>CM051375.1:6991817-7327263 GCA_028015245.1 Cardamine occulta
TAGTAAAATATTCAACTCGATTTCCCTCTCTAGCTCAGCCATCAAAACTAACATAGACCGCATTATTTGGAATATACTTATATCTCTTTCACGCACACATGCAGGAGGATCCGCTTTGATCAATCTCTTTCCTTGATTACTAATTTGATTGCATAAATTCTCTATCTTAAGTGTGATTTGGCTTATTTATATAGGTTCGGTTCCATGTGAATATCTTCCAAAAAGAAGCTTCACCTTTTTTTCAATTCTATCTTTTTTTACTTTGATAATAAAATTAACATTAAAATTAATAACAACATTTTAAGGTTCAATCATTCATGAAGGGGTATTCCCACATTTCTCATCGTTTATAGAGAAATAAAAGATGAGACAATCGTATGGCTCACAGCCTCGCACCAATGTAAGTTCTTTCACAAAAACTGAAAAAGAAAAAGAGAATAATTTTGAATATGATGGGTTAGGTTTGTGATGGTATAGCAATGTCATGTCATGTCAATAATGGATTTTGTATTGGTTAGGTTTGCTCTATCAATACAGTCTCTCACACCAATTACCCCACATGTCCGTCCATCTAAACTAACAAGGATTTAATGAATAACAACTTACACGTACAAAAAAAAAAATTTAATGAATAAATAATGAAAAACTGTAATATTTTGTTGGTCAACGACTTCCCTATGAATTACTCATATATTTTTTATTCTAATGGTAATCTATTCAAAAAATTTGATTGAGAATTCTGATACACTTCCTCATTTTGGTGAGTCTTTGGTTCATTCATACGACGATGTTGATATCGATGTTGATATCAGACATAGAAGAGACTTGACGTGATATACCAGTTCACATCCTTGTCACCTTCCCAGCAGGGACAGTGTTGTTATCTAATTGGTTGATGTCATTGCTTATGTAAGCAACAAATCCATATTTGATGTCTAATAGTAAGGTATCAAATTTTCTCCACTACAATTTATTAATATGGTGGAACAAATATTTGGTATATCCATTTATTAAGTTTTATCAAAATTCTTGATATGGGGCCCAAATATTTCTCTTTAAACAAACTCTGGCCCAATTTAAGCCCACATGCTGATATTGATTCGTGAAGTACATTTTCGATTCTGGTTCGATTTGATTTAATTGAATTAGTTTCGGTTCGATTGAGCTAATTGATTCTTGAACCAAAATTAAACCGTACTCCGAGCTTCAGCCTCCACCTCCAAGCTTCGTCACCGTAGGGTCAGTGTAAAATCCTTAGACGGGAGATTAGGGTTTTGGGGGATTCCATAGCAGATATGGGGAAGAAAAAAGGAAGCAAAGCAGCTTCTTCAGATGATTTCTTACAAACCCTTGAGGATTTCACCAGCAAAGAGAATTGGGATAAATTCTTCACTCTCAGAGGCAACGACGACTCATTCGAGTGGTATGCTGAGTGGCCTCAGCTCCGTGACTCGCTCTTACCTCTTCTCCGAGATTCATCTTCTTCTTCGTCTTCTTCTGGCTCACTTCAGATTCTGGTTCCTGGATGTGGAAACTCCCGCCTTTCTGAGCATTTGTACGATGCCGGATTCCGTGACATCACCAATGTTGACTTCTCCAAGGTTGTTATCACCGATATGCTTCGCCGGAACATTAGAACTCGGCCCGGATTGCGTTGGCGGGTTATGGATATAACAAAGATGCAGGTTTTAGTTCCTTTTGAACTTTTTGTGCTCTGTTTTAGCTTATTGTTGTTCTCCCTCGTTCACACAAGCTTTACTTCTTCTCTTTCCCTAGTTGGCTGATGAATCATTTGATACGGTTCTCGATAAAGGTGCTCTTGATGCTTTGATGGAGCCAGAAGTTGGTACGAAGCTGGGAAATCAATACTTATCAGAGGTCCTGCTGAGCTTCTTTTGTTTAGTTTGCATTATAGTTGGATGAGTGTAGGATCAAACAATGAAAGTTATGTGCTTTTAATGTTTGAATTGGATTCAAGTAGATCATCAGCTACTCTCTTTTTCACTCAGGCCAAGCGGGTTTTGAAACATGGGGGGAAGTTTATCTGTCTAACGTTGGCGGAGTCTCATGTCTTAGGTACTTCCACCACCTTAGTTTTTGTTTTCATTTTAGGTGAAACTATTTCATAGTTGTCGTTTTCTTCATTATATTGGTATGTTTAGTTGAGATTTTTAGTGGCTTTGCAGCATTGCTTTTTTCAAGATTTCGTTTTGGTTGGAAGATGACTGTTTATTCAATCTCTCAAAAACGCTCGACTCTGAAGACGTATATGGTAGTGGCTGAAAAAGAAAATTCCATTGTATTGCACGAGGTTAACTTTTCTTTCGATCTTTTATCTCTTGGTCGAAATGATTGTCAGGTAACTCTTTTATCTCATGTTTTCTGACTATATCTCAGTATTTTTTTTATGTACACCTATTGTTAATTGAAACCACCGTTCGATTCTCCTAGCTCTTGAAACCTTTTAATGCGTTCTACTTCGATGTAATATATGATTCTGGATTTTTAGGGTTCTGGTATGCGTCAAGCCCTCGAGAGTGAGAACCAGATACGTAAAGACTGCAATAATGGCTCAGATTTGTTGTATTCTCATGAAGATTTGAAACTTGGTATTAAAGGAGATTTGGCAGAGCTTAGTGAAGGTCGCCGTATAAAATTTACTTTGGGTGGCCAAGGAAGCAATTTCAGTTATAGGGCTGTGCTTCTTGATGCTCAGAAGGAGACTGAGCCATTTGTGTATCATTGTGGTGTTTTTCTTGTTCCCAAGGTAAGCTTTTTCAACGTCATAATTCCTTAATATTTAAGTTCGTGAAAAGTGTTGTGGATATTTAGTTGAATTTTGTTTGAACTATTAAACGGAGTGTTAAATTTCAGACTCGTGCTCATGAGTGGCTGTTCTGTTCAGAGGAAGGACAGTGGCAGGTTGTCGAGAGTTCTAAGGCCGCTCGTCTCATAATGGTAAGCTTTATATGGTAAAGCTCATTATACTCACCATGTTATCTCCTTGATCTATCTCCGCATGCAAATCTTAATAAATCTCCATTTCCATGTGTAAGGTTTTTCTCGACATTAGCCATAGTGGCGCCACCATGGAGGATATCCAGGTACAATCTGCATTTTTAATTGTCTAATTTATTATGCTGTTTACTTATGGATTAACTTTATCTTTTAATCTTTTTCATCTCAGAATGATTTATCTCCCATGGTGACACAACTAGCTCCTAGAAATGATGATGAAGAAGCTCGCATTCCGTATGTTTATTGTTCTTATTTCTCCTTATTTCCATGTGTTTGATGCAACAGTTGATACTTTTCTTCAGCTTTCTTAATTGTTTTATAATCCTAGCTCTTACTATTTCCCCCTTTATCAATTGTTAACTAATAATCATTAGGTGAATTGAATTGGTGCTGCAGGTATATGATGGCAAGTGATGGGATCAAGAAGCGTAATACTGTCCATGAGGTGTGCTAGATATACAATGCAATCAATCACTTGAAAAACTGTTGCCGCTTCCATTTCTTACTTTTCAAAGATATGATCATTGTGTCTGTTATTAATCTCTGCAGTTAGACTTTTATCTACCACTATAGCAGATTTTGAATAAATTCTGCTGGTTGGTAAAACTAAGTTACTTATGGAGATCTTCTTTTGTTTCTTACTATCCATTTCTATCTTTAGGTTATTTCTTCCTTGACTGGGAACGTGGTCGTTGAAGATGTGGTTTATGAAAGCACTCCTAGTAATCCCGGGGGCTTATCTACTTCTAGCGACTTGACATTTCGACGCCTTGTATTCAAAAGAACCGAGGGTTTGATACAGTCTGAAGCTTTGCTTGTGGAGGATGATGAGATTGTTGATCAATCTCAGAAAGAAAAAACTAAAAATGTTGCTCAAGCTAAACGAAAGGGAAATAGAAAACGAAATCAAGGTAAATATTTACTTCTATAGGTGTTGTGATAGACATTGCAGGTGAAAATTCATGCTCTTTTTTGCTTGTATCCATTTTAGAATCGAGTGGACCTATTATAAGGGTCTCTCATGATTATTTGGCTAGCTCTTACCATGCTGGAATTATTTCTGGGTTCACATTGGTATCCTCCTACCTGAAGAAGGCTGAATCATGCGGAAAGATGGTGAGCATTATTAAGTCATGGCCTCGTTGTTTCTAGATTAAGTTCATGGTTAACCGCTCTGAATTATTTGTATTTGCCTCGTACTGATCCAGCAACATTCTGATACTTTTCAGGTTAAGACTGTTATAATTGGTCTTGGAGCAGGATTACTTCCCATGTTCCTCCATGGATGCTTTCCAATTTTTGACATTGAGGTAATTTCTGTTTAAAAGGATTAATCAAGTTGAGTATTTTCGGTTGCCACTTATATGATGATGGAATCTCATTGAATAGGCGGTTGAGCTTGACCCGGTAATGCTTGATGTTGGCAAAGATTACTTTGGTTTCACACAAAATGATCGGTTGAAGGTATATTCTTTCTCTTTAAAACCAAAGTCTTAATCTTTATCATGTTTATATTTGATTCTCTTATTCGCACCATCACTCAGCCTTTTCGTATTCTTACAATAGGTGCATATTGCTGATGGGATCAAATTCATTAGAGATATCACAAACTCTGAGCCTTCTTCTGAGAAAACCTCAAATGAGGATTCCACGGCTATTAATGCCAAAAGCGGAACCTGTCCCGACATTCTAATTATAGATGTGGATTCAGCAGATTCAAGGTAAGCACAAGGCCAAGTAATATTACATTTATATGAATCTTCCCACATGGTTTACATTGATTTCGGTGATTTTTTTCTTGTATGATTTCTTGTCTGCAGCGGCGGATTAACCTGCCCTGCATCTGAGTTTATCGAAGAGACATTTCTTCTTTCAGTTAAGCAAGCTCTCCCTCAGCATGGTCTTTTCGTAGTGAACCTGGTCTCGAGGTCACAATCTATCAAAAATATGGTAGTATCAAGAATGAAAAAGGTAAAGCGAATGTGATTTAGTCCTTGTAAAAATCTCTGCTTATTTTCACGATCGGATCTGAAACTGTTACATGAAAACCGGGTTTGAATCACAAGTTTTAGAATTGATCTCTTTTGTTACTTCTTTTTGGCAAGGTTTTCGATCAATTGTTCAGTCTGCAACTAGAAGAGGCAGATGACGTAAACGTGGTGCTCTTTGGGCTTTGCTCAGAATCTGCAATCAGTGAGAGTGATATTCCAGAATCTGCAGTTATACTGGAGGGATTGCTCAAGTGTCAGAGATTGGAAACGAAGCAAAGCATCATAGACTCTACAAAGAAGTTGAAATGCTGGTAATAAAAAAAGATCTTTATTTTAAAAATTCATTTCTTGTTTTAAAGGATCTGCAATAAAGTTTTCGGTTATAAGTTGTGATTGAAACTATTGAGATTATACTCTAAGTTTCCTCCTTACGGAAATGGAATGAAGCGTGTGGTTTTTCAAAACCTTTAATTGTTAGACCTACCAACTTTTTGAAGCATTCAATTTGGATGATAGTGATGTTAGAATGTAAGTTAAACATCAATATCTTTGATTAATTGGTGCATGTTTTTTTGGAAACTACTCGTATTGTAGCTTATTGAAGGTTTAGAATGATCCGTATTTGTTGCTTATTCGAGGTTCAAATGATCCGGATTGCTCCCAAGTCCTAACCAAGGCTTCGAATTGTGATTAGTCTAACTGCGCCAAACATGTTTGGTCTATCAATTTTTTTTCCTTATAATTTACGTATAATGGTTATAACCTTTTAACAAAAAAAAAAAAAAAGAAGGAAGAACATGGTAAAAAAAAAAGGAAATCAAATAATTTGAAATAGGCCTATTTTGGCACGTACGTATTACGTAAGACTGTTTTTCCTTGGTAATATAAATTGAAATACACCTAAATAAAATCAGGTCGCCGCGCAGACGGAGACAAGAAAAATAGTACAAAGAAACAAACACCGAAACCGCGTGGGTCCGACGTGGAAAAGCTGATTAATTGAACATTTTGTAACCATTTCAATATGTTGCATGTAATCAAGATATATTTTTTATTTTTGGGATATTTGGACTGCTTAATCAAGATATTGTTGTCATGTGTCTTGTTTATAGATTCCACTAATGGTATAACATATTGTTCACAAATTATATCTCATGATATAACATATTGTTGACAAATGTTAAACTTTTAATTTGGGCAGAAAGTTAATTAGCCTTTTGCTGGGTTTGTTGTTTTCTTTTTTAAATTCAGTTTTCCAATTAAGTTTGAGTTTGATATTTTGTCTTGTAAAATTTTATTTTTTGGATTGAGTTTGATATTTAGCATTATAAATAATTCATTTGTTCTGAATGATCGGAACCTAACTAAAACTGAATCAAACTCAATATTTTGTTTAGCACAGCATTATTTCTAGTTAGGTTCAATTTTTTTTTCTTTGGTTAGTACTGAACTATCTAACAAGGATAAATATATTATATTATTACTTGGGAAAAACATATATAAATAATAAAAAGTAATGAAACTGTATAATAGTTTGACAGCGTCTGTGTGAATGTACTCGGATATCAACCAAAGAGGACACTGCATTAACCTCTCTCGTAGAAAATTTTCAAAACAAGAAAAGGAAAAAGTTGAAAAAGAAGAGACAGATGCAGCAGAATTGGTCAAAATCTTTTTGACAAAACTAAATAAAAAACAATCAAATGTCACTTTCGAAATAATTAGTTTTATATTTATTTATGATGAAAAATAATGAAAGCGATTTCTATCTGGGACTGGTAAAAGGACCTCTCATTGGTTGTACACTAGCTGTCAAAAGTATTTTTACATTTCATCTTCATTCCTAAACTCCAAATACATATATCTCTATACACTCACTATATGACACAACGAAATTCCAAAACACTAAAGTAACATTTTCATTATTCATATCTTAAAATAAAATTACTGCCAACTCTTTTATACTATTTTGTTATCCACAACCAGAATCCGGTATGATTACATTTTTTAGAATTATGTATATATAATTGTTTTTCCTAGAATTAAAAAAAATAGTTTTATTTTTGTCTCACAAAAAATCTAGATTTAATGAGAATTAAATGAACAAGACGAAAAGAAAAACAAAATAAAGAAAAAGACATATGAAACGTAGTCCCCTCTTCTCTTTGCTTTCTTCTGCACATAAAATTCCTCTCTTTTTCTCTCTCTGCGATTTAAGCTACGACGCCGTTTTTATCCAAACGCAAACCTCTGATTCGCGTCACCTTTAAGAGCTCCGGCTTAATTAAAGTCGTGGACTTGCTTTACCTAAACACAAGAAAGAAAGAAAGACCAGACTCCTGGTTAATGAGTTTCATCGTGTTTTGTGCTTTGTGTTAGAAACCAAAAAGGGTTTACATAAAAAAAAAGCATTTAGAAGCTTAGACAAACAAAAAGAGTTTGTGAAGTTCTTTGTTGGTGAGTGTGCTCTTTCTTGCAAATGCTGAGTCTCTTCTCTTTGTAAGTTCTTTAGTATTTTTTTTTCTTCATATACTCTGTTTTGTTCCTTATTTTTGGTATTTTTTGCCTTAATGATAACGTTAAGTATCTAAAGCTAATCTTTAGCATATATAAATATAGCAAAGTAGATTAAAGATTACTTTTTTGTTTTGTTCTCATCTTCGTGTGGGGTTTTCAATTGAAGTTAGCTTAGCTTAGCTTAGAATCTTGTCTATATCAGTTCTAATGGAAATAGCTCGACCCAGAAAACAACACTTCTCTAATAAATAACTAGTTCTACTCATTAAATGAACTAATTATTGTATTTGCAGTAAGAATATCAATGCATATTCAATGTATTGTCTCCGTATGGAAGCAAAGTATGATATCATATTTAATCATACATTATATGATTGTGCTAATATACTTTAAATAATACTTGAAGCTGATGTTATCTTGAGAGGCTAATGTATGACCATTATCTACTTTCTTTGACCATTGCGCTGGCTACTAATTTTCTAATCCAAAGTTTTATCTTCTTCTAATGCATTAATTTTGAAACTAAGTCACCAATTTGTGTTGTCTGTCTGAGAGAATAACTCAAAGCGTATAGATTTGTCCTTGTGACGCTGCAAAATGCAAGTTGTTGAGTTGTAGTTTTATGTTTTTGTTCTGCAACTTGCATGAGATTAGCTTTTATCCCTTTTGGAAAAAACCGATCTTTTCTTGTTTGTTGGATGACAAGGAATGGAATATTCTAGAGACACGGCAGGGATGATGATGGAGAATAAGCGCAATGTCTGCTCTCTTGAAGAAAACAACATTAAACGACACAAGTCTGATCTCTCTTTCGCTTCCAAGGTCTTATGATAGTCTATCATTCAGTATTCATTGTGGCCATGAAGCTCCCTTGCCAATCCTGAACCAGTTTGCTAATGATTTTGTAACTTTCTTGTTCTTTGGTTAAAAAACAGGAGAGGAAAGACAAGTTAGGAGAACGTATATCAGCTCTTCAACAACTAGTTTCCCCTTACGGAAAGGTACATATTTGGTCGAAATTTTATTTTCAAGCAAAGAGAAAATGATCTCTTACATTTTCAAGTCTATTACCGCAGACCGATACTGCATCAGTTCTTCTTGAAGCGATGCAATACATTCAGTTTCTTCAAGAACAAGTCAAGGTCTGTTCAAGTTTTTCAAATGAATACATGTTTCATTCATCTCTTCTGATCCAACAATTGACTTTCCTTATTATTTGTCTGTACAGCTTCTAAGCGCTCCATATCTTCAAGCAACGCCTACTATTACACAGGTAAGCACAGAGTCTGTCTTGATGACCCTTTTTACTCGGATCGCTGCTGTGAATCTTGACCAGACCCTGATTACTTTGGTCTTTGTAACTAGGAGGAGATGGAAGAGTACTGTCTTAGAAGCAGAGGGTTATGTCTTGTCCCAATGGAGTATACATCTGGGATTGCTCAAACCAATGGTGCTGATATATGGGCTCCTATAAAGACTCCAACATCTCCTGCTTCTTCTAATTCGCACTTTCGATGATCTGAGTTCACCACTGCTAAAATCTCTCTCTTCTCAAGACTAATGACGATAATAAGCTAAAAACGTTAGTCTGATCTGATGATTATTTCTCTGTAACCACGAAGTTGGCTCGTAGTCAGTGATGGCTGTTTCTGTTATTTTTATTGCTTAAATACTACCAACTTTGTGGTGGCATCCCATTACTTAAGACTTGAATAATTATTTCTAACGCAAAAAGTTTAACTTCCTGGGGAATTAAATAGTTTAAGTTTCAGTTTAAGATTAACTTCTCTTTAGCTGAGATCATCGTAGGACCAATACGAACCACGCTCGAGCCATCCCACTTCTCGCCACCGTTTTTTTACTGGTTTATCCGAACCGGTCAGTGACAGATTTAGCATTCTGTTTATATCGGTTAATGAAGTTAGTTCAGTTGTGGTGAAATAACAGACCGGTTTAGAGAAACCCGGGAAACCTAACCCGACCCAGCATTGTGAAACCCGATTCGTTTGCGGCTAAACCCTAAGCCCTCAAATAAAAATTACGCACATGAGAGAAGACGGAGAGAGACACGATGGATCACATAGCTGCAGCGGAGGAACAAATCTTATCGGAGAGGCTAAGAAGAAAGCTTGAAGAAGTTAATGCAGCTGCTCAAGCTCAGCTTTCTCCTATCCAAGATCACATCAATTTCACACTTCAGGTATTTAAATCTCTGTATTCGTGTGTTTACGCTCCTCTCAAACTCATCACCAATTAAATGTCGCATCATTCATATTTTCTTTATTAGGCTTCCTGATTTTACAAGTTCATTAGCAATGTTAGCTTCTGTATATGGAGTATTTTTATTGATTTGATACAATCTCTGCACTAGAAGCTGCAATGTCCAAGTCATTTAACCAGAAAAGCCTTTGCTTTTTTAAAATTATGGACTTTGAAAATGTACGAAAAAATGCTCTGTTTCGTTCTGTATTTGTCTTTAAAAACCTTTTCTTTACTTACCACTTGTTTCTTGGGTTTGCTGTATTGAGTAAAATTCAAATTAATCAACCTCGACAACGAACTTAATTGTTGCAGCAAGCCTATTTCAAATGTGCATATGAGTGCTTTGACAGAAGAAGAAACCAAGAGGAGATAAGTAACTGCGTCGAGTATTGTAGTGTTCCCGTTGTCAAATCTCAACAGCATTTCGAAAACGAAATGGCTCAGTTTCAGGTGCGTATATAAAAAGATGATACACAATGTTTGGTGCGTGTAAAGATGATAAATAACTGATCTTTGTTGAATAAATGTATTAGGAAAGATTGAACAGATCATTGATGGTGTGTCAAGACAAGTTTGAGGTAACAAAGCTTCAGAAGATAAGGCCTGGAGCTGTTAACGATATGGAGAGTTGCGTGCACAAAGCCATTGAGGAGAATCTCAATACATTACCTCATGTTGTGCAGAGAATGAAGACAGCGTTTAACATTACCAACTAATGCTGAAATAAACTGCTCCTCAACAAAAACAGTGGATTCCAGAACTTGGAATGGGCCATTGTTTGAACATTGTATCAGAGTTTTTGTTTTGCCTTATTTTATTTGTAAATTTGTTTTTACTTGTTCTTATAGTATAAAGAGTTTCGTTAGGTTTAATAGATTTTGAACTGGATTGAAAAATTGTATTTGCTTTTGTGATTCGTCTTATAGGAAAGTGTGTCATGTCACGCACAAATAAAATGTTAAGGAATTATAAAAATTTGTTTTCCATTCGGTTATGGTTTTTTCAGATAATCTGGTAAGTACGGACATACGGTAGACTGTAGTGGATTTGATGAAAGTGTTTTTTGTTTGTTTGTTTGTTTGTCCCTCTAAAGTTTATTAAAAACTAAAAAGGAAAAGATAATCTGGTAGTACGGAATTATTAAAAAAAGTGACCAATAGGAATACAAGATGTACATACCGAATTAACAAAAAAGGGAGGCAATTAATATAGAGATTATCAAAAACCAATAAAAATATATACAGAGATTATCTTCACTAACAAAAAAAAGGTTCAATAGAGATTTGATAGTTTATATTTGTCCTTTTGGGAAAAGGGCTTATAACAAAAAAAAATCTATATAAGTAAAACTGAATCTCCTCTCTGCCGCTTGACTCTTTTCTTCTTGTATCTGATTTCGATAACGATGTCGAGAGATGATGATGATCAAGTGCTGAGAGAGAAGAGAAAGATTGATATTTTGTGTGTCGCCGCGGCGAGTTATAGAGAGGAAAAGGAAGAAACGTCCGGTGAAGTTGCTATTGTGGAGTATAAAGCGAAAGAGAGAACGAGGACAGTAACTAAGAGAGAAATAGGTCTAAGATCAATGAGGAGCTCCGTCTCCAGCAAACGACAGAAGATTGATGAGTGTGAGAATCAAAACCCTAACCGTGATGCTTCTTCTCCAAGTTTGTGCTCTGTAGAGTCCAAGAGGCCTCGACAAGTGGTTTCCAACAAAGTGGTAAGAAGAAAAAAGCCGGTTAGAAGAAGAAAGGAGCCGGTTAGAGAAAGAGAGCCGGTTAGAGAAAGAGAGCCTGTTAAAGACAGGATTACGCCGGAATGGCTGGATAAAGTGATGAGAAAAGAGAACGGTGAGGATCCGAAGCTGATAATTCTGAAGAAACTTGAATCTGCCGATATTGCTACAAACCTGGCACGACTCTTGATTCCCTGGAACCAGATAGAGGATAAGAATTTCTTGAAAAAGGAAGAGTTAATTATCATAGATGAACATTACAGAAAGATTCGTAAAAAAGGACTGGATGTGACATTGGTGGATTCTGGGGGTACACATTGGGATCTTAACTTCAGGAGATGGGATATGCGTACCACTTCCAATTACGCCTTGTGTACGGGATGGAACAAGGTTGTTGCTGCTAACAAGCTAACGAAAAATCAAAAGCTTTGGATATGGTCCTTCCACTCCCCAGGCAGGCTCTTTCTTGCTTTCGTTCCTTCGGATTCAGCTCCGGTTCTGGCTCTGCCTCCAGTTCCAGATCCAGCTCCGGTTTTTAATAGTGATTCCGGCGAAATCAGCTCTGCTATGTGACTAATCTCTGTTTATTGTTGACTCTAGCTCTTTTGCCGACTTGCCGTGCCACGCAAGTTCTGTTTTTTTTTCAGGTATTTTTGGGTGTGTTTTTTTGTCTTCTATTTTGTGACTTATGAGTGTTGTTTAGAATTGTGCTGATTTATATGAACTACATAATTCCTTAGTTAGTTAATCTTTTGAATGGATGATGTTTAGTTTTGGCAAGTTTTATTTTCAAGTGCCTTTATTATGAACTGGTTTCAGTAAGTGTTTTCATTAGTACAAACAAATTACATAAGGAAATATTATTCACACAAATTCAGTGACGTAATAGACTTCAGATGTCTGAAAACAGACAGAGATGGATCTCATAGAATTCAAGAAAGAATATACAAACTTTGACTCAAATGGTCCTCTAAGTAGAGTGAGGTTACGATTCACGAGAAGAAGCCAAGCCGTGTTCTTCTGCTGAGCCTCTCTGAAGAATACTGTAAAATGTAGTAACAGTTTCTGAACCAAAATCGTCTGAAAGAAATAGATTTAACAGTGAATAAGCTTGAGATTGTTTTTATGTTACCTCAACGTTACAAAGTGGGGTGATGGATTTGGATAAGAAACATAGTGAGGATTGTATTCCAATGGAAGAATCTTCCTCTCAAAGGAAACAAAGCCTGAGGGAATATATTGACATATCCTTTCAAAGTAATGGATAATACACCTTATTTTGCTCTCTTGCTTCGTGCACTGACGCGTATACAGAAACCTTAAATCACATACGAGAAGGATTGGTAATTTTGGGGAATATAGTCAGTTGTTACTTGTAAGAATAAGAAGGGAGCAACATACGAAAACAGTTCATCAAAGTTGATTCCTTGAAGATGTTTTAAGCGTCTGTCAAGTTGAGGGAACAAACAAAAGGAATACGCAAGAAGAGCTGCAATAAACTCCTGCAGAGATGAAAAAGTAGAAGAAAAGAGGTATGAAGCATAATTGGTTGCAAGAATCCAAGAAACTTCACCTCTAAAGAGTAGTAGAAAGTTACTATAAGAAACACAAAAAAAAACTAAGAAAGTAGATGAAAGGAGAGAAGAATAGTTACCTCATCAAAGAAAAGATCATAGCCTTATAACGCATTAAGGTGCGAGATAAGATGCATTCAAGGAAAGGGATTCACGAATATTCGTGATATGCAAGTCAAGAGCCTCTCCCGAGTTAACCATTGACTGAATTGGCCCTTTAGACATTGTTTGAAGCTCTTCTTCAACAGAAGATGACCAAACTAGAGATGAAGACTGAGCCACAAGACGCAGATACTGAAGAAATGACCTAAGATCTGCCCTCTTCTCCATCTATCTTTATAGTCTTTCCTAATTTCCTGCTTAAAGAGATTTTAAAAGCAGGAGATAAAAACAAAAGTCTGCAAACGATTAAGGAAAGGAAGTTGACTTAGTTCGTTGTGTAGCTTGAAGGAAAAGAAACCCATTTCATTTCTTTATAATCGATGTCACCAAAGTCAAACAAGAACACGTTTTCATGAGTCCGTTCATTTTTAGTCAGATAGCTAGTAACTGTGTGTAGTCTGTACGCTGTAGTTAGAAACGGCACGCAGTTTCTTTGAACCGGATTACTACTTGAACCGAACCGCATTAGAATATCTGGTAGGATATACCGGTTTATTTCGGTTTGAGATGTGGCATTATTAAGTTCCTTGTGATTTGATTGCAAGGGAACTTCAACTACGTAGATAAAAGAAAAATCTAGACTTTGCAAATTGCGAGCAATATACTCTGAAACCTTGAGTCGAAGACCGAGTTAACTCGCCAGATTCATTGTAAGTTTTTCTTTCGTTGCTTACTTTGTGGTATTTAGGTGTATTTTTTGAAAACCCTAGATACAAATTTATGTCTTTTTCCACATCTTGGTTGATTCCTGGATTTATAATTTTGATGTAGATTTTGTGCTACCATGGCTGGGGTTATGCAGAAGTTCATTGTTGCATCTATGTTCATGTGGATTCTTCCTATTGCCATATTATATGGATTCAACAATAATTTGCTTCCTGGTAAGAGGCCCATTTTTGCCTTGGTACAGCTCAAATTTCCAGGTTTGACTTGAGATGTTATAAAGAAATCTGTGTTTTTTTTTCTTTCTAATTGTATCCATGATTCTGCCTTTGAGGTTTATATAGTTGTGTTTGGACCTTGGAGCTTTTGGATTGAAATCCTTTGAGAAGCCATTAGATTAGAAACTCTAGTTAGATGTTCCTGCTTGTTATCAGAAAAAAAATCGGTGTGGGTTTTGAGAGTGGTAAGTAAAGGACACATGTATACTTACCTGTTCCCATATTTGTCAGACTGACAAAGATTTCTTATTTTGTGTTCAAATTTAGATTTGAGTATCATTTGGTGTTTGCATTGTAATTGTGAGTTTTCTCTGGATCTTTCTTTGACTAAATGAGGTTTTAGCTACATAAGGGTATAGTTTTAAGGAGTATGATGATTTTCTATAAACCAGAGGGCATTATGTTGTTAATTGCTGGTCTCCTAGTCTGTCCTGTAACTATGATCTAAAGATCTACGTAATTCGTGATCTTAAGTTTAGTCTTGTTGATTAGGAGTGCTTTGATTGTGGCTTGTGGTCGGAGGTTTTACGCTTGAAGAATTTCAAATTGATTTTAACCTAGGGAAGAATAAGTTAGGAAGGATGTTTATACATTTCTTTTATGGGGAGCAACTACCTGGAATTTTTTCGTCGTTTTCCTTATAGAAGCTTCTTTAGCTTCTGAAAATACTCTTTAGTGGAATTTGATTTACGAGAATAGCTGGTTGTTTGGATCTGATGGCAGATCAGAAAATTCTAACCGTAATTTCTTTTAGAAACTACAAAATTCTTTGATAAGAACTTAGGATTTTAGGTATCATAGAAAAGAGTTTGAGCTGGAAAACATGAGTTTGAAATGCTAAAAGAGGCTATGATATGGCTCTAACTTTAATTCTTTTAACAAAGACATTTTAGTCTTTGAAGCTTTGTAGATGTAATGAAATTTGATCTTCCACGCACGTGATGGCCTGTTAGTTGTTTACTGCATTTTTGGCATAATGTTTCTCTCTTTCTCACAAAGCTGTTGTTGTAGTTTCCCAGCTTTAGTTTTGTAATAGCAAATGTTATAGAAGTTGACCGTTTAGAATTTTTACCACCTCCCCTTACACTACGCTGTTGTTAATCTCTCAACAGGTTCAACAACAATATCTCCATATTCTCTGACACTACTAAGTGGATTTCTTGCGGTGGTATCAGTCAATATAGTCATTGTGTTCTACATCGTTTTGGCCCTCAAAGAACCTGTGGATAAACACAAGCCAGACGCTTCGTTTTTAGCAGAGGCCAGAGACAGTGTGAAGAAATTTACATCAGGAGTCACAAGTTCTGACCCTGCGCTCAAGAAACAAGAGTGAGAGATAACCAAATCCCAAAATTTTAAAACAAGGAACAGCGTCGAGATTGCATCAGATGGAGCAGAGCTCAGGTTATTGCATTGTACTGTTTTGTAATTGCAGAAATTTCTGGGCTGCTAGATCACATTCTGTGTTGTGACATTTGAGGGTTTTGGGTTGGTAGAGCAGAAAAATTTGCCTTGTTCATGTTGAACAGAGACGAGGGCTAATGTTTTAGGACAAAGTAAAGATACGAGTCATTAACTCCACCAGATTATATTTTATTTTTTTCGTCTCAACTCCTTCAGGATATTAATTTTACAGAAAAACGTCAAAGTTTCAATGTGAAAAATACGTCCAGCTAATAACTTGACATCACAGAAATTGTCACTACTGATGAAACTGAAACTCTTCCGTGTACAACAACACTTATTGTTGGAAAATAAACAATCTCTTCATGATTAATTCACACTCTTCAATATTTCTACAGATGATTAAACAGAAGCTGGAACTTGGAAGTCCACTGACTTGAGAACCTCCTCTCCCATCTCCTTGCAGCCCACCAGTTTCTGATCACACACAATTCAAAAGTACAAACGCATTAGTACTGGTTATTTTACTTTTCTAACACTCATTCTGAACGGTTTTAAGGAAAAGGAAGCATGTAATAAGATTGGTTCAAGAAACGTACAGTTCCTGCGGAGTAAATGTCTCCAGTTCTGAACCCTTTGTTCAGAGCAACCAACACTGCGTCTTCAATTCTCTTAGCTGCCTTTTCTTCTCCAAGTCCGTATTTCAGAAGCATCGCAGCGCTGAGAATGGTTGCCAATGGGTTTGCCTTATCCTGAAAAAATTCAAAGAATCCACAAGTATCGCTCTTTATTTTTGTGGCATGGGAGTAGTTTTGATATCAGGAAGAAAAGTCTGTGTTTGTTTGAAGAATAGAGTTAGAACCTGTCCAGCAATATCAGGTGCAGAACCATGTATAGGTTCAAAGAGTCCAGGTCCCTGTATTAAAAATGTCGAGTGTTATGTTCAGACCAGATCATACAACTGCATACTCAAAGATAAGATTATGTTATATTATACCGAATCACTGAGACTAGCAGATGGAAGCATTCCTATGCTTCCTGTTATCATTGAAGCTTCATCAGATAATATATCACCAAAAATGTTGTTTGTGACGATTGTGTCAAACTGCATTTATGAAACAATCAAACCCTTGTAAGTATTTACACAATTCCCACATCAAGGCTGAGTAGATAGGCAAACGCACTTACCTGTTTTGGGTCACGAACAAGCTGCATCGCGGCATTGTCAACATACATATGTGACAGCTCAACATCAGGATATTCAGAGGCTAATGCTGTAACTCGTTTCCTCCATAAAATTGAGGCCTGGATACAAGAAAATCGCATTGGCTTTCAGCGTTATATGCTTTCCATAAGAAACAGGAATAATCCAAAGAAAACCTAATTAATAACCATACCTCCAAGACATTAGCTTTGTCGACAGAACACAGCTTGCCACGCCGTTTCCGAGCAGTCTCAAAGGCAACACGAGCAATTCTATCAATCTGGGGAACATACATAAGAAATGCTTGATTACATCTGTGCATAGTACTTAACAAAGAGAGGAGGAGGTTTTTACATCAGTTAGCTTTTCAATAAAGTACCTCGTGAGCAGCATAAACCTCAGTATTAAAGCCAACTTCCTCGCCATTTTCGTTAGTCTTTATGCCCCTTGGCTCTCCAAAGTAAATACCTGTTACCATCACATTGTAAAGATAGTGTCTCACTAGAGAAGGAGAAAGACAAGAATTAAAATTGGTTAAATAAAACAGACCTCCTGTAAGCTCCCTTACAACCATTAGATCAACACCTTCTGCTACCTCTCTCTTCAAGGTAGAAGCATCCACTAACTGATATAAAACGATAATTAAAGTGTGACACAGGCTAGCAAGAAATTCGTGAGATAAGGTTTGAGGATGGATGGTTAGGTTACCTGTGGGAGAACTGTAGCAGGTCTCAGATTTGCAAACACTTTGAGAGCAGCACGAAGCTGAAGTAAACCCTTCTCAGGCCTGAGATGTTTTTCATTGTTATCCCATTTGTACCTGAAATAAAACCAGCATGAAGAAACTGAATATTCCCAAGAGGAAAATAGAAAAATGGTAGAGGGAGAAGACAGACCCTCCAATGGCACCAAGAAGCACAGCATCAGATTCTTTAGCAGCAGAGATGGTCTCTTCAGGCAAGGGCACTCCTACCAAATCCAAAGCAGCTCCTCCAATAGCCATCTCCCTGAAGCTAAATTCAACTCCTGATAACACACCACAGACGCAATGTCCAGAAAAATCCAAAAAAAAAAAAAAACCCCAACTTTGGATTCTAACTAAATCTCATTCTTCCGATAACTAAAATGTCGCCAATTTCCAATTCGATAAGTAGCACCAATTCGAGTAAATTCCCAAATGAATATAAAGATCAAGAAGAAGATAAAGAGAGAGAGAGAACCTTCAAGAGATCCAGCTTGCTGTAGGACATTTTTGGCAATAGAGATAACCTCCGGACCGATGCCGTCACCGGGAAGGAGAGTGATGTTGTATCGTTTTTTCCCAGGAGAAGCAACAGCACATCTCACTCTAAACGGTGCTGCTAAAGATTGTTTGGTCAGACCTCTGACTCTAAAACTAGCCGGTCGGATATTCGTCTGCAGAGCCGCCGCCGCCATCTCCGGGAGAAATGATTGCGTCTTTCTTCTCTTCTTTCTCTCTTATTTTGGATAGAGATTTTTTAAACTCTCTCTGTACTGTGGGTAAGACTTTAGGTCTTTGCATTTTTATGGGTCCTTTTTCCATATTATTTTATTTTCATAATTGACCACAAAGTTTTAAATGTTGTTATGGAAACCGTTTACACACATTTTTGAATTTGATTATGAATGATCTAAGTGTTTGTAATTTTGTTCTACTGACCTAAGAATTTTGATTCGAAATCGATCATGAGGTTCATATCGTTTCCATAGATTAAATGCTTTCGCTTTTTCAATAATGTTTTACTTAATTATAGCCTTAATGATTTGATGATTATTTGCAGCCTAAGACCACCTCCAATGGGGTTCTTAAAAGGAGTTCTTAAGAGTAAAAAAGAACAAAAATAAATCAAAACTGCTAAATTAGGTAAGAACTGGTTCTTAATTAGGAGCTTTTAGAACCTTTTAGAACCCGTAACGTATCAGCTTCTGATTGGTCGAAAAATTTTAACAAAGAAAAAAAAGTATGTGTTCTTCTACTCTCTTTGTTGTTGAAGATTCTGATCAAGAGGGAAATTGATGAAACAAACTTACATGTGAGGTTTGTTGATGCCGTGAAAAGAATTCGCAGAGTATAGACAAATTGACAAAGAAGAAGAATCTATTGGGAATCAAATCCCTAAATTCGAATTGGGAATTAATTTTAGGATTCAAGAAGGAGTGTTGAATTTATGAATCCAAGATTAAATCCTACAAGAGGAAGAAGTTCATTAAAAAGTAGATGAAGAAGCGAATATAAGACGAAAAAAAAAAGGAGAAGAAGAAGAAGATGTCGTGTGGGTGGGAGTTAACACACAAAGAGGAAAAAAAAAGTTAACAATGAAATAAATAGGGCTTGTGTTGTGTTTTGGTAATGGGTCCACGAATTTAAAATTTTTTTTTTTTTTTAAACTTCTAGTTTCTACCATTGGAATAGGTAAAAAATAAGAATCCTAATGAGTTCTTAAACTTTTGATTTTGTAAAATTTAAATTATAAATATTGGTAAGAACCTCTCATGGGTTCTTACCATTGGAGCTGTTCTAAGCCAAAGTTCTACTATATGGACACACTGAAGCATTTGATCTTATTATTTTAGATGGATTGGATCCTCTTGGACTACTTTGTGAAATTGTTGATGATGATGTTTCCATGGCTAAATTTCAAGTATTTGTGTCACTTATGATTTCTCTATTTTCTCTTGAAGCTAAAGATATAATTTTTTTGTTTCGAAATTACATATATACAAGGAAGAGAAATAAACTAGTGGAATGTTTTTCTGCAGCTCGGATCCCAACAATGTGAGGACCTATCATAGTTTATTGATATAAGTCCATATTAGATGGAATAGAGCACATAGCAAAAGTTAAGATTAAAGCAAGATACAGGTTTGAGTGACGCTTAAGATGAAACTAATATTATATATTGTGGTTTCAGATTTGATATTCAATAAAAAGAAAAAAGGTTAGAGCAAGATGTAGATTAGCCATTGTTGGGAGAGTCCCTCGCTTGAGTCTTATCACAAAGGAGAATAAGAGATACTTGGAGACAAAGCGGACCTAAGAAACAAAAAAAAAAACAAAACAAAACAGAACAAAAGAGGAAAGAAAGAAGAAGCTGGGAGCCAAATAACGAACAACAAACACAACTGCTATTTCTTCCGTACTATTTCACTCTCCTTTTTGGCTGACGTGTCCAAGTCAAAATCTTTCGTCTCCGCGTATTCTAACTTCGAATGTATTAAGATTAATTTTAACATAAACTAAACATGACTTCTACTACTATATTTTATTTTGTCAAGTTGATTGATATTGAATCGACTTAGTTTATCCAGTAGGAATATTTATAGTAAAAAAATTATAGATGCTACAAAAACTCTATTGAGGGTGTAATAACTGCAAACTAAAACGATCTCATAAAAGTGTAAACATTCCATCCATCATGTATATTTTACGTAATGGTAAATTAAGGGCATTTCCAATAGCTCACTTTATTTTGAGGAGAGCAAATCCTCAAAATGAAGATTTGAGGGTGCATTACCCCAACAATAAAACCTTAAAAAAATTCTTAAAAATTTATTAATTTGCAATATAGTCCTTAATATTAACAAAATCTACTAATAATGATAAAAATTCATAAATCAACATAAAACATACATTTAATATATTATACAACACAAAATATTATTTATTATATTATACGATATTGAACTTTGTTTAATGTATTTTTTTTTTGTGTGAACTTTTTATTTAATGTTATGTAATATTTTTCTATTTTAGTTTATTTTAATGTGTTTAAGTTTTCTAAATTAAGTTTGGTACCATTATTTGTGAAAGACATAATTAGAGGGACCAAATGAAAAAAAAAAAAAGGTTATGAGGTTTTGAATAGTAAAACCTCAAATTTGAGAATTTGAGGGTTTGTTGGAGTGCTCAAATTTTGACGATTTGAGGGTTTGTCGGAGATGTCCTAATGCATATGTGGTCAGGTCTCTTAGAAAAAAGAAGAAGCGTATATGGTCAGGTCTCCTAGAAAAAAAAGGAAGAAGTGTATATGGTCCTGTTATCCATATATATAGGATAAATACAATTTGTAATATTTAAACCTAAAATCATCAACGTTTAGTTATAGTCTATATGTGATAAATTCGACAAGTATTTTTTGACAATAGCTAAAGCAAATTTGACTTCAAAAAATCCAACAAATCCTCATTAAATTTGACTTCAAAGATTATATGCTTTCTTTTGACCTTAGTTCTTCTTTAGATAAACTATTTATTTGTTCTCCGGCGGTACTTTGACTTCAGTATCAACTAGTAAATAGTTTTTTTTCACTGGGTTATATATAAATAATGTATTCTACTCGTGATAGTAGATTTACATGTCATTGTAATACTATGTAGATACGGGTTACATTGGAAAGACTTAATAGTTACAAAGAAAAAATACAATTGCTAGAGTTTTTCCATAACAAGAGATCTTATTACTATGTCATTCATTTTGATACGCTTAGTTCAATCTTCACCTCAAATTGACATCGTGTCGCCTATAAACCTAAACTATATATCTCATTGGGTTCATAATTTTTTTATACAATTTTTTAACCAAATCTAACACTAACAGTTAATTAGTACGTTCCTCAGTTTCTCGAAGTAATTTTTTTTTTGTTCTCCTGATTGGAGAACTAATCAATAAATTTCGTATTTGGAATATTTACATCGAATGATTAAAAATTACTATTTGGTAAAATCCACAGTGTTATTGCAGTTCAGTTATTTTTTACACATGAAAACGTTTTGCTCCTTAGGCGTTAAGATTTACTTCAGCAATTTTCTGTCTCTTTTTCCCAACCTACGATCCCTTTATTACATAATATTATGGTCAGCGGTACTTGAATTGATCTCAACTGTAAATAACAATATTCTAAGAGCACCTACATTGCACAATTATGTGGATATCTTCAGCATAAAATATAATAAAACTTAAGAAAAAACTGATTGAATAGTGAAGACTGTGTCTCTGTGGAGACATTTTTGATCAGTTAAAACACCTTACGTGTCAGCATCGTATTGGTCTGAATATTATGTTTATCTAATAATTTTTTTTTCTTTGCTTCATTTAGGAAATTATCATCCGTATCTCTCTCTTTTTCATCGATTTCTCTGTTTTAATTTAATATTAATTAAAACTAAAGACATTCTTATGAGTATCACTAATCTGGGTGCTCTAAAAACTATATATGGTAAGTTGGTATAAGATAATTTTATACTATATTTATGCAGTCCACATAAGATATGGTAACGCGTACAAAAGAGTGATCAAGTGAGGACAATAAGAAAATGAAATGAGTAATCATATGTTGTAAATATTTAATAAATATAAAACTGACCACATAAATTATTCTTATCACTCACAAAACGATCGCAATTCGAGTATTTTAATTTTAGTCTCATTTCTCAGTCAATTACACGCCAAAACATGTGGAAGTTTTTCTCTGTATAAATGCATCACAAATAATGTTTTTCTTAGCAATTCCACAAACCTCTCTCTTTTTCTCTCTGGCTAGCGTCATCTTCCATCAATGGCGACCAAAGCCTGGATCCAAAACCCTAATATGAAGCATGTTCCATTGCTAAGAAACAGATCAACTCCACAAGAAACACTCTTTAAGCCGCATACTCTCTTCCTCCCTAATTCTAAAAACAACTCCAAAAGACTTGTAATTGCTAATTCTTCTTCTTCTTCTTTATTATCACCAGTGATTCTAACTTCTCCTGTTTCTTCTTGTCCTCCTCCGGTTTATCGTTCACCGCAGCCCCCGTGCTCTCGGGCTGCTGCGACAGAACCATTATCAAGGGTTTGGAGAGAGATACAAGGATGTAACAACTGGAAAGATCTTATCGAACCTTTAAACCCTCTTCTCTAACAAGAGATCACTCGCTACGGTAACTTAGTTTCCACTTGTTACAAAGCCTTCGATCTAAACCCAAATTCCAAACGTTACTTGAACTGCAAGTATGGCAAAGAAACCCTACTTAAAGAAACAGAAATCGATCAACCTGAGGACTACCAAGTCACTAAATATATCTACGCCACACCAGACATCAACATCAACATCAGTCCGATCCAAAAAGAAACAAAACAAAAATAAAACCTAAAACGCTATCTTAAGAAAAAAAGTTAAACAAAAATTTATTAATTCATCTAATCAATAACTAAAATTAAGTAATAATTTTAAAAGAAAAAAAAATTGCTAATTCATCCAATTTATCTTATTATATAAACTTTGGTTGTTCTCAAGAGAGCTCGACATGTATCAAAATTCTAATTAATATGATCCTGACATGTGTCAGTTAATTGATTAGATTATGACACGTGTAGAACATTATTTCTTTAATAAAAACAACAAAAAAGAAAAATAAAGATATAATCAAATAGATAATTTTTACTTTATATTTTTATATATATTAGTTTATTATAAAATGGAAAGCAAACGAAAAAGAAAAATTAATAAATAATCAATAGATAATTTTTACTTTCCATATATATATATATATATAATTTTAAAGATGTTTAAAAAAAATGTTTTAAGATTAACCTCAAATAAATGTTGAAATGATCTCTATTAAAATTTATAATGAATTAGATTAAATTTTTAGATAATATATATTTTAAGAGTAGTAATTATTTACCTTAACTATTTACTTAATCAAATATTAAGAGTAGTAATTATTTACCTTAACTATTTACTTAATCAAATATTAACTTAAAATATTTGACATAATAGTTTTGAAAACATAGATTTGAGAGCAACCAAGCTTTTACACGTGTCAGCTTGGTTATATGAGTATTACTATTTATGTATTTATCTATTTTAATAATAATCATATGGATATTTTTTTACTATTTACCTATTTATTTATTTTGGTAATTATTCTAATTCTAAACATGAAAATGATAGTTTTTAAGTCAGAAATATTTGATATAACATTGATAAAAATAAAATATGTTTCAAATATTTATAAAATAATAAAATTTAAAAATAATTACGAAAATAATTATATAACATTTAATAAAAAAGAAAAATAAGAAAATATTGTTTCCCTACAACACTAGTAAATTATTATATTAAAGATGATATAAATTGATTACAATGGTTATAAAAGCCGAATAATTTTATATAAACTTTTTCCCTACAATTTGGATAACCAATTGTGGAATTTTTTTATAATTTAAATTTTAGTCTGAACAAATAATTATACAATGTCCCATATCAGTTAAGAGATACATAAATTATCAAAAATAAAGAATTCAAATTGTACAAGTTTTCCTAACTTCAACAAAATTATAGGGTTACATCTTTGTTATCATTCTATTATGTTTAAACTTTTTGGTTAACCCATGTAATTATTTTTTAGTTTTGTGAGATTCTTAATATTTATTCTCAACCTAAATGTTTATTTGATTCAAAACATTATTATCATCAAAAAAACAATGGACGATGATATTTGAAATAATAGCCAATAAACATTTATAAAGAGTTTTTGTAGGTAAATTTATCAAAAAAACAATAAAAGAAAGAAATGAAAATTCTTAATAAAAATAAAAAATGAAAACTATTATAAAAAAAGAGGTAATAATACATTTTCAAATTTTAAAATCAAAAGATTATAAAATTTTACTTCTCGATAAACAACATTGTACTTGCAATTTCGCGTCAAACAAACTAAACATCTAATTCTTATTGAAATAGGAAACCAATTCATGAATATGTGTTTAAAAATCTAGAAACATGAGTAGTTATATAATAAAAAATAATTCAATTCAAATAGGAAAAGAAACAATTAGATATATAGATACACATATAACATCATTTAGTTAGAAACTGAATAAAATAATTTGGGCTGATCATATATTCTTTTAGGGATAATTTTATTTTTTCTTTTATTAGATGTTTTTAGATTTTAGTTTACGGGTTTTAGAATATTTTGTATGCATTCGCATATATGCGGGTCCTTATCTAGCCATTCAAATATAATTAATATTTTTAGATATATAATTGTATTTCGAATATCTATTCGGTTATCTATTCGGTTTAGTTAGAGTTTGGTTTTCAGATATAGGAGTCTAGATGCTATTCAGACTTTTGTCGGGTTGGTGCCCCCTTTCCAGGTTGGATTCAATTTGTTTATTCGGTTTTCAGATATTTTGTCTACGCTTATCTAACATCGTAGTCGAAAAAAAAAACGACGAAATTGAATCAAAAACTATTGGACATGATATAGTTTTTAATATATTAAAAATAAAATTTTAGTATAGAAATTTAAATTAATTTATTCATATAAAAAATAAATATTTATAAATAATTATTTCTCTAACAAAATGTGCTTTTTTTTCCTAAAACAATTTAAGATATATCATTAACAACAATTATTTAATTTAGTGAATTTTTTTAAATTTAAAATATATTTTTAAATTTAGAAATACGTCCATCAGGCGGGTCCTAATCTAGTAATTTATAAAATAGAGTTTTGCAAAAACATGTGGTTACAAATTTAAAATTAATAAAATTCTCGTTTTGTGTAGGACTCTTGTTTGGGTCAACGGGTTTTCATTCAAACTTAAACAGATCAAACATGCAAAACCATATGCCACAGATATGTATTGTGTAGGCTAAAATTTGCAATATAAGCAATTATTTACTATTTATTCCTTTTTCTTCTTTCAAAATTTACTAGTTGTACTTCTTTAGATGCCCAGAATAGTATAACACATCTGCATTGTCCAAACATTAATCGATATATTTACCAAAAAAACAATTGACCTCCTAGTAGTTAGTTAGTAACTTCTAAAATCAGCTAACACTATTTTTACTATATAAATCAGCTACACCAAACAACTATCCTCACCAAATCATCACGTTTCAAAACCAGAACAAAAAGAAAAGAAAAACATTACAATTTAAAGTTTTCAAAATCACTTACGCCCACAGAAAAAAAAGAGTTTGTACTCACGATATACTTACGACATGGCATCGCAAGATTTAAAGAAAATTTGCAGCATATTGATGATTGTTATTTTATTTATGATGTTTTTAGCACAAGCTTCATATTCCAACTCAATAGATGTGTGTGTCAAAGATTGTGTCGTAAATCAGTGCATGAAAGCATCAAAAAAAGCGACTCCAATGATATGTGACAACCCTTGCCAGATGTTATGTGATCCAATCAATGCTGGACAATATTTCGTTCCTTCACGTGAAAGTCCCACAAAAAAGTTTTGTAGACGATTTAATTGGATATGTAAATTATAAGATGAAATTACAAATTATTATTTTTAATGCAAAAAGATGTACATTTATGCTTTCTTATCATTGTATCAATTCATATCTCATGTAATTATTATTCATTTATTCCATAATATATTTATAATGTGAACTGTCAACAAATTTTCTTTGATGATAAACTGATTAACAAAAACTATGTATATATATGTGGGAATTTTTTTTTTTTTTGGGGGTTCGTTTTATGAGAGAATCATAGTGCTTAATAAGAAGACTAAAAATTAAGTTTCTTCTAACAACAATTAGAACTACATATATCTCTATAACAACTGAAATTGGTTCAATATTTATTATGCTTTATAAATTCACTATATAGTACTGTTTACTCATTTAGACCATTCGCTCTCTAAGGCCTGAGACGTTATTGAATAATGGGCTTTTTCTTAACAGACGATATGTTGACCCATTATCTTATAAGAAGACAAGAATTGATCATTCCACCGAATTTCATGGCACATAATTCAAAAAACAATAATTTAAAATTGTTGATTTGTATAATGTGAACAGCCACTTCATGCGCAGTATGTCCTCCTCGCCTTTTTCCCTTTTGCCAGCTCCGTTTTTTTCTCTCTCTAAAACCAGTCGCTACTTTCTCTCTCTAAAAATCTCAGGAAGAGAAACAAACGATGTCGTCCGATGACGAAGGAGGAGAAGAGTATCTCTTCAAGATAGTCATAATCGGAGACTCAGCCGTCGGGAAATCGAACCTTCTCTCGCGATACGCTCGAAACGAGTTCAACGCTCATTCAAAGGCCACGATCGGCGTCGAGTTCCAGACTCAGAGTATGGAAATCGAAGGTAAAGAAGTCAAAGCTCAGATTTGGGATACTGCTGGTCAAGAACGGTTCCGTGCCGTTACTTCCGCCTATTACCGCGGCGCCGTCGGAGCTCTTGTCGTCTATGATATTAGCCGTCAATCAACTTTCGAAAGCGTTGGCCGTTGGCTCGATGAGCTCAAGAGTAAGTCCTTAGCTATTGATGTCCAAAATTTTCATATCGATTTCAATAATTTTGGATGCGATTGATTGTGAGCTAAGGTCTTGAATAGTGTATTTTTAGCTGATTAGGTCCTAAAATTGACTGAAATTGCAAAAATAGTTAGCTGAATTTGGTGAAATTAATTAAGATTCTTGCCATTGTATGGAGTATTAGCTAGATCTCAAGGTTTTTGTGAAGACTTGTTCGTTATAGATAACATATTCTCATTTATGTTCTTTACATTTTCTCTAAATTTGAGTAAGACCTGAGACCTCGCTTCTCTTATTCATATGAATCTGTTCAATTTTGATTTCAATGCTGTTTTGAAATTTTTTTGTTTTTTTTTTGACAGCACATTCGGATACAACGGTGGCGAGGATGCTGGTGGGAAACAAATGTGATCTAGAAAACATAAGAGCAGTGAGCGTTGAAGAAGGTAAAGCTCTTGCGGAAACTGAAGGACTATTCTTTATGGAAACATCGGCTCTTGATTCAACAAATGTTAAAACAGCTTTTGAAATGGTGATTCGGGATATCTACACTAATGTTAGCCGGAAACAACTCAATTCCGACACTTATAAAACTGAATTAAGCATGAACAACAGAGTAAGTCTCGTTAAGGATGATAATAAGGGATCCAAACAAGGCTTTGGTTTCTCGTGCTGTTCTTCTTCGTGACCTCATTTTCACTCTAAATTATTTCTCTTTTGCTTCATTTGGTTCTCTTCTTTTCGTTGTGCTCCCATAGAAACAAAAAAAAAGCAAAGATTATAGATTCATAATTGTAATGTTTCTCTACATGTGGGTCGTACTCGTATAGTAACACTTTAATACGATGATTAAACTATCCATATTTTATCCAGTATTTTTGGTAATATTTTTATTTATTGATGTATTAACAATTAATTTCTAGATAATTTCAATGACATCATCAAAACTAATTTCGATGAAACTTAGGGGAATTTAAAAAGAATAAAACCTAATAAGTGGCTCCAATGGTCAAAATCAGTCTCAACGACACTCGCAGAAACGATTTAAAAAAAAAAAAGATGACATGCTTAAGAGCTCGGCCGCTATTTTCTTCTCCAATAGCCTTCACTATCTCAACAACCAAACAATTCCCAATCAATCTCCGATTCTCACGACGCTCCTTCTCTGCCGTTGCAATGTCATCTTCGACTCCTCCGAGTCAGCTCATCGAGCACATCGTTCTTTTCAAAGTCAAGGACGAGACTGATTCCACCAAAATCAGTTCAATGATCAACGGCCTCAACGCTCTTGTCTCTCTCGATCAAGTTCTTCACATCTCCGCCGCTCCTCTCCACCGTCTCGGATCTTCCGCCTTCGCTTTCACTCACGTCCTCCATAGCCGTTACGGATCTAAAGATGATCTCACCTCTTACGCTGCTCATCCTGACCATGTTCGCGTTGTTAAGGAATTTGTGTTACCGATCTGTGATGACATCATGGCCGTTGATTGGATCGCTCATCAAGTTCCCAGAACCATTGCACCGCTTCCTGGTTCTGCTGCAAAACTCACGCTGCTTAAGGTGAAAGAGAATCTCGCCGATGAGGCTAAAACGGAGATTACGGGACTGATTAAGGGACTTAGTGAGAAATTTCCAGGGATTGATCAGATCACTGTTGGAGAAAACTTCTCTCCGGCTAGAGCTAAAGGTTTCTCAATTGCTTCGATTACGTATTTTAAGGATTTGGGTGAAATGGAGGCTGTGGATGCTCAGAAGAAGTTGGTGAATTTGCAGAAAGATAAAGTTCGTGATTATGTTGATGCTACCATTGTTGTTGAGTTCGTGGTGCCGTCTTCTTCACAGCCTTCTAGTCTGTAGTAATGCCATGCAATTTCTCATACCCCTTTTGCTTGGAATGTGCTCTTTAGTTAATTTGAGAACAAAGCATGTTGATTGAACAAGAGATTTAAGTGTGATAATATATCTTTTCATTTCATCAACTTCTTATCCCTTTGAGGAACCAAAGTCTTAATGGAATTATGTAGGAATGAGAATGTTAAGCACTTACAAACTTGAGCATCAATATGACATTGTTTAAGCTATCATAGCAGCTACTCCAAGAATTGTGCAGTAATGCTAAACCATATTTGCATAAAAGCCATCATGAAGGAATCTTGGCTTCTTCTTGATATAGGTAGGTATTAGGAATCTATACTGCTTAATTCAACACATGCTTAATCCTATTCATAATACGTTAACGGAAGTAAATTGAAAATAATATTCATAATACGTTGACGGAAGTAACTTGAAAATAATAGATGATAATTATCACTTTATGAAAGAATGGTCGTACAACCTGATGAGCGACCTTGCTGATCTTTCTGTGAGATCACAAAAATTCAATATAGCTTCCTAAAAGAACTAACACACCCCAAGAGACAGGACGCACTCTGTTCGCATAAGATAAAGAGTACACAAAATCCCCCACCCTCCCAGAATAAAATAAATAAATCTCTTGTTCTTAATGAATACAACCAATCCAGAAGAAGAGACACAACATAACACCAAAACACTCTTCCCCTAAGAGACTCCAAACACTCAAAACCCCTCCACACGGTTTCATAAGGATCTACAGATGATGTCTTTTGCTAAATCCACATATCTGCTTCTTTGTTTGTATAAACCAGGAAGCAAGCGGCTAATGCCAAATAATTATCAACGAGAATCTCTCACACCAAAAATGACACCATCCGTGTATCAAACTGTGCCTTTGATCCAAAGCTTAAAGATCATAGGGTAGGTGCAGGAGTAGATGCAGCTTCTGCTGCTTTCTTTTGCTTCTCCTTCTCTATCTCCACTCTTCTCAGCTCCGCATGCTGTAATATTCCATTTGCAATCGCCTGATAAGTGAATTCCAGTGACTGGTTAAGGATATGAAACCTCTGCGCATCTGATGCCTGCATAACTGTATAAAGGACAAGGACGTGATTATTAAGCAGCTGTATGCAAGAGAAAATGAAGCCCCATGTAGTGTTGTCTGGTCAAGAATGGTAATCAGAGGATTTTATATAGTGGTACCTTTAATTGCATCGGCAAAGAATACAAAGGCATCCACCTCATCGATGGGTGACTGAAACTCGTCGTCATCACTGAAGTCATCATCAGAATCGTCGTCATCTTCATCATCATAGCGGAAGGCCTTTGCCTAAAAGGAATAAATGAATTGTGAAAACAGTCAATTCCATTAAAAAAAGAAAAAAAAGAAGCATGCTTGGCAGAAGCAACTCGATACAAACACTTAACAAACCTGTGCAGCTAACTTGTGCAGTTTCTTGCTTTCTGCTTCATCCCCATCCTCTGTATCATCCATCCCCATCTCTCCATCAGACCCATCATCGTCATCATCACTCTCGAGTCCATTCATTTCAGCCTCATAACCTACTTCTGCCTCCTTCGCTGCTTCTGCGAGAAAGATGGGAAAGGAAACAAGTGTAAACATTACCACGCCAAGTGAAGAGATGGATCATGAGCAGGGCATACCATCTAGCTGATCCTTATATGCAACTAGAAGATCAAGTGTTGCCCTGAAAACACGCTGCAGCGCTTCATCGGGTAGTTGACCACCAGGGAGAGCGAGTAATGAAGTCAAACCCAAGCAGCAAACCTTTTTATCATGCTCCCTGAAATGAAGAGAGCAACCTCTTTATCAGGCTATCAGCTAATCAAAATGACAAATAGAATGTCCAACCATTATGCTTATAAGCTAACGAACAATATATGACATAACAAAAAGCATCAGCAGTACCTTTTGAAGTTTGCTGGCAGGCCACTTTTTCTCTTTTGCTGCAACATCTGGAACCAAAGATCAAAGACTTTGGAAGCAAGTCCCGTGTTATGCAATACACCAAGCGTCAATGCTGGATTGTAGTAAAGCATATTTGCCACCTGCAAACAAATATCAAGATTTTCTTTGAGAATGTGACCATATATAATGCTGGTGCCACTGCCCAGAAAAAACTTGGCAGTTTCAAAACTATACTGGTAAATTGGAATCAACCAATAGCAGGTCAACAGCAAATCCTCTCCACAGTTCTTACCACTTGTACAAGAAGAGATTTTAAGTATGAAGTCTCAGCTCGTTGTAAGCGGTCAATAGTGAGTCGCAGATATGGTTCAACCCACTGATCCACCTGCCCTTTGCAATTCTGGAAAACAACTTCGATAAGCTTTGGAGCAGACTCAACATCACTGTCTTCTATGTTTCCGTCAGTCATAAGCTGTAGAAGGGGAACCATGAGACATAAATTAGCTATGAAGGTAACAAATGCTAATATTATGAAAGGTAACAGATGAAAGCTGTGCTTGTGCAGAGAAACTTGCGAGATGCTTATATTATGGAAGCAAGAAATGTCATATGTAATGCTGAATGTACAATATGTTAGTCTTCGTGTTTACACAATAAACTAGAGCCCTACAATTTTCTACCACGATAGGAATGGAAAATGAACTTGAAAATTCAGTTAAACGGTAAAAGGAAGATTCTATGCTTCATGTTATGAACGAGGATTCCATAACCTTACAGTTCCTTATAATCAACAAGCACAAACATATAATTTCACTATTACTGTCTGAAGATATACTGTCAGAAGATATACTCACAGTTGAAAGAACATTATATAGACTTTGCTGATAGTTGGGCTCCTTGCAAGTGAGAAAATGAGCAGTTCCCCTTGATATAAAGTTGTCCATCGGAACCAAAATATCTAAAATTTCGAAGAATAACTTAAGTGAACATAACAAAAAAGAATGATATGGAAGTGCTGCAGTGACAGAGTCAACTATAAAATCCCGAATGTGGAAAATTTTGGGGGATCTAGGAAAGAAAACAGATGTGAGAGAGAAGCCATACTTGGAAAGAAATCAATTGCCCAATCAACCAATGCTTCCACCATTAAAGGCCAGAGACTCCATATGTTCAAGGAAATACTAGGTGAATAAAAGGTCATGTACGATGCAATCTCCAAAACTTCTTCAAATACCTCTGCCAAAGCAAATAGGATGAGAAAAATGCTTCAGTATCAACTTTTAAATAGCTGGAAAAGAAAATTAATGATCTTAAGATCATGATGCTTCTACACAACAAAAGGCTTACAAAAAAATAACGGATATATAACTTAATTACATTCAAAGTCCACAAACTAAGTCCCAGAGCTAAATGAGACACTCAACACGTATTTTTAGACATCAGTTTACCTTGGCCATCAGTGGTCAACATTTTCTGCATTATTGGAAGTATTGTTGGTTCTATTTCAACAAACAGCTGTGGAAGACTGCTAACAGATTCAAGGATAGTACTTATAGCACGCAAACAACCCACTGCAGCTAAAGCTCCCATGTCATCCGAGTCGTCACTGGCTTCTGACGTGTTAAGACACCTCCAAAATGCAGCCGCCTGAAACAAAAGGAGAGGCAGAAATACATATGATATTATATTGCCAAGTTTAATTACTCAAGAAAACTAGACTCATGAGAGAACAAATTTTCTTACCAGATTTTGGCATAATCCAAAAGCAAAAGGAGCCATCTCTTCCCCAAACTTATCTACGATGGTCTCCAAGGTAAACACAAGGTCCTCATTCTCTACCTCATTCATGAGTTTGAAAAATTCTGATGGGTGCAGGATCACAATAATGTTCAAGCATTAGTATACTCTAACAATACCGACCAATATTTTTCATAAACAAGGGTAACCTACCATCAAGTAACTGAGGGAGGATTGGACGTATCTCATTTAAATCTGCATATAACCAGAAAAATTTAGTTAGCCACCACATAAACCCAGCACACAATCAAGAGACAACATACACAGATAAACAAGTGCAAACACATTCACGCATATGAATGCATAGGAGAAATTACATACCCTTGCACGCCTCAACAAATGAACGCAATGCAAAAACTGAATCAACACGGACAGGGAGGTCAGGATCGCGCAGTCCCGAAACAACACTGTGCAATGCTTTACGAAAGTTGTTCTGATCTGAGAAATTGACATGTGCATATTGCCCAGCTACCCATGCGGCCTACATCCAAAAAACAATTGTCAAACAAATCAAGGGGTCCCGGAGAATATAACATCTAATACTGATTATACAGGGCATACAACAGGAAGTCTATACTAAAGTATGACAGCATCCCAGCAGTCCCCAGGAATTTATCTAAGCAACCACGCAAAAAGTTCTCGATAATTTGAAAAGTATGACAGACTTTGCGGAAATGCAAAACAAAATCCACATTTCGGTAACAATTAACTACTGAGATATCCACAACACAGTTTAAAGGCAAACATACCTTTGCTCTAAGATGTCCAACTGGACTATTGAACTCAGGAAAAATATGTTGCACCAACATACGCTCTAGTTCAGATTTATAGGGCTCCGTTTGCTTCAATTTGTCACAAAGAGCTCCAACAGCAAGCATCGCACCATCTTTTTGACGATAAGGCTTATGTTCTGCAGGAGCTTCGTCATAACTACAAACAGTGGAAAACAAGTTTTCAATATACATAACTGAGAGTAGAAGATCCAAGCAGAAGAGCTTAAATGCAATACCTCCTGAAGATCCCTACGACAAACTGAACAAACTTCGGAAGGTTCTCTTTCCCTCGTTTTCGAACCAATTCATTTACAAAATCCATGGACGCTGTTCGCGGACTGTACAAGTCTTCAATGATATCTGCAGCACAAAAAAAAACATTAAAATGATATATTTCATAAATAAGACTTTTCAAGAAGGACATATTATGTAATACTTACTGTAACCTTTCCTCACATATTCATGTGGGTCTTCTTCCCAGAGCTTTTGATCATTGTCATTAAAGCAAAGTAGCGGGAAAATAATCTCAAAAAGCAGAACATCCAGCCGAGGCAGCAGCAAATTGTACATGCTATTCTTCGAAATGCTGCAGATACAATAAATTAATTTCAATGAATAAATAACTTCCCTTCAACGAGAAAAACCATATATGTCAAATGTGTTAGAGCATGAAGAAGCTTTTGCAAATATCCCAAGTTCAGAATGTTATCTCGAATGTTTAAGGTAATGAGATATTAGCTTGTCAGTATTAGCATCAAGATTTCAAAATATGTCAGAAAGTATTTACAGCAAGGTAATCAGTTGTGTAAGAGATAAAAGCTCCTAAGATTAGAAGACATTCAAAACTCATCAGCAATACATATTTTTAAGAAGAGCAGGAAAACACAAATGGTAAATCCTACCAGGTTCTCTAGATTCTTAATTATTACTGAGACACATAAAACTAGAGCTTAAAACCACAGATTCTGCCAATGGGGCATACAAATGCAAGAATAGTGTAAAATTACAAAAACATATATATTGGTAAAATCCATTGACCAAAAAAATTTTAAATGTCAGCGAAATGAGGATATTTAAGTTAGCCAATTGGAAATACTGAATGTGAACAAGTATTTCATGAAACTAATGTATACAAAGGGACAGTGTCACAAACCTGTTGCTTAAGTACTGAAGGAGAAGATTGGTAACTCTGTCAGGAAGATAGCCTCCAACACGAATTGTATTCAAAAAATTTAAGTGGCCTTCCAAAATTCTGCCTGCATAATTCTTCTGAAACATTTGGGCAAAAGGTTTGTTTTCTGGACTTTGAAGTTTTGGATCCCCAAACCTATCACAATGAGGATTCGCATAAATTTAATAAACCTTCCAAACTTTTTTGTTAACATTAATGTCAGAGACATACCGACTATAGAGCCTGTTTAAGATGTGCACTGTCCACTTCTTGACCTTCCACCAGCCCCAAGATTTTCTAAGTTCGGGGTCCATAGGCTGGCCTTCAACTGGAACAGGACGCTCCGAAACACTCAGGAACAGAACCATCCAGGCATTAAATACATTAAGATCAAATAATTGCCTTGGGAGCTCCAGCTGCCCACAAAAAACAGTAAAATTGATCATGTAGTGAACCTTTGATAACTAACACAAACTAAAGATCAGGATATCCATAATCATCATGAAAAGAAAACAAAAACAGCCCATGACGCCAGTCTTTCATTTATTTATTGAGGTTTTTCTAAACCAAAGAAGAGAACCATGGCAATTGTCAATATTATAAGATACTATGCACATAATCATCACAAATACAAGAAAACAGAGACGAGCTGGTGGAGTAGGAACCACCTATCAAGGAGTCCTTGTCCCATGTCTGTCACTTTGGTAAAAAAAAGACTACACAGGGTAGTTGAGCTGGTTTGAATTGTGTTTTAAGGATATGCATATTATTTTAAGAAAGGCAAAATGTAAAAATCTGCAGAGACAAGCACAAGTAACTGATCTTTCTAGCGACTTACATATATGGATGACCAAAATATTTTGCATATCAGCTTCATAAATTCGGCTATCTCCAGAGTAGGGTTTGCTATCTGGATAAGCCCATTAAAAATAGTCAAAAGTTGAGGAAATGTCTCCTCCACAATGCGGGAAACCGGTGTCCTCTCCTCGTCTGACTTGAACCTATAAAATAAAATCATGAAACGGATCAACAGGATGGAAAGCTTATGCATAAAAATGAGGTTGTTATCTATATACTCTGCTTCTTTACATGTAAAGCTCCATGCATTCCTAGCTGGAACTAGTCAAGAACTTCACAAGGCAGTATGAATAATTGTTTGACAGAGAAATGAACAGCATTGTCTTCTAATAATATGCTTTTAAACACTCACATCCCTTCTGCCTAACACTCCTTTTCCAATATAAATTGTCCATTGTCTTAATTATTTTCTATTCAGGAGTGGCTACCACTTAAATTTGTTAGTCAGTGTGCTACAAGCCTACAATGCAATAGTCGAAATTGTGCTATTGCCACTGCAGACAATAATGAAGATGTCTCAATGTAAGCATATCAATAATTTCACTAACAAACCTTTAAACCATACACATAGCATGGGGATATAGAATGGAAAGTTAGGAACTTACTCATATTTTCTAGAGAGTATCCGCAACACAAACAAAGCTCCATAAATTTGTTGACTTTGTAAGTTGTACTTCACCCAATCCAGAAGACGTGGCCATTGTTCTGGGTAGTCAGCATATATAATTGTCTTGAGGCATTCTCCAAGTTGTGATCTGGATTAGAAAATTAGGGAAAGAAACAGAACTATGATTGTTGTGGAGAAGAAACAAAATTATGGTTGTTGCTGAGGCTTATAGAAAATACTGTTGGGACCAAGGGAGTATGAACATTTTCAACTTCAGATATAAACCACTATCTGTCGTTTTTTAATATCTAGCAACTAAGGACATTACAGTGACACATTCAAACATGCATATAAAAAAGTGAGGACTATCAGCTTGAAGACAACTATCAGATAAGACGATGAGGAAACTGTATGCATGATTAGCCATACATGTCACTCATATTTTCATAAAATCGCTTTAAACCAAACCAAGTCAGACCTCACAATTTCCAGAAACCACAAGAAACTGATTCAATTAAAAAAAAAAAACAAATGAGTTGAATGATAAGTCCAAAAGCTATCTAGCAAACATACCTGAGCAAGGTTGGAACTTGGGTGACACAGACGAGGATATTGTCCCTCACCAATTCTTTGTCGCGTGGAAGTATCCTCTGCTGCTCTCCTGCACCATCAAATATGAAAATTAACTTAAGAGCTTCCAAAAGCCAAAGACGGAACAAGAAAATTACTAATTATTACCATCTTCAGGTGACCAGTGCTTAGCAATGAAGTTTTTGAACTGAATACTAGCAATTTGACGCACTGCCATGTCACAATTTCCATCCACAGCTATCTGCAACAATCTCACCAAATGCTGGGGCGTGTGCTGCAACTGCAACACAGATTGAATAACAAGAAACATGAGCATCAGGAACTGCATAACTTAACTGATTGAAGAACTTAATCCATTAAGAAATAGTAAATCCAAACTGCAACACCACTGAGATCCGATTATAGGTAATTAAAGCAAATAACGAGTTGTAAAAAAAATAGGAATCTTTATACATGAACTTATAGCTCACAAAGAAGGAGAGCTAGCTGAATTAAACAAAGAACTTCAAGATACAACTATCAAAAGAATCTACTACATCTGACACTAATCAAGCTCGCGAAAGAACATCAAAATCCAGCAACGGTAAATACATCAAAAGAGAATAAGTAAGAAAAAACTGAGAAACCTGATTGAGTTTCAGCTCAGAATCTTTGCGTTCATCGAGAACAGGACTGAGCGCGGCGGTTCGGAGGATCAAAGAGAGGCTAGGGAGATCCATCCTCCGGGAAGTTTGGAAATCGGGAAACTAGACAGAGTAAAAACTGGAGACGAGGGAACAGACGATCAGAGGCACTGGTGGATTCGATTTGAATTTCCAATCGAAAAAACCCTAAGTAGAGAGAGAGAGAGAGCTGAATTGAGTAGGGAGAAATCTCAGTAGAACATCATAGGGTTTTAGAGCGACAAGAATGGCGGAGAAGAAGGAGAAGAAAGAAAGAAGAAGATAGTTGGCGAGAGAGTAGACAAGGGACATATAGAGCTGGACGAAATAAGAGTATTTAAATCCCTAGGGTTGTTTAACTAACCACCAATTTTGATTTTAATTGACCCGGGTCTTCTATTTCCGGTTTACGCCGAACCGGGTCTTCTCCTATTAAATGACGTGTTAACTGTTTCGGGAAGATGAAGAATGAACAAAGTTTTAGATAATTTGCAAAATTTTATGTATGTGTTACAAATGTTTTTTTTTTTATTTCATGAATTTCATTATAAAAAAAAAAACATGATATAAAGGTGTTTGTTTTTCCTCCAATAGATATGTATTAACAAGTATATTATATGTTTGATATAATTATACATTTAGATAAGAAATTCACGGAAACGATATGTTAAATGATTTTGTTTAGGTAAAATTATCCAAAGGCATGATACAAGTATGCTTGATTTTCCTCCAATGGAGATGTAAGTACGTTATATATTCGGAGAGTTCTATGTTTTAGATAAGAACAATTGCCATAGATTTTTTTTTTGTTTAGGTAACAACATTCAGAAAAGCATGGTAAAAGTGTGTCTGTTTTTCCTATATTATATATTTGGTATGGTCATATGTCCAAATAAGAAAATCATTTTAAAAAAAAACACTTGTTAATGATTTTGTTTAGTTTAAAACATCCGTTATGGACTGTTGTCTAACAATTACCAAAAACCAAGTGTTGTTTGTTTGGAAGTCTCAGCAATTAGCGACACGTTTTAAAATATAACACGATCAATTATTAAATACAGTCCACCAACTACGAAACAACCAACAAAACAAATTACACTCTTGCCAAACTAATAATACATATGTCTATGTCGTTTGTACTTTGATGAAAACTAAAAATTAGCTTTTATGCAAGCAATTTTTTTTTTTTTTTGTAAAGTATGGATGTATCATGTATGCGATGATTTCCAATGTGCTTTTTGATGTTATAAGATTTTTGATTCCAAATATCCAATAATTGTGTCTAAAAAAATTCATCTATTGTATAACCCCAAGATTTGTTTGTAGTTAGCAAAACACGATGATGTGTATATTTTTAGAAAAGACTAGTTATATCAACCTTAAACTATATATATATATATTGTTATGTTTTCATGCATGATGTTAAATGTTAACACAACCTGTTTCATATGGCTGATGCTTCATGAGATGCAAAGCAACCTCAAGCCGTCAAATTGACCACCCAGAAGAACTCATTGTGATCACCTCCTTACGAAATATTATGGCAGGTGTCTAGTCCAAAAACCATTTATTTTCACCGAAAAACATAGTTCTGTTTGCTCGTTGGTGGTTGAATATTGTAACCTATTATTCATCAATAAATTTATTGACATTTAACAAATTGATGTTTTTGACGAACACATTTGATCTGAAGTCAACAGTCAATATATCTTTAATTTTTCTCCCAAGATCTATAAGGAGTCAACTAAAATAACTCCAGACTTATAAATTTTAAATGGAAATACAATTATTTAATGTAAAATCTATTTTAAAATAATCGGATATAACATGCATGTTCATCTTTTTTCTTTTCTTTTTTTAATATCATGCAAATTCTAATATTTTTGAATATGTACATTACCTTCAGCTCGATCAACAATTGAACCATCATCCTTAAAATGTTAATTTTTTCTCAAATTGTCCATCTCTTGATCTAACTTTTTCCTGTCCTCACAAGAAATAACAATGAAGTAAAAAAAACAACAAGTGTTGCTCCTTTTATTTTTTCATACCAATAAATATTTCTACAAACAACTTATAAGTTAACCAACTCGCTTTTGGTCTACTGATAAAAAAAAGCTGCATAAATGGTCTTTCGTCTTGAGTTTGACGCGAGTTAGTCACCTAACTCGCAGTTAAATACATGAAAAAGAAATTGGGTGTAAGAAAAATTATGGGCCGAAAATCCAGAACTTTGAGAAAAAAAAAACAATTTACAAGTCGAGTTTTTTTCTTTTTCGATTTGTCTTTATTTTTGGTCAACTTCTATTTGTCTTTATTTTTTTTCATAATCAGATATATATACATACACAATGAATGTGTATGTATGCGGAGCTATATAAAGAAACAAGAGCACCTTTAGATCTAAAAGAGCTTGTCATTTTATAATAACGGCGGGAAACGGATAAAGTTTTTCTTCTCCCTCCAAAGGATCTGTTTTTTTTTTCTTTCTTTACTCCTTTTCTCCGATTTCGATTTCTAAACCCTAATTTCTCTAATTCTCAAATACATTAGCAATTTTTTTGGGGGTTACAGTGAAGGAAGGAGCGAGAGAGAGAGAGAGCAAGGTGTCTCCTTTTCAAAGCCCTATGCTTTCTCCCTCCGAAGCAATCTCCATGTCGTGTGTTTCGAATGAAACCCAGATTGAGATTAAGCTTCACGAACTTGTGGAAGCTCCAATTAGCTACGCTTCTTTGGAGGACGTGTACTCTCTTTCCTCGTCGTTTTTGTGCTGTGTTAGTTCCGTTGGTTCTCGTAGTCTAATGTCCAAGAAGGTCAAGGCCCAGAAGCTTCCGATGATTGAGCAATTCGAGGTTGAAGGTAGCGACGTGAGCGCCAATGTTGATTGTTGTCGCTCGGATGATTATAATATGCAGACTCAGCGTCCTGAGATTGTTCGTGTCTACAATCGCCGCTGTAAGAAGCCGCGGCGAGAGTATATACTGGATCCGGCGGTGGCTGTGAAGACTGAAAGTGTGGAGCTTGATGAAATTACTTGTTCTGAGGAGAAGAAGAAAAGGAAGATTGGTGATTGCAAGTTGGTGAAATTGGATGTGAATTCAAATGGTTTAAGGAGTTGTAAGAATAAGGATGCGTTTAGTGGAAATAAGCAAAACGGATCATCCCGAAGGAAGAAGAATCAGGACAAGGTCTCTCTAGCTTCTGGTTCAACTAAGAGATGGGTCAGGTTAGTGTTTATCTCTCACCTCTTCAACTGTTGAAAGTCATGGACTTTGGAAATTATGTGGTCTTTTGGACTTATCCTTCTTCTTCTTTTGGTACTTGCTTGCTGTTGTTTTGCACGGAAGATTTTCATTGTTCAGACTTTTTATTGTTAGCGGGCAGACTACTTGTTCTCTTGGCCTTGTATGATGGGAGAGTTTTGACTTTGCAGGTTGAGTTATGATGGTGTGGATCCTAAAAGTTTCATAGGGATGCAATGCAAGGCAAGTGTTAAACTACACAATTGACCTCTTAAAGCTGTTTCATTCCATTTCTTGTGAAGGGGGCATCTTGGCAATTGATTTTTGTTTATTCCCTAGGTTTATTGGCCGCTGGACTCTGATTCATATGAAGGTTCTATTGTTCGATACAGTTTAGAGAGAAAGCGTCACGTTGTAAGTAGTTCTGTCTACTATACTTGAGCTCTTCCATTTGGTTCTGAGTTTGGGTAATTTTGTGAGCTGTAGAATATTCAAAAGTGTGTTCCTCTAATAGTGGTTGAATTCGTTTGTAGGTTAAATATGGGGACGGATTTGAGGAGGATATAGTTCTTGAGTGTGAAATGATCAGATTTTGGGTTTCTCGTGAAGAGATGGAGTTGCTACATTTGAAGCTTTGTACTAATGATGTGACTATTGGTGGGCGTGATTACGATGAGATGGTTGTATTGGCTGCTACTTTGGAGGGATGTCAAGATTTTGAGCCTGGAGACATTGTATGGGTGAAGCTAGCTGGTTTGTACTAAGATTTCAGTTTTTTTTGTGCATTTATTAAAAACCCTTCTTTATGCTATCAGTTTGTTGATGGCTTGATGCTGTTCTGTTGGAAGCATATAGACAAGGAAACCTACCTACTAACTTCCACAAAACTACATTGATGACATTTTTGGACAGGTCATCCTATGTGGCCATCAGTTGTTGTGGATGAATCTATTATCGGAGAGCGGAAAGGTCTAACCAACAAGGTATCTGGAGGAGGATCACTGTTGGTACAATTTTTTGGCACCCATGATTTTGCTAGGTTAGCCAGTGTTTTCTAAAATATTTAAATATCATGTTTTTCTACTGAGTTGTTAAGATGAATTTTATGTTTTATCAAGCTGAAGCTAACATCCTTTGGTTGTATAGAATTAAAGTAAAGCAAGCAACCTCATTTATCAAAGGGCTTCTCTCGCAATCTCACTTGAAGTGCAAACAACCTCGGTTTGAAGAGGGCATACATGAGGCAAAAATGCAAGTCCCCCTGTTGCATTTACTATTAGACGAATCATTTTTTCCTCTGTTATTTGAAAACTGGACATGTTGCCTGTCTTGAATTTAGTGTAACTTTGCCTCACCCAGGTATCTCAAGGAACATAGGCTTCCAGGAAAGATGATTCAACTTCAAAAAGGAGCTGATTCCAATTATTCCGAAAGGACTAGTACAGAAGAGGGCAGCTCAAACTCGGGTGGTGATCACTATAATGATGGAGAAGTGTGGTTAAGACCAACAGAACTTGTACAGGTATCTTGTCGGTGCATGTAAAATGATTTGTAGTCGTTTGCACATGCATTTAGGTTTCACAGCAGTCGTATATATTGTTCAGACAGTGAACATTTTGCCATGCGCTGACTTCTCTTTTGTCTCTAAAATGTATAGGCAGTGCTCAGTTATGTTTAGTATGAATGTTTAGTGCACAAAACCAAGTTTTTGACCAAAATATTCAAGCTTGTGTGCTAAATATTTCTCTGTAGCTCTTTGCTAATTGATTTCTGAGTGCCTTAATTCGCCATTTCATGTCCAAAAGTATATTAGATATCACCTACGAAATAATCATGTCTGTCTAGTGAGCATGGCTTCTTTTCTTTAAATGTTGGGATTGCTTTCTATTCCTTGAAAAAATTGTGAGACTCACATTAACAGCTCTTAATTGAAGCCAACTTCACAAATATTTACCGAAAGTTTGCAAGGATAAAATATATGAATATGGTCTACTGATTTTAAGAAAAATTGCTCTTCGTAGCTTACTAAAGAGTGAGATATGTTCTGTAGCCTTTATACTGTTGTTGCATGTTCCCTATGTTATACCATTGCATTATTGGTTGGCTACTAATGATTGCATTTAATATGGAACCCTAATAAACCATTACCTAGCAGGGTTTACCAAAATCCAGAGTATCGTCCAATGTTTTGAGGAGCAGATATAGTTTGGGAAGGCATCAAGATCATCCAACTGATTATCGACCTGTTCGCGTTGACTGGAAAGATCTCGATAAGTGCAGTGTCTGCTACATGGATGAGGTTAAGGATACATTTTTTTGTTTCTCTCTAGGAAATTTCAATCTTTTGCGCTTTAGTAAGTTAGTTCTGATATATATATTTTTTGTTGGCAGGAGTATGAGAGCAATTTGTTCCTGCAATGTGATAAATGTAGAATGATGGTATTGCTCATACTCTGAGATTTTTTAGGGATCGTATACCTCTTAGATCTATACTCTATAGTGCCTTGTGTTCTTTCTTTCTCTTAGGTATGACTCAATCTGAAAATTCTGGTCCACTACTAGGTCCATGCTAAATGCTATGGAGAGCTAGAAGAACCCTGCAATGGTGCTTTGTGGTTATGCAACTTATGTCGTCCTAGTGCTCCTGATATACCTCCACGGTGTTGTCTTTGTCCTGTAGTAGGTAATTTGACCGTACTATTTGGTGTGTGGAATCTTTATGGGTGTTTCATTAGTAAATAATTAAATTAAAACTTTTTTTAGGGGGTGCTATGAAGCCAACAACTGATGGGCGCTGGGCTCATCTAGCTTGTGCGATATGGATCCCAGGTTCAATCTTTAATGATTTGTTGTTCTGTATGAGGCTGCTTTCTACTGAAGAAATAGGAGGCTTTTCCTTTTTTTTAATTTCATATGAATTAACACTGATTATTTTATACAGAAACATGTTTATCTGATGTCAAGAAGATGGAACCAATTGATGGGGTGAAGAAAGTCAGTAAGGTTTGTAGTCATTTTCTTCCTGTTTCCCTTACCCCAGTTCCGTGGCCTTTCCAAAAGCTTATCCCTCTTTCCATTTTTCCAACCTCTTAAAACTAGGATCGCTGGAAATTACTGTGCACCATCTGTGGGGTATCTTATGGAGCTTGTATCCAAGTAAGATTTCGTTCTATATTAAAAGAAAAATAAATCATTCTTGTGTATTGTGTTCTATTCACATAGCAAAATAATCTAGTTGAAATTGCCCGATGAAACTATTGATCTGGATTTGTGAAATATTGCATTGCGATATCTGCTAAGTTACAGTTATGTTTGCTGTGAGGCTCGTGTATGAGTTGTGTTCTAGATAATGGAATCTGGTCTTTACGTTTAAACAATTGTGCATGCCATTGTTACTGTCAAAGGCCAGCGATGAGTTGATATTATGTTAAAATGATTATGTTTTCAGTGTTCGAACAATTCTTGTCGAGTGGCATACCATCCACTCTGTGGTCGAGCTGCTGGTCTCTGTGTTGAGGTACTTTCATATCTTAAAGGGAATCAGAAGATTTTACATGAATACTTGCAGTCTTGCACACGTGTAATGAAACACAGATCCACCAAAGAGGCGTTTCTAACTGATGATGGCTTTCCTGACTGTCCATGTAGCTTGAGGATGAGGATAGAGTTGTTCTTGTATCAATGGAGGATGAAGAAGCAGATTCGTGTATCCGCATGCTCTCATTCTGCAAGAGGCATCGCAAAACATCAACTGCCTGCCTAGAATCAGAAGACAGGATCAAAACCTTTACTAAAACTTCCGAGTATCTCCCACCACTTAATCCATCTGGCTGTGCTCGCACTGGTATGTAGCTACTGCATTGATCTGTGGATGCCAGGATTAATCTTTTGTTTTACACCACACTTTTGGGGTGTGATTATTTACTCACTATTCTTTTACCTCGCATATGGCCATGTGTGTTGTTCTTATTCGTGTTCTTACATATCCTCTTGGAATAGTAGTTTCTTATTTTCTATACAACCTTTTTAAAATAGTTGATGATACACAGTTCTAGTCTCATGCCATTTCTCATTCTTTTCTACTTTTATTCATGTTTGCATCCTATGAGTCAGTATGGAAGATATTTTCAACAAAATTTTCGTCTATTGTTGCAGAGCCTTATAATTGTAAGGGAAGAAGAGGGCGGAAGGAACCTGAAGCTCTTGCGGCTGCTTCCTCAAAGCGGTTGTTTGTTGAGAATCAGCCATATGTTATTGGTGGTTACTCTAGACATGAGTTTTCAAGTTATGAATGCATTCATGGATCCAAGTTGTCACAGATGCATACTCCAAGAGACATCCTTTCTATGGCTGAGAAATATAGATACATGAAGGAAACATACAGGAAGAGATTAGCATTTGGTAAGCATCCGTTCTTCATGAATTATTAGTAAATGTTAAAATATATTACAGGTCCTTTAAGGTTCTGCAAAGATTAAAAAAAATAGATTTCTGTAAGCTAAAATAATTTCAGAACGATCTAGTCACAATCCTTAGCTTCTTTCAGAAAAATCTTCTTTTTCTCATAAAAGTTTCTTTTTTTTTTCCCAGGGAAATCAGGAATTCATGGTTTTGGCATCTTTGCAAAGCTTCAGCACAAGGCTGGAGATATGGTGAGCATACTTAACTTGAACTAGACATTCCATCTTTGGTAAGTGTCCACTCATGAAAAATGGTATGGCTCCTGTGCAGGTGATTGAATACACTGGAGAACTTGTTAGACCGCCAATAGCTGACAAAAGAGAACATTTTATCTACAATTCAATGGTGGTATGTATTTCTGACTTTAACTTACTTTCTACATTTCGGTGCTACATCTAATGGAACAACTAATCAGGGAATTAATCTGTAGCTGATGAATTAGTCAATATCTGAGGAAATGTTTGTTTTCTTTATGTGATAATAGGGTGCAGGGACTTACATGTTTAGAATTGATGATGAGCGAGTCATAGATGCTACAAGAGCAGGAAGCATTGCCCACCTGGTTAATCATTCATGTGTGGTATGAGTATGACCCGTTCGTTAACCTTAATTGCTTAGTTAGCTTCTCTGCAAAACGTAAGCATTGATTGTCTTACTTTTATGCAGCCCAATTGCTATTCGAGAGTTATCAGTGTTAATGGAGATGATCACATTATAATTTTCGCAAAGAGGGATATCCCTAAATGGGAAGAGCTGACTTATGACTATAGGTTTCATTTTCATGCCCTTAAAACAATCTGAGATTTTCATTCTATAATCATTTTCTGCCTCTGATCTTCTAATTTTTGCAGGTTCTTTTCAATCGGTGAGCGCCTTTCATGTTCCTGTGGCTTCCTGGGATGTCGAGGTGTTGTTAATGATACAGAAGCTGAAGAACAACAGTCAAAAATCTGTGTTCCACGTCGTGATCTAATAGAATGGAAGAAAGAATAAGCAACTAAAGCTATATAGAAGTAGTTACAATCACCCATTTTTTTAACGTTGTAGCTACTTATACTGCGTGAGCATGTGTTGTTTAGTTTTGCTACAATCCATTTTTTGTACAGATACTAATTAGTGAGAGGATTAAAATGAGATTACCAAAGAGATATTTCAACATATCAAAACCAGTGACCAATTTGGATAGAAAACTAAACATCTCTTCTTAAGTTTCCATAGTCGATGTGAAATCAATTCAACGAATGCTTAATGACGCGGCAGAGGAATCTACCACGTATACTTCTTCATTGAGTGTCATCAACGATGTGTTTATGGTGCCAAAGTATCAATATGATGATTTCAAGAAGAAGTTCGTTAAGGACTTCCTACTTCATTGGGAAATGTGTTATTAAGACTGTCAGTGAGTTTGTAAAGATGAATTGATTGGATTAGTAGGTTTGTATAGATGATGGAGCTTTATAGATATGATGAAACGTCCCTTCGTGCCTTGGAATAAACAATTTTAAAGTGATTGGAATATATATATTTATATTGATACTAGGCATATGACTAGTCCGCCTGTTCACGGTGAGGCTTCTGCCAAAACAGCTATATACAGGGAATGATTCATGTTGCTGAAGCAGAGAGTTTCTCGCGTTGAGTATTTTTCTAGGCCAGGCTTTGATCCTGAAATGTTGCAACTTAAGAAGCGAGAGGTTGGTCTTAATTAGTTTCCTGTCCCATTTTTGTTTGTTTGTTCTTGAGTTAAAGCTGAAACCAAGGAGTTTGTTGGATGTTGTCTCTATTAGATATCTTCAGTCCAGTCTCTAATAGTTGAAACGGGAAGGAGTCGGGTGATGGGCTTGATATCACAGTTGGAAGATGGACATTTCTACCTTGAAGACCTTCCTGCTTCTGTTGAGATTGATTTCTCCAAAGCCGTATTCCTTTTTTTTATTTTGGTAAAAGCTGGACATTTCATTTCCAAAGACTATTTACAGTTTCAAAGTCATCTTAAAGAATTATATTTGAGTTATCTGTGCTTATTACTACTTTTCTTTGATAATCAGTACAATATAACCACAGGATTCGTCACAAAGAATACTATAATTTTGGCAGAAGGTGTATTGAAGAATGCGTATCTTTCAGGTAAATTAGAGCCGCAAGTCTCCAATACCACATTTGAATGGATTCAATGGAACATGCAAATGTATTTTCCTATCAGCTAATGATGGGACTGTAAAATACATTCTTTGACTAACTTTTGTTTGTTCTCAGAAGTTATGGAGATAGTACCCTCTTTGTTTGTTTTCATGGGAAACTTTTGCTCTCGCCCATGCAACTTCTCATTTGGTTCTTATTCAAGCCTTAGCTAAGAGATCATTGTAGTTAGTTAGAAGAATATCCTCAACTGTTAGCGAAAATCTGTTCTTATACATTCTTCAGGCAACAGTTTGTAAACTTGGGAGAATGATTGGAAAGTATCCACGGCTAAAAGAAAACAGTCGGTTTTTATTCATTCCAGGTCCTGATGACGCAGGTACCAATCTTCATCACTATCTATTTAAAGCCAGGGTCCATGAGAAGACAATGACTAATAAAATACTCATTATATCTTACAGGTCCCTCTACGGTAATATTCTTAAATCTTCATACTGTAGATTGAATTACACCTATTCCTTCAAACAAAAAAGGATTGTGTTGTAACTGTTGTTTTGAAACAGATAGTATTAGGTGACAAGAGTGAGCAAATGGTGTGTGAAGTTAGGGGAGCCACATGTTTCAATCCAGGCTCTTTTTCAATAGATAGCACCTATGCAACTTATTGGCCTTCCATTCGAAAAGTCCAACTCTCTGCTCTCTGATTCACTTTTAAACATTTCCATGTCCTCTTCTTTGTTTCTCTCATCTATTCTCACTAAACAATAAACCAAATTTAGTCCTATCAATTGAACATCATAAATCAAGTGCATGCCTGCATATAAATGGAGTTTACAAGAGAAGGGTCTATCTAAATTATCAAAAAGGTCGAAAATTGCATAAATATAAATGGAAACATCACAATTATAAGACTAAGGTACACATCCATGATAGCAATTGTGAGATATCAAGACCCCTTTCTGAACACGTTAATCAAGCCACTTCCTATGATGAGCAATTTCAGCATTGGAAATATTATAAAACACCATCTCAGTCCAAATGACTACGTATTTGAAAATTTGGAAATTTTCGAGTAAATGGTATCAATCAAATGATTTGACAGCAATCACATTAATTCAATCCTTGTTGAACACGTGATTTACTAAATTAACTTCTTGATATATTGAATAATAATATGATGACATTCTTTTTCTTATTAAGACCAAAACAAAATGAAAATTCATTGAACTAAAAGCATTCAACCTCGAGAAAACTTGACATAAGTTTAGAAACAACATGAGAAAATACTTGTCTGCGTCGAGGATACGACTAGTGACTGTCAAAAGAGGCAGAAAAGTTAAAACAAAAGGAACAAAATCCAATGGGTTCTTATCTAGGCGACTGGGATCATCTCAGGGTAATCTACGGCTGTGAGTGAAGCTTCTGGCACAAGAACAGCTGGAGCAACAACCTGAGCAGGTGTAGAGTAGACATCATCTTCCTTGCGCGAATGAATGAAAACATCAGGCAATGGTGTCATTGGTCCTGTTTTACCCTTAGGATCCCAGTCAAGCATGATCTTCACCTTGATTCCCAACACACCCTGCACATATGGTTTACTAGATTAGACATTGCTTGATTACTTACTCACTAAAACCAATTCAGAAGAAAGAAAAACTCACATGTTTAAGCAAAACATGTCTCACTGCAGAGTCAATGTACTCCTTGGTTGGTTAACCAGATGAGACCATGTATCCATCCTTGAACTCATGGATTTGGCACGTTGAGCACGGAGCTTTCCACTCACGATCACCTGCCAAGCATTTTTTTTGTTACAAGATATGATACAACGTCACAATACCATCAACTTAAGAAAATAATGGGATTGGTATTCACCTCGCATCCCTTAGCTCCATTCTCCATAACAAAGCTCAAAACACCATAGCAGGCCCTGTACAACAAATAAAACACATTACATTATTAACATCTCAGGGTGAAAACATCAAGTGAAACAAGAAGTGTCAACACTCAGGACGTAGACAACGCTAAGTCGCATCTTTATGTAATAAATGTGTTCAGAATCATTACAAGTACACAAAACCATAATAAGTGTGCCAGGATCTCCATGAAAGAAATTACAAAGAGAAAGAGAATTACAATTATATGCTATATTGGGTTTGGTAAATACTTATAAGAACAAGTAAGCTCATCAAGCTCAAAGACAGCCTCAGTTGATATGTCTAATCAAACCAAGTAATATAGAAGTCATAAGAGAATACTACAGAAATGTTGTACCTACGAACAGCGAGACCACCAAGAAGCTTGTAGCGGAGAGGCTCAGCTTGAGCAATGGCACAGAGACCTCTGTTGACAACCTTTTCAGCATAGAGCTCAACACTGTCTTGAGGAAACTTGAATCTCTTCTGAACAAGAGATGTCAATTCCCTAATTCTCCTTCCCTTCTCACCTGAAACCCAAAAAAGTCGATATCAGATCTTGAATCACATTCACAGTTCCATAAATCGAAGAAGAAATGATTTGACGCAAATGGTCAATAACATACCGAGAACGTTCTGAGTACGAGTGGCTCTGGTGATAATTTAGTTCTCATTGGAGTAATCCTAACCTCAACACCAGAGTAACCATCCTTTGCAAGCTCTCTAGTGAGAACCTCATTCAATTCAGCGTAGAATACACCATCTGCTACAAACTACAAATCTCAGCACAGTTCAAAGACGATGCAGCGAGAAAGAAATCAGGTTTCACATCAAAATGACTTTGGGCCCTTTTTTGAATAACTCAGCCCATATATATATAAATAGTTATATCATTGGTTTGGGCCAATGGATTTTTTTTTGTCTCTAAAACGCATAGGCAGTGCTTAGTTATGTTTAGTATGAATGTCTAGTGCACAAAACCAAGTTTTCTTCTAAGATGTTCAAGCATGTGTGCTAAATATTTCTCTGTAGCTCTTTGCTAATTGATTTCCCAGTGCCGTAATTCGCCATTTTGTGGCCAATTGTATATTAGATATCACCTACAAAATAATTATGTCTGTCTAGTGAGTATGGCTTCTTTTCTTTAAAATGTTATGGTTGCTTTCTATTCCGTGAAAAAATTGTGACACTGACATTAGCAGCTCTTAGTTGAAGCCAGCTTCACAAATATTTCCTGCAAGTTTGCAAGGATAAAATATATGAATATGGTCTAGCGATTTTAAGAAATTTGCTCTTTGTAGCGAAACTAAAGAGTGAGATATGCTCAGTGCCCTTTATAAAGTCGTTGCATGTTCCCTATTTTATACCATTGCATTATCGGTTAGCTTCTAATGATTGCATTTAACATGCATTGCACCCTAATAACAATTACCTAGCAGATTTTACCAAAATCCAGACTATCCTCCAATGTTACGAGGAGCAAATATAATTTGGCAAGGCATCAAGATCATCCTTCTGGTTGCCTGGAAAGATCTCGATAAGTGCAACGTCTGCAACATGGATGAGGTTAAGGATACATTTTGTTGTCTCTCTCTTGGAAATTTCAATCTTTTGCATATTAATAAGTTAGTTCTGATATATATATTGTCTGCAGGAGTATGAGAACAATTTGTTCCTGCAATGTGAAATGTAGAATGATGGTATTGCTCATGCTCTGAGATTTTTTAGCTATCGTATATCTCTTAGATCTATACTCTATAGTGCCTTGTGTTCATTACTAGGTCCACGCTAGATGCTACGGAGAGCTAGAACCCTGTGATGGAGCTTTGTGGTTATGCAACTTAATGTCAACCTGGCGCTCCTGTTATACCTCCACGTTGTTGTCTTTGTCCAGTAGTTGGTAATTTGACCGTACTATTTGGTGTGTGGAGTCTTTATGTGTGTTTCATTAGTAAATAATTAAATGAAAACTTTTTTAGGGGGTTCTATGAAGCCGACAACTGATGGGCGATATGGATCCCAGGTTCAATCTTTAATGATTTTTTGTTCTGTATGAGTCTGCTTTCTACCAAAGAAATAGGAGGCCTTTTACTTGTTTATTTTATATAGAAACATGTTTATCTGATGTCAAGAAGATGGAACCGATTGATGGGGTGAATAAAGTCAGCAAGGTTTGTACTCATTTTCGTCCTGTTTCCTTTACCTCACTTCTGTGGCCTTTCCAAAATCTTACCCCTCTTTCCTTTTTTCCAATCTCTTAAAACTAGGTCGCTGAAAATTACTGTGCACCATCTCTGGGGTATCTTATGGAGCTTGTATTCAAGTAAGATTTCGTTCTGTATTAAGAGAAAAGCAAATCATTCTTGTGTATTAATAACCAATCCATTTTTTGTACAGATACTAATTAGTGAGAGGGAAATTAAATGCGATTTCACCATATCAAAACTAGTGAGTGACCACTTTGGATAGAAAAAATAACATCTTCTTCTTAAGTTTCCAACTAATTCAGGTTTGGAAGCCGCTGACCGGAAATAAAGTCTCAGTCGGTTATTTATAATATTTATAGTTGAATTTGTGAATATGTGTTATTAAAACTGTGTTAGTGAGCTTGTAAAGATGATTTGATTGGATTAGTAGGTCTGTAGATGTGTATAGATGATGGAGCTTTATAGATATGATGAAACGTCACTTCTTGCCTTGGAATAAACAATTTTGAAGGGATTGGAATATATATATTGATTCTAGGCATACCACTAGTCCGCCTGTTCATGGTGAGGCTTCTGCCAAAACAGCTATATACAGGGAACGATTCATTTTGCTGAAGCAAAGAGTTTCTCGCGCTGAGTATCTTCTCTATGCCAGGCTTTGATCCTGAAACGTTGCAACTTAAGAAGCGTGAGGTTGGTCGTATTTTCCTCTCGCATTTCTGTTTGCTTGTTCTTGTGTTAAAGCTGAAACTCTGTTGCATGTTGTCTCTATTAGATATCTTCAGTCCAGTCTCTAATAGTTGAAATGGGAAGGAGTTGGGTGATGGGCTTGATATCACAGTTGAAGACCTTTCTGCTTTTGTTGAGATTGATTTGTCCAAAGCCATATCCTTTTTTATTATTTTGGTAAAAGCTGGATATTGCATTTCCAAAGACTATTTACAGTTTCAAAGTCATAGCAAAGAATGTCATTTGAGTTATCTGTGCTTATGACCACTTTTCTTTGACGATCAGTACAAGATAACCACAGGGTTTGTCACAGAGAATAGTATAATTTTGGCAGAATGTGTAATGAAAAAATGGTATCTTTCCGGTAAATTAGAGGTCCAAGTCTCCAAAACCACATTTGGATGGATTCAATGGAATATGCAAATGTATTTTCCCTTCAGCGAATCATAGGACTGTAAAATACATTCTTTGAGTAACTCGTCCTCTTCTAAAAGCTTTTTCTCATGTTTTGTTAAAGGTGATATCATGCGGATTTCATCAGTAATGATCTTCTCTTTGTAAAGTAAACAGTAAAGTTTTACAACAAGGAGATTGTGTTGTTCCGACAAGACCTTCTGTACCGAATGCGCCGTTCATGCTTAATAACACCTTCCTCAGAAGAAACTAATGACCCATTTAAGCATGTAACACACATCTCTTGTCTCCATTATTTTTTTTCCAACTTTTGATTTTAGAAGTTTGTTTCGGGTAATGAAGTGATAATCTGAAACTTGTGAAATGTGTTTGGTTCAGCTTGTCTCCACAATAATTCATCAGAGCCATCTATGTCCTTTACCTCTCATGGAGCAGCCCATTATTTGGAACTATGATCACTGTCTACAACTATACCCAACTCCTCATACGGTAATACTCTTAAATCTTCATACTATTGATTGAATTACACCGCGTGTCCTTCCACTCAAAATGTCCAACTCTCTGCTAGTCTGTTCTGTGATTCACTTTTAACCAGACAAAAAGCCAGAGGTTTAAACATAACTTACATGTCCTCTTCTTTGTTTCTCTCATCTATTCTAAGACTATCATACACATCCATTTTAGCAAGCAATGGTGAGAAATCAAGACATTTTCTGAAGAGGTTAATCAATCCACTTCCTATGACCAACAATTAATTTGAAACGGAGAAAGTACGATTTTAGTATTTATATTGACCTAATTCAGTCAATCAGATAGTTAATTTATTGGTTTGGGCCAATAGACTTTTAGTGGAGTTTTAAAAAAAAAAATTTAATTATCTCATTTTCCGACAGAATTAAAAACAGCTCTCATTTTGAATCTCTGTCTGAAAAAAAAAAAAAAGAACATCTTTCATTTTCAATCTCGGTCTGAAAATAAAGAAAAGAAAAGAAAGAAAAACAGTCATTTTCCTCCGACGACAATGGCGTCAGCTCCCAAGAACATTCAGCAAAACTCTTTCTCCATGAAACCACCAAGACCACCGTCTTCCGTACCTGCATCTACGACCGCCGTAGCCTCCACATCAGCCGAACCCCAAATTCGAAACCCTAACCCTAGCAAAAACGTCTTACCATCGACATCGAATTCACCGATTACGATGTCACAGGAGGATGAAATACTCGCACGCTCTAGTCACCTAACCCGCCCGGAGCTTCTCCGACGCCGATCGCACAACCTTAAGCAGCTTTCTAAGTGTTACAGAGACCATTATTGGGCTTTAATGGAAGATCTCAAGGCGCAACACAGAGACTACTATTGGAAGTATGGGATTAGTCCGTTTAAAGACGAACATAGTCAATCGAATAAGAGACGGAGGCTTGGTCCAGAAGGAGAAAACAGAGATGGTGACGTTGTGGAAGGAAGTGGAGACAATGGTACTAACAATGATGGTGGTAATGGTGTTAAGAGTGATCAGTATGCAAATAGCAATTGTGGGAGTTGTATGTATGGATGCAAAGCTAAAGCCATGGCGCTCACCAAATATTGCCAGCTGCATATTCTCAAGGATAGTAAGCAGAAGCTCTATACGGGTTGTACAAACGTCATTAAACGGTTTGTTTTCAATTTCCTTTTCTTTAGTTTAAATTCGCATAAACCAAAATCTCATAGGTGCTTCAAGTTGTGTTCTTTTGATATTATAGTTGGGTTAAGATGTTGTAGTGATGATTAATTGAAACTGCAAAGCAGTTTGTGTTATGTAATGAGCCAAGAAACTGGTTTTTTCCCCGAGTTTGCGGAAGGGGTTTGGGATTGACAGTTAGCTCCGTTTCAAGGTTTTTCCATAGGGATTGAAATCAATTTTTAGCTTTGGACACCAAGATAGTGATCCTCAGTGGTCCCATTTATAGATTTGGTACTTGCCTTGTTTTATAACCTTGATTGGCGTGCTTGGTAATTACGGTTTATATACATAACTGAAAAAGATGCTTGGAGTTGTTTCTGTTTGTTCCTTGCAAAAGAGGTAGGAGTTTAAAATGAGTTTAACTGAACAACGGGATGAAACTCATTGAAAATGTAATTGACTTTGGATAGTCCAACTGTGGTGGTAGTAAAACAATAACCAGGTTTCTGATTGATACACTGTCATTCCCAAACCCAAATTTCACATATAAGTAATTTTGTTTATGCTGGTTTGTAGTTAGCATATGATATTTAAGCAAGTTATCTCCTAACTCTATATTGTTTTCATTGTACATTCAGAGCTCCAGCAGGACCATTACTTTGTGGAAAACCAACCCTTGCATCGACTGTTCCTGCACTATGTAATGTTCACTTCCAGAAAGCCCAAAAGAATGTTGCTAAAGCTTTAAAGGATGCTGGTCACAATGTCTCTTCAACAAGCAAGCCTCCCCCAAAGCTCCACGTTATAGCGGCTGCATTTGTGCATCATATTCAAGCCAAGAGAAAAAATCCACGGATTGATTGTAAACTTAAAAGTATAGTGAAAGAAGAAAATACAAGCTGAGTCAAGCCCTTAGCATTCCCAGAAGTAATATATAGCATCAAGTTTTCCACAAGTTAGAAGGTGAGGACATTCGCCTACTCTTATCATTAAATGCAAAGGCCGCTCTAATGTCTATTACTATTTCTTCATACTGAAACCTATCTCTTAGGAGCTGTCTCATACTTTTCATATCATCTTTTTTGTGCCTTTTCTTTATACTTCTCATACATATGACCTTTCACATACTTACTGTCTTGGTTGCATTATTTTGGCAGGTATAGTGTTGTTACACTCTTTTGCATTGTGCTTGAGCTTGTAGGCCTCTTGTTTATTGTTGTATGGAGATTAGCTGGACATGAAGCAATCTCTTAGTCAAAACAAAACATGGAAGAGGCCACTCTGCCACGTACCATGGTCAAGCCAGATACACATACAAAAGTTTAGTTAAAGCATAACAAATCTGTTCCTTAAGATCTTAGTTGGAGATATCTGAGGCACAAAAATAGACTTGGATACTTGAATTTTGAGTGGTGGTAAGGGTTTTGATTGCTTAAAGATTTTGCATATGTATTCATATTTCATGCATATGTTCGTTTCCTCAAGCTCTGCGTCTTAGAGGATTACGTAGGTGAATGTTATCTCTCTAAAACCTCAATCTTATGAAAAGCATGGTTGAGAAAATGCAAAATACATTTTCGAGTAATTATATGGACTGCCTTGCACATAAAATTACATTTGTAGACATTAAAACTTCTGCAGACGCCTTCCCGACAGCAGATCACATTTTGTTTTGAACTAAAATAAACAAAAACTTGAAGATGAACCGGAATAGAAACAACGGGAATTAAAAGAGAACAAAATCTGGCCGGTTTAGTTGTTAACCGGCTCAGCTCTCGGTTTAGTTGGCCTTGGGTTTTATCAGAATAATCAAAAAGAAAGTAGTCGCTGAAGTTGGGAATTGCCGTCGTTAGTTCCGGAGAGCTGTCGCTGTTTTATCCAGCGACTTGAAATTTGTCTTCATCTAAAACCAAAATAAGTCGCTGCGACTAAAACTGATGTTCCTCTTCCTTATTTACTTTTTTGTTTTGATCGCTGTCGCAGCGATTTAGTAACGGAGACTTTTCAATTAAAAAATCGAACAGGAGAATCCCAGTGTAGGGTTTATCTTCTCCTTGCAGAGAACCGGCTCAGCTCTCGGTTTAGTATCCGGTTCGATTGGCGTAACACAAACTGCTGCTGAAAAGTTAAGAGTGAGATTATTAGAATCAAAGAAGAAAAAAGAATTCGAGAAAATGGCGAATAGCAAGTACGAGTATGTGAAGTCATTCGAATTGGATGATGAAGTCATGCTTCCTAACTTGATGCTTGTTCGAATCGACGGTCGTGATTTTTCTAGGTCAATTTCTCGCCTTTGTTCGTTGATCGATAGATATAGTCTACAGAGTTATATATGAAATTTATCACTATTCTTTATAGAATGTCAATGGCGATGGTGTTTACTGGGTAGATTGTAGTCTCTCTGACTAAAGGCAGCGTCTTTGATTGCAATTTTCAGAATTCGATCATGAACATTACTTTGCATTTAACAAAAATACATTACTTTGCATTTTTTTTCTTCTAGTTTCATCACTGTCAGTGTTTCACATTGTTCCTTTTCTGATAACTACAGATTTTCTCAAGTTCATGAGTTTGAGACGCCTAATGATGAAACAGCTCTCAATCTCATGAATTCATGTTCAGCTGCGGTTTTGGAAGAGTTTCCTGACATCATCTTTGCTTATGGGTACAGTGATGAATACAGGTCTCAAATTCACTCCGTTGACATTAAATTTTTTTTAGATTTTACCCGCTCACTCGGACCTGTATATTAAAGCTTTTCAATTGTTTTCCATGTCTTCTGTAGCTTTGTATTCAAGAAAACATCAAAATTCTACCAGAGACGAGCCAGGTATTGATTCCATTTAATTTGATTTATATTTTTGTTCAAAAGCAAATTTACTTGAAGAAACCTTTTGCACAATAATATGTGGTTTTCTTTTGTCTGATTGACTCATAGTTTTTACTTTCTTGTTATTGGTTAATATGCAGTAAGATTTTGTCGTTGGTAGCATCATTCTTTGCTGCAGTTTATGTAACAAAATGGAAAGAGTTCTTTCCCCAAAAGAAATTAGAATATGCTCCTTCCTTCAGTTCAAAAGTTGTAAGTTGTGCGTCAGCAGAGGTTCTTCAAGCTTATCTCGCGTGGAGACAACAGGACTGTAAGACAGTTTAAATATTGTACTCAACACACATTTATGATGATTTGTGTTCCAGATATTGTTTGTGCTTATTCGCACCAATTATCTTTTGAAACTTTTAACAACTTCCATTTCTTGGTTGCAGGCCACGTCAATAATCAGTATGACACTTGTTTCTGGATGTTAATTAAGAGTGGAAAGACCATAAATGAAACGCAAGAGATTCTTAAGGTGCGTTGTTTGTGTTTTTCTATGGCAAATATCAATGTTCATTGTCATGGAATGAGTGTAGGCACTATGACTAAATTTTTTTAATTATTATTCGGATGTCAAAATGGTCCTTTACCTTCTTTGTCTGGTTTCATTCATTGTTTGACAACTATATGTCTGTTTCCATTGGGTATCTGCAGGATACACAAAAACAGCAGAAAAATGAGCTTCTCTTTCAAAAATTTGGTATCAATTACAAGACACTTCCTGAATTGTTTCGCCAAGGATCATGTCTTTTCAAGAAAAAGGTGATAACTTATATTTTCTATGAGAAATTATATATCCAGCACTTCTATGCTTGCTTTGATATGTGATGTGTAAATATTTAGAAATTTAGACCTTCCAATTGTAAGTTGAGTCTCTTTGAAGGTAGTAAGCTCAGTTTGTGGAACAATATAATTGGTGCACATGTAGCCATGTGTAGAAGTTTACTTCAGCTTGGTTGATGTCCAGGTTCCAAAATTGATATAACTAGCTGACAGCCTGACAATACAGATCTTCTCTTGTCATTGCATCTTGCTTGATGTTCATCATAAAGTTGCTTGATGCTATATACCTCAGACTTATAGTTTCTTTTCAATATGTCATTTAACTTCATCTAGGTGGAAGAAACTGTAAAGCATGATGAGAATGGCAATCCTGTTAAAAGAATGAGGAGAAAGGCTTTTTTTGTACATATGGAGAGTATTGCTGGAAGAAGCTTTTGGAATGAGCAACCCTCCCTATATAACGATCTTGGCCACTTCACAAAAGACATTGGCAAAATTGAACCAGATTTTGTCAGGTCGTTTCAGTTTGAGAACAAATTATTACCTTTAACTTGGGTTGTGGTTAGGATTGATGGCTGTCATTTTCACAGGTAATGATATTTTTTAGTCTGTTGTCTTATTTTCATATATCCTTGTTAGACATTTTTATTGCACTGAAACTGAAACCTTAGAGTAGGGAAGTCCTTGTGCTCCCTTAGATTCAGCTATATCATCGAATGATATACTTCTTTGGCTGGCCTGTTCGGTTTTCTTTTGTTATTTTGTGGTTTGTCTAAGGCGTATTCTAGTTCTTAAATTCTTAACATTCAGTTTGAGTAGACAGGCAAAGTTTTATTACTGATTACTAGTGTTCTCTGTTGCAAATGAAACTCATGGAGCTTGCTTGCATTTTGATAGATTTTCTGAAGTTCATGAATTTGAGAAGCCAAATGATGAGCAAGCTCTGAAACTTATGAATTCATGTGCAGCGGCTGTTCTCGAGGAGTTTGAGGATATCCATTTTGCTTATGGTGTCAGTGATGAGTACAGGTGAACATCTCTCAACCTCATTAATCTCAGATTTTTACATATCTTAGAGAGATATTAATTAAGTTCTCATCATCTGTTGCAGCTTTGTCTTGAAGAAAGAATCTGAGCTCTACAAAAGACAATCCAGGTTTAACTAATTTTCTCTTTTATCTTTACAGATTTGGCCTTATTTCCCTGCTCTTGATTTTTCCAATATTGTACTGCAGTAAGATAATATCTGCAGTCACATCCTTCTTTACATCCACATATGTGATACAATGGGAAAATTTCTTCCCTAACAAAGAGTTGAAGTACCCTCCATCGTTCGATGGACGAGCTGTATGCTATCCAACATACAATATTCTCTTGGATTATCTGGCGTGGAGACAAGTTGACTGTGAGTATAATGACACTGTCTAAGAAATGTTTTGGAATGATCTATAATCTTTGCGAAATGAAATCTTAATATTGTATGAGTAGTCTCATGTTTTCTTTCTGGCAGGCCACATCAACAATCAGTATAATACATGTTTCTGGATGCTCGTTAAGTCTGGAAAAAACAAAACTCAATCCCAAGATTACTTGAAGGTAATTTGTTGTGATGGATACAATTTTCATTTTCTCAAGTAGTCAGTGGTTAAAATGATTCTTATGTTTGGTCTTTGTGAATGGCATTTCCAGGGTACCCAAACACGAGAAAAAAACGAGTTGCTAAGCCGTCAATTTGGAATTGAGTACAACTCATTACCTGTAATCTTTCGAATGGGCTCTTCTGTTTTCCGCTTAAAGGTTAGTATTGCCTTTAGTATCAAGCTCTAAATCTGTGTTTAGGAAGATGAATATATACAGTGGAGTGGCTAAAGAATCTTCATAAGTACGAAACTGGTTCTGTTCCTTATATCATATGAACCAACTAGGTGATTAACTCGTAAATGGCTAAATCATATACGAAATCTGAATGTAAATACACACAGTCCATCGATGTTTGTTACTCGTTTCTTATCAAACTCATCAAGCATTTGAATGGTGTGGAACATCTTCTTCTTCTTCCATTGCAGAGCTTGAGCATTGTAGTTAACTGTTGAACAGCTGTCTGAATTTTTTTCTTTCTTTCAGGAAGCTGAAAATGGAATGGTTTCAGGGAAGGAGAAACTGGAAGGAGAAGTGGTCGTAGATCATTGCAACATCATCGAACGCTGTTTCTGGGAAGAACACCCACACATTCTTAGCTACTCATAAAACAGCTTCATTTTACTTTAGCTTGTGGACTAATTTATTGCAAATTTGCAATTACTTATATATCTCCAAACTTTTTTTCTTACAAGTTATGAACCAAAAACTTTTCCAATAACATGCATTATATGAACTTAAAACTGGGTGGTGAATCTGGTGATGTAATTACTAGACTAATAATACAACTCATTAGGCTACATGTATGTAACAAACATTGTTCAGACTTTAGATAATCATTTCGATTTGAATATACAAATCATATATATATTTATGAAAGAAGAGATTGAGAGGTATGTATTATTGTAACACATTAAATTCACACCATATCTGTGCACCGTCCAACCGCAAACTCTTTTTGCGTTACGTAAAAGCAACTTTATCCTCTCAATTTTTGTATATAACCAATAAACAATATTGTTAATACTTGTTGAATAGTTTTCTTGTTTTGTTAAAGATCATGTTGAATAGTTGTACTCCAAATGTTGATTAAGTCGGTCCAACTACTTGATAAGACCTTCAGACTGAAATTTTCAAGTCTGGTAGTTAGATTTTGATATATGTTTTTGTTCTCATTCCATATTTATATCCCACTTTTTATAACATATTAAAAAAGGGTGAAAAATGTTAACAGAAAAGAAATATATTACTAGTTTTTTTTTGTTTTTTTTTTTTGCTATATTGAGTTGGTTTAATTACTTTTAGGATATGCCAATTGCAATTAGTCTTGATATAATATAAATTCAACAGGGAAGTAATTGATGCTTCTAGTAAATATAAAATTATCTTGGGTTTCAAGTCTAAAAACCACAAGATCTTGGGAAAATCCAATGATACATTATTTGGTTTATTGGAAACATATTACGTTTGCTAAATATTGATCTTACGTCACAACTGTGATAACTTAAAATCTAAATTCTAGATCCATTCCTAGTTTGCAAGGTTTCTTGCTCTGTAAAATAAAGCTATATTTGAGAGAAAAAAAAATCTGGTCAAATTTTGGATACCATAATTGAGAGCAAATCCAATCAGATTTTTACCATTAACCATGGTTAATAATAAATGAAAGTCAAAATATTATAGAGGTTAACATTTTAATACTAGTTTCTATGAGATTTACTTCCATTTCTGTTAATATTAAATTATATTTCGTGTTGGTGTCAAAAGAAAAAAAAATCTTGTATATGTTTCCCATTGTTTGAGATAACTAACTATACATATTTGACATTTCTTAAATTTGTAAACCATATGGGTTGGTTATGTTCATGCATCGACTAATAATAATCTATGAAAGACATAGAAAGAAAATAGTCAGAAATAAGAAGTCGTGGATACCCCACCATTCGTCACAAGAGATTCCTCATTAAAGCATTTTTGGTTCCTATACATTTCTCTACCACCATATATTAATAAAATTTATATATCTTCTCTTTCTTTAAAAATTAAAAAAAAAAAAAAAAAAAACTCAGAACGAGAGATAGAGAGAGACCAACGACGGAACAGTGCAAATGGCGGAAGAATCTCCAAAGTCTATCTACGACTTCACCGTCAAGGTATTTTCTCTTCATGCTTATTTTATCTATCATTATGTTCAATCTTAGCTTCTTAACTCACACAAACAAAACGAAACAAGTTTTTATTTTGATCCAAATACTAAAGCGGAACTTCCGATGTTGGAGGATCTCTCTGGTTTTCTCTAAGGAGACACCTATATATCAATATTTTGATACAAAATGAAAAAGAAGATTTATGTGTGTTGTATTCTTGAACTTGGCAGGATATCGGAGGCAACGATGTGAGTTTGAACCAATACAAAGGCAAAACTCTTTTGGTTGTAAATGTTGCTTCCAAATGGTAACAACTCTTTTTTTTCTAAAAAATATTTTGTTAAAAGTCACTGTGTTTCTAATTTCATATAGTTTTATTTATTTATATATATATAAGTAATCCACCTAATTTTAAACAATAAACGTAAAGATCTTTGTGAAATTAGTATTAGTATCCGGTTCAGTTTGGTTTGAGTAGTCCCAGTCCTAGTTCTTGCAAACAGTCTTTTGTTTACCACAATATTGGTTTGATAATTAAAAACAAGAAGGATTCTAGATTGTATATGCCTTTGTTTTCTATTTATTTAATATCTGCTTAAAGTCAATCATAGCAATTTTGAAACACAAATCAAAACTGAACTTCTCTTTCTTATTACTGCAGTGGTCTGACGGATGCCAACTACAAAGAACTGAATGTTCTGTATGAGAAATACAAGGAGCAAGGTCTGTGATTTATATATATACTTTCAAAAAAAATTAAACCCGTTTTTTATTTACTTTAATTCATTGGGATTTTTAATGGTGACTATAATTAAATAAATGAATAGGGTTGGAGATATTAGCATTCCCCTGTAACCAGTTCTTAGGACAAGAACCAGGGAACAATGAAGAGATTCAACAAACTGTCTGCACCAGGTTCAAAGCTGAATTCCCCATCTTTGACAAGGTAATTTAATTTGTTCTTTATTAACTTAAACCTTCACTAATCACACTTTAATCAATAAATAAATATACCAAACAACATTCCTTCTATTCTACAACCTTTTTCCACAAGTTTTTCCATTGTTCTTTTACCATAATTTTTTTAAAGGTTTCTATGTTTCTTACAACATAAATGTATGGCCCTGAATCTAGGGCTCGTGTTTATGTTTGCTTATTTTGGGCTATGACTTGAGTCTTATGACGCAGTAGCGGGCTTTTTGTCGGACTACAGTTTGTGTTATAAGTTATAACCAATCAGACATTTATATTTCTTTTACCAAACATATATAATTACATTATTATGTATAAATATGGTGTAAATTCACATGATTTTTTTCTCTGAATCTATGCTTACTAATTTTAAAAATCTTTGAATAATTTAATATGTTTTAAATGTATTTGAAAACAACCGTGTCTTAAGTTTATATTGACAAGTTATCACATATTCTAGCTAAGCTAATAGCGAGGCAAAAAGAATAGTACATATGTATAATAGTTGACGGAAATGTTGACGGACATGTAGGTGGAGGTGAACGGGAAGAACACGGCGCCGTTATACAAATACTTGAAAGCAGAGAAAGGAGGTTTGCTCATTGATGCCATCAAATGGAACTTCACCAAATTCTTGATTGCTCCTGACGGCAAAGTCTTCCAGAGATATTCTCCCAGAACCTCTCCTCTTCAGTTCGAGGTACGTACCACTCCGGTCGGTTTAATTTCATATCAACCGGAATTACAAACAATGATCGATCTAATGACGGTTTGTTTTTGAATTTATGCAGAAAGACATTCAAACTCTGTTGGGACAGGCCTCTTCTTGATCATCAGAACAGGTTTCAAGAACGTTCGTTAGAATCACCATCTTATCATCTCTAATTCTGTCGTTTATGTTTTAAATAATATGTATTCTCATTTGTTGAGATGTCATTTCATGGGATGATATATCATATTATATCATGTGATTCTCGTTTTCAAGCTCAAACTTTTAAAAGGTTATATTTCAGTAATAAATTCTATCGGCCCATCAGACAGTTGTATGCGTAACAGAGCTCATGTGAAGGATTTTGCCCTATCGACACGACACGTTAAGCGTGTTCACAACTTATGACCACAAAAGTTTTTTGATTCTTTCCTAGCCACGAGGGAAACAGATAAGAATCACAAGTAAACAACATAGTACAATGGTTATGTGCTTTCTTTCTTGACATCTTGTGACTGAAACAAAGTCATCATATAAGCCTAATTACCAATGATACATAAACAAGAAAGCTCAAGTTCACGTACGAATGCATACAGAAGATTAAATTGTTATCAAAAACTCTCACAGTTAGTTAGATTAGTTACCTCAGCCAAAAGCAGAGGTCTTCTAAGAACTGTTTGTGTCTCTAAATTTCATTACTGCATATGAGAACAAAAACTCTAATTCAGATGTTAGATGTTAAAGCAACTACATTGCAGTCAGGGGAATTATAGACAGAGAAGTTTTTATTCACTGACACATATTTATTTTCAAATCATAATTAAACTACACATACAATAGAATTAAAGTAAAAGCCAAACCAGTTAATCCATTTGCAGGTCTATTCTCAGCTAACAATGGCAGAGACTTCATTCCTGCAGAGAAGATTCTTTATCTGGTTCAACTTCAACCTTTTTGTTCAGACAAGAAGATATCGATTCTTGTATTCAGCTACATAATCGTACGGTGCAAGCTACAGCTTGTGCCCAGTATTTGAGTCTAGCTTTTACATCATCTGGATTATCACCTGTTATCAAAAAACATTGAAACAATCAGACAAATAAATTCAAGACATATAGCAAACATAGATCAAGTTGAGAGATTAATTTACCAGGGCTAGAGATCTTCCAATTTGCAATTGTGGTGGTCGGTTGTGACGGCGAATCATCCTCTTCCTCCGGTGACTTATGGTGGTTGTGCTTATCATCTAAGAACTTCTGACTCATAGAGTAACAAAGCTCTAACGCAGGCAAAGTGTTGCAAAGCTCAGGGATCTCATCGTAGCTAAACCCGAAGCCAAGATCTAAACAACCTTTAAGCTCCTCAAGATCATCATCCGTCAAGCTCTTAGCTCTCGTTAAATCGTCTTGATCATCAAAAGCGTATCCCTCAAGCAACACTTGACTCTTTCTCTTCTCTAGCTTCCATGGCGATTCTCAATCTCAGCCCACGTTTCATGGATTCCTCCTCCACCATCGTCGTGTTCTGGTAAGACTGAGTTTGATGCATCAGCATTTGGTGTCTTCTCTTGGACAGAGCATGTCCATGGATCTGATGATTCCAAGTGAATACAACCCATTTTGTATCTGCAACTATTTTCTTGTTTTGTTATCGAATAATGAATGGTGAGGAGGATTTATAAAGAGATGATTTCTTTTAAAAACCGCGACGTAACGCATCAATTATTGTAACATGCCATTTTTGTGGGCCATATTTAACGAATCAATGATTCGATGAAATGTGTGTTCGAGAAACAACTTGTTTTCTCAAGTTTCATAACTTTATTTTTAAAAATGCGATATTGCCTTTATTAATAAATATTATGTATACCAAATTCTGTGTAAAATCAAGAATTATCATAAATATTATTATTATTATTATACCTTTATTTAAATTAATTGTTTTTATACTGCTTCATGAACTACTTTTTCCAACAATTCTGAAATGTTAAACTAATTTAGCTGTTAACAAATTATTAGTTATCACCAAATGTTCGGCGCCAGTAATATTACGCATTATATTACGAAAACTAAAAAGAGAGATGAAAAGAATAAATTCGTTATAATTTCCCGAAGAGAAAATGATTTACGAAACTAAAAGAGCATTCAACATTCGAAACTTGAGACAATTTAAAAAACGAGATCTGAGAACCGTGTCTGATTCGAAGATACGAGAAGCTATAAATTGTAAAAAAAAGGCAGAAGAGTTGCGAAACAAAATGACATCCAAGTAGAGTAAAAGAGTTCTAGGCGACTGGGATCATCTCAGGGTAATCTACAGCTGTGAGTGGAGCTTCTGGCACAAGAGCAGCTGGAGCAACAACCTGAGCAGGTGTAGAGTAGACATCATCTTCCTTGGGCGAATGAATGATGACAACATCAGGCAATGGTGTCATTGGTCCTGTTTTACCCTTAGGATCCCAGTCAAGCATGATCTTCACCTTGATTCCCAACACACCCTGCACATATGGTTTACTAGATTAGACATTGCTTGATTTCTTACTCACTAAAACCAATTCAGAAGAAAGAAAAACTCACCTGTCTAAGCAAAACATGTCTCACTGCAGAGTCAATGTACTCCTTGGTTGGTTGACCAGATGAGACCATGTATCCATCCTTGAACTTCATGGATTTGGCGCGTTGAGCACGGAGCTTTCCACTCACGATCACCTGCCAAGCAATTAAAATTCACAAGGTATGATACAATGTCACGATACCATGAACATAAAAACACTTAGCAAATAATGGGAATGGTATTCACCTCACACCCCTTGGCTCCATTCTCCATAACAAACCTCAAAACACCATAGCAGGCCCTATACCAAACAACATCATTGCAATATTAACATCATGCTTTGACGTAGAGATGAAAGCATCAACATAATGTCTAGGAAGATACGAATTTCATGAGAAATTAAGAAGCCTGAGGTAGACAGGTACAAAACAATGTTCAATAAACTTAACACCTACACAGAAGCTAGTTCAAACCTTAACAATTATCAAGAGTTCAAAGGATAAGCGTATTACAGATACAGAATTACGTAAACCAAATGAATAAATGTGAGCTAAGTGGATTGTCACCATGAAAGAAAGAACCTCAATGAAAATGATGTTATGAAGAAAATCAAACAAATTACAGAGCCAAATCGTACCTACGAACAGCAAGCCCCCCGAGAAGCTTGTAACGTAGAGACTCAGCTTGAGCAATGGCACAGAGACCTCTGTTGACAACCTTTTCAGCATAGAGCTCAACACTGTCTTGAGGAAACTTGAATCTCTTCTGAACAAGAGATGTCAATTCCCTGATTCTCCTCCCCTTCTCACCTATATCCAACAGACCCAATAACTATCATAATCACATCTCCACACAAAAAAGTTGCTAAATTACAAATTCCGTAGCAAATGAATTCGACATACCGAGAACGTTTTGAGTACGGGTGGCTCTGATGATGATCTCCGTCCTCATTGGAGTAACCCTAACCTCAACACCAGAGTAACCATCCTCTGCAAGCTCTCTAGTGAGAACCTCATTCAATTCGGCGTAGAATACACCGTCAGCCACGAACTACAATACTCAATACAGATATTGAAACAGTTTAAATACGATGCAGTGAGTGAGATCCATTGGAAGTACAGGATTTGGGTGAAACTCACCTTTCTCTTCTTGCTGATTTGCGTCGCCATGTTTGTGGATGCTGATGTTTGCCGATCGCTGAAACCCTAGAGTCGGGACGAAGAGCGGTAATTTGTGAATAAATAGTCTTGGACTAGGGCTTCTGAGGCTCTTGCTCGGGTTCATTTGCTGATAAATTTGGCCCATTTCATTATAAACTCGGCCCATTAGTTGAGTGTAAGCAAATTCAGTATTGGTTATTTTCTGGATCAATATTTGGATATTATGATTTTTCTAAAGAAAACTACTATGGGGTTGTATTCCACTATGTATATATATTATGATTTTTCTAAAGAAAATTATTATGGGGTTGTATCTAATTAAACTTGGTTCTTTGTATTTATAATTTGATAAAAAAAATTCTTAAAAAAACTCTGAAATCATTAAAAAGAAATGGCTAAAAATTTTCAATAAAAAAAACATTTGAGAGTATTTTTCCAAAGCATCAGTTTTCAATAATCATGAATGCTAAGATACATATACAAATATTATAACCAATGATAAATGTTTGGTTTCCTTGTGTATACATACATGATTTGAACTTAGTTATCAACTTTAGGTCGTCTTCTTAAAGTATGAAAACAAACAAATATAACTTGACCCCAAATTCAACTCCAATTCTGAACTCTGAACTCTGTTTTTGTTTGTTTATAGACTTAAGCCTAGCACGTTGAGCACCCCAAGTTTATCTGACTTCAAACGTTTGTTTGTTTGTTTACCGACTTACCCACAAACATAACTTGACTCTATTACATTTGTTTGTCTTTCCTTTTTTTTTCCACCTTATCAAAATTAAACCTATTTTTAGTCTTAGCTCGACTAATGAAATTTCTAATATTTTGTCCACTTTGTTTTTCAGTTTTCTTTTAAGGGGGTGAAAAGCTCATTACTTTCTTTATTTAGATTCAAAGCTTCTGACTTCATCCATTTTCTTACTCATTTCAAAGAAAAAACAGACTCACAAAGCCAGCAAGGTCCAACCAAAAAACAAAAAAAAAAAATTCCTTATAAATTCCTCACCAAGCAAATACATTTCTTGAAATCCACAAAACACAAAATAAAAATGTGGACTTGTAAAACCATAGCCTTGGGTCTCTTCCTCGCAACAACACTACTCGCGTCCTGTAACGCAGCCGCAAACGCTACAACGAAACCGCTTTTCCCAGCGATACTAATCTTCGGCGATTCAACCGTCGACACAGGCAACAATAATTACCCTTTGAAAACAATATTCAGAGCTACACATTTTCCTTACGGCATTGATCTTCCAAATAAGACAGCTAACGGAAGATTCTCAAACGGTAAACTCGTCTCCGACATACTCGCAACCAAATTCAACATCAAACAGTTTGTTCCTCCCTTCTTACAACCAAATCTCTCCGACCAAGACATTATAACCGGAGTTTGTTTCGCATCAGCCGGTGCTGGTTACGATGACCGAACTAGTCTCTCAACACAAGCGATTCCTGTCTTGCAACAACCAAGAATGTTCAAGAGTTACGTTGCTCGTCTCAAACGTGTCGTGGGACACAAGAAAGCTATGGAGATCATAAACAATGCGTTGGTTGTTGTGAGTGCAGGGACTAACGATTTCATCTTGAACTATTACGATATTCCTTTAAGGCGTCTTGAGTACCCTCACATTTCTGATTACCAAGACTTTGTGCTTAAGAGATTTGAAAGACTCGTGCGGGTAACGTTTAACTCATACTATATTACCCATTACAAGAAATTAGGGTTTTGGAAACTGAATTTTATTATATGGTTTTTAAACCCTTTTTGATCGTTTGTTTTGTTAATCTATCAAATCTGTTTCCGGTGTGTGTGCAGAAGCTTTACCATCTAGGTTGCCGGAAAATTGTGATCGGAAGTTTACCTCCGATAGGATGTTTACCGATTCAAATGACTACTAAATTACGCAACATCTTTAGGTTCTGTTTGGAGCAAGAGAACAGAGACTCTGTTTTATACAATCAAAAACTTCAGAAGCTATTACTTAAGATGGAAGCATCTCTTACAGGAAGCAAAATCTTTTACGCCGATATCTATGATCCTCTGTTGGATATGACCCAAAACCCTAGCAAATACGGTATGTTATATAAATCTCTTTCTTATGCTGCAAGTTATCCTTCGAGTGAGTACTGATTATATCATTCGCGTGTGTGTGGAATTAAAACAGGGTTTAAAGAGACGAAGAGAGGATGTTGCGGAACAGGGCTCTTGGAGGCGAGCTTCATGTGTAATGCTTTTTCTCCGACGTGTCAGAATCGGTCGGAATTTGTGTTCTTTGACTCGATCCATCCATCGGAAGCTACATATAATTACATAGGCAATGATCTGGAGCCTCAGATTCGTCAGTGGATTAAGGCTTAAGTCATCACGATTTGGCAAAAGTGAAACAATGTTATTTTGTTTCTTGATGCGACGATTTGTTAACATTTGTTTATTAATCAAATATAATTCTGACATCATTCTCAATTAATCAAAACAAAATACAAAATCAGATAGTATCTTAGTCTACAGAGGGTATATAATTTATATTTATTCTACTACTCAAACTAATGGTGGTGTGACAATTCAAACCAAAATAGAAAAACTAACCAAAAAAAACAAACTAAAATTGAATTCTTGCGAGGTGAAGTAATGAACCAAGGGGTCAGGCAAGTCAAAATATTTGAACCTCGTGGAACATAAGAAATACAAAACGAGCTAAACAATGCTCGAAGGCGTCGAGCATATTTATCTTTATATATCAGTCAAAATTCTAGAAAAACATATCAAACCTAGAGAAGCTTGATACCAAACATAAAAAATCTTTCAAAATCCCATCAAACATGGTCTTAAACCACTTCGGAACACGTTCACGGCAAAACGTAGCCGTTTGGGATTTCTTCTCCCTAAATACAGCCGAAAAAGATTTACACAACACATATGTTTTATATTAAAAAAAAAAAAAAACATATAAGTACAATGTAATTTTAATATATCAAAAAATAAAAAACAAAATCATGTGGTGACCATATAATACATGGTCTTAACATGCCAACATGATTCGCTGAGGCGAGATCTAGGACGGCACGGCTACAAATCCGGTGAATTTCAGGAGATTTCCAATCAGGTTTCACCAATTATTTTCTTATTTTTCAAGTTTTTTACATATTTGTGGAAGAAAAAAAAAGAAGAAGAGAAAATTGAACAATTAATGTCACAATTCTAGTACTCACTGAGTTTAGAAAGGTTTAAACTTTGAATGGAGTTAACCATTTTCTGCAGTCCGAGTATAGCAAATGCTTGATAGATTCTAATAGATAGAAACATGGCATAATGTCTCTGAATTACTTTCGTAAGATTGTGATGCTAATGTGTTTTGGTTCTTAATACAAATCAACTAATTCCTAATCTAAACAAAAAAAAAAAAAGCTACAGAAACTCTAAACCACACCATATATCTAATATCTCCTGGTTCTCGAATCTCGTTATACACCATACCTCTTCAACGCTTTGCTTAAACTCGGCATTACATTGTAGGCATGGTAAGATCTTCTGAGCTCAATAATGGAACCAACCTGTATCCAAACAATGGAGATATCAACCAAAACGAGATTGGTGATGTTAAATCGAATGATACTGAAACAGGGGAAGAACACTTACGATGATTAAAACCGATGTAAACCCGATTGAAAAGCCTTGATTGATGCTGCGTAGATAGTGGTCAAGTACAGTAGAAGATGTTGCCAAAAAGCTCAATAGAAGACCTCCTGAATCAATCCAAACCAACTAGTTTTTAGAGACTATACTTGCATATTATACACACAACCAGTCTAAAAAGCAACAATTTTAATACTTACCCCAAAACCTAGTTGATGCTTGTATCTTCGTTAGGTACTCGATTGTGGCTTTCCCAGGCTTTATGTTGGGTATTCTCGCTCCCATTTTGTTTAAATAATCGGCTATTTCCTTTGGCAAGTTGGCCTACACAATATGTAATGCTTAATGTTCATTGCAAGATTGAGAAAAAAGAGTAGTTAATTTACTCACAATGTCAAAGATGTTGAAGAGAAAGACGAAAAACGCATATATTGAGTAATAGACCCAAGGCGGTGCTCCAACCGTGCTTTCAGGGTTTAATATCTCCTTCACGTGTAGCAAGAAAGGTGAACCCAGAATACTAAAAACAACAAGTTACCTTATTAGAGAGCCTTAGATGGTAATAATAACACAAAGAAGCAAGAAACAAGAATGATTTAAACCTAACAGGTTCTTCAAGGGATTTACTTTGCAAGAATGCTGGGGAATGCCAAGAGATATGTGGTTGTGAGAACAGGCTGCATTCCTGCAGGGTTAATGTTAAAAGGTATGTACGGCTCCACTTCGGTTATTGGAGAACCTTCTCTGCCCAGATGGGAAAACATAACATAAAAACAAATATGAGTAAAAGCACACACTGCATCCAAATGTATATTAAACCTAGTCTACTCCTAGCTATATTGGTAAAAATTGCAATATACAACAATCTTTTATACAAAATACTGATGATGAGCTATATGTTACCTCGAAGCAGAAGCAAGTTTAAAACCATAATATTGTAGTTTTATCTTCCTGCAGCCCTCAGTAACAACAACAGCGAACATAGTTACTACCGTAAAAATACCCACCAAGCCTAACAAGTAAGGCCACCAATTCGAGAAACTTCCTGCAAAAACAAAAAAAAAAGAATGACTCTTCCTTTTTATAATTTATTGAGAAGAGATAGTTGCTTCCAGGAAATTTGGAAGACATGCAGGTCTAAGGTAAATAATGACCAAGTAACCATAAGTTTGGGAAATGTGGAGTTAAAAAAAAAAAGTACCTGAGATTTGATTAAGCATCTTGTGTAAGGTCTCTGTGTAGCCCGTCAATATTCCCACACATATAATTAGAGATGATCCATGACCTGTAACATGCACAAAAACAGGTTATGAGCAAGTTCCACAAATTACTCCATTTCAGCATCACTATAAGCTACCAATGGTTATAGAGACAGAGACAGAGACAGAGAATCAAATACCAAATCCAGATTCTGATATTGTATCACATAGCCACGTCATTGTCATAGCACCACAGACTAGCAGAGATGCTGTCAACATTACATGCTTGACCCTGAATAAGCATGAATTCTTACTTTAGCAGCATGAATTCTTACTTTAGCATCAGCTGAAGCACAATGGATGAAAGAATTTAAAAGCAACGGTTTTGCTACTCCAAATGTGACAAGTCCTAATTAACTTACTGGGAAGTGGCTGCAAAAACTGAATATTGAAGAGAAGTGTATGCCACCACTAAAGCTTCTACTATAGCAAAGAGAAACGATAGCCACCATCTAAAAAATTCAACCAAAAAAACGATTCAGAAACTTTGTATAATGAAGCACAACGGTCACAAGAGCTAGAAACAAATGAATTGCATGTTAAGAATTCATCTCACGGCTTGAGAGGTAAGAAATTAAACACACATATAACTCTTGATTTTCTCGTGACCATCTAAGCCTTCCTTTCGTAGCTTCACCAAGGATGGAAGAACGTGACAAAGCACCTGGCACAAAATAAATTCATGATCACTTTATCATCAATGATACTCTTAATATAAATAAACTACACATTCAGGCAAACACATCCAATCAAGGGGAGATCTTAACCTGCATAATTATAGATGCTATGATTTGTGGGCTGAGCCCAAGCTGGAAGAGCGAAAGCTTGATCTCTGCTCCAAACTCACCCAATTCCTCTATCAAAAACATAGATGTTAATCACAAACTTAGATGTCTCATCCAAAACAATGGATTATAGGACTCAAATGGCATGAGAACACTCACCAACAGAACCAGAGACAAAGCTAAGGTAATCTTGAGGTATTAATCTTCTGTCGAATCCAGGTAAAGGGATAAAATATCCAACACGGCTAAGTACAAGCAATACAGCTGTTACAAACAACCTCCTCCTTATCTCACTTTTAAAGAATCTTTCTGCTGCACTATTGAGTACTGAACTAATGCGAACAAAATCAAGAAACCTATTTCTAAAAGACTTTGGCCTATTATCCTGTAGTGTTTTGGAGACCACAGAGTTCTGAGAAATACGAATGTCCTCTGAATCTGTAGGAATAATCTCCACATCCAAAGCATCTGTGTGCATCTCATCACTGCTCACAGAGTCATTACTGAGCTTATCAGAGTAATTTATGGAAAAGCTCTTCCTTTCTTTTACAACGAGATGTCTTCTAAAATGGCTTTCTCTTGTTCTTGACAAATTCAAATTCACAGTAGGGCATTTTCTGGATCGAAAAGCTTGAGAGCACAAAAATGGGTCTCCTGCAAAAACAAAAACAAATGCCTCAACAATTGTTTCTGTTTATGTGATAAGAAAGTTGGATTATTTGAGCAAATTGCATAAGAGAACTAATCCAAGAGTTGAAAAGTTATGAACTTTATTGCAACAGTGAAAAACCCATGTCGGTGCCATCAAAATTAGGTTTTCATCAAGTCGAAGCAAGGAAACTATAGTGATTATGTTGTATCCCGACTAGTCTAGGTAACAATCTCATAACTTTTAATTCCAATGAACTTAAATTTTGAGAAAGAAAAAAACTTACGCTTAGAGACGAAAGCATAGGAGGGATGCGAAAGCGAGATTGGTCTAAGAGAAAAATGGAAGAAGCAAGTTTGAGAAGAATTCATCGAGAGGCTTAGAGAAACCGCGGCGCTAAGCCAAGGAAGAAGAAGAACATCGGCTTTCAAGAGTGTTACTGTTTTTTTTTTTTTTTTCAAAATTAAAGATATTATTTTGTGAAAATGTTAAAGATATTTTTGTGAGATAGGAAATAAAAAAGATTACTTTTTTCTCCTAGAAGTAAAGGAAAAGAAAATAAATATTTTAATTTTCCTTCCAAAATGATCATTTCCATATGTTGAGAGACAGACATGTTAGATTTTGGATACCTTTATATGAAATGGAAGTGATACAAGTCTACACTCTATGCCAGTAATCGCAAACCCAACCGATCCAGTTTCTTTAGATTCTTCACTCCTTGATCAGACCGTAAATTTTGATACTTTTGTCCTAATTTATTCTCATCAAACCTCAATTTGCTTCCCCTTTAAAGCTCTTCACTACTCTGTCCCCCCACCCCTGCGATTTTCTCTCCGCCAAACCCTAATTTACAGGAAGAGGGGTTTCATCTAATTCTTATAAATCTCTCTTCTTTTTGTGGCCTTTCGTTTTCGCTGATCATGGATTCGGAAGAAGATATGCTCGATGCCCACGATATGGAGTCTGGGGAGGATGATTTCTACAGCGGCGGAACCGATGATTATAACGATAGTGATGATGGTGAACCTGATTACGGCTTTGTTGAGGAAGATGCTGATGATTCTGCCATGATCGCCTCACATCGCTCTCAGGTGGGGTTTGTTTGTTTTTTTAGCTTTACTTGGTCGGTTTTTGATTGCTTGTTGAGTTGCTGTTGGGTGTTGAAGGTATTGCTTTTCGAACTTGTGCATGTTTTATGACTTCAGTGCTGGCAAGTGTTGAATTCCGAGGTTTCTATGATAAAGTTGTCAGTTTTATTTGGGAGTAGAGTCTAATTGAGGTGTCAGTATTATGGCTGTTTAAGTATCAAATTTGTTTTCTTTGTTAATGGGGATTGGTTAGCTCATCAAAAAGGATAATTGCTAATGTTTGACCTTAGCATTTTTCATGCCATGCTTTGTGTTTTGAGTGATGGAAGGGCTGAGGAAGGAAACGTAGTTTGGTTGCTGATATTGATTGGTTTTTTTGATGAGTTAGCACAAATTTATGTTAAAAAGTGTTGGAAATTTACAGGAAATGCTATGATTCGTACATTTCTGAAGAATTTTTGTGTTTTCTTTACCCTGCTTCCAAAATCCTTGATAAACCCTTTGTGTTCCTTTTCCCATTACTTCTAATTTATGTGGTGGAAGCATAATTGACTGCTTTCGTTATATTTTTGGCAAACATTTCTCTTATGTGCAATTGTGCATGATATTCTTTGGTTCTCTAGTTTAATTTGTGGTAACAGTCCACTTTGTTCCATAGTTGATTTGGTAAATTGTTTATTGCACTCCTTGGCTATAGCTTTTATATCTAACCTGTTCTGCTAACTATATATTTGGCTGGCACTCTTCTGTCTACCATGGAATTTATCTCTGTTGTTTTAGTTCCATATATACTCTTGTTTTTCTGTGAACATTGATCGATTAGTACTTCTTTCCAGAAAAGCTATTGTGTTCTGAGGGAAGAAGATATTCGCAGGCACCAGATGGATGATATTGAACGAGTTTCTGTTGTCCTCTCAATAACTGAGGTTGAAGCGAGTATTCTGCTTCGTCACTTTCACTGGTAAACGCCTTTTACATTTACTATTTTTATATTAACACTATGTGTTTCTCATTTGTGTATATCTGATTCCTTGTTTATATCAATTTTTTTGGGGGTGATAGTACCAAATGATCTCTGTAGTTTTTCTAGAATGTATGTCCATGGTCATATTTGTGTGATTATTCTAGCTTCCTCATGCAATGAGTAACATCTCATTTCAGGAGTGTCGGTAAAGTTCATGATGAATGGTTTGCGGACGAAGAGAGAGTTCGGAAGACTGTTGGCATATTGGAGAGTTCTGTTGTTCCACCATCTGATGACAGTGAAGTATGTCCTTTGAATTGAGAATCTGAAGTGGTTTTACATGTTTCTCGTCTGACAATTCATGTCTCACTAACACATGATCTTGTGTTTAGCTTGCATGTGGAATCTGTTTCGATTCATATCCTCCTGAGAAAATCGCTTCAGTTTCTTGTGGCCACCCTTTCTGCACTACATGCTGGACAGGTCAGTTGTGTTTTTCTTCACTAGCACCCCCAAGACTCTTACATTTTTTAGTTCTATCAAAGAATGGTAACCGCCTCGTTTTCCTTGTATTTATCTGAGGTTAGGTTTAGTTAATTGGTTGTAGTTATAATGGTAATTTCCTTCCAATCTAATCGTTAATTTCAAAATCATCCATCTTTGAGTTTTCTAAAACCAACTTTTGTGCTCCATTTTTCTACTACAGTATTTGTTGAGTTGTATCTTACTCTGTCGCTTTTGCAGGTTATATCACCACAACCATTAATGACGGCCCAGGATGTTTGATGCTGAGATGTCCTGACCCATCTTGTCTTGCTGCTGTTGGTCATGATATGGTTGACAAATTAGCGTCTGAAGAAGACAAGGAGAAGTACAATAGATATTTTCTTAGGTCTTATATTGAAGACAACAGAAAGGTAAACTCTCCCTAGAAAAAATTATATCAGAACACACATTTCTTCACAGACTGATATAATGTCGCAGGCTCTTTTATCTTTCTATTTAATCAACCTTTTAACATCAAGTCTATGCCATTCTAGGCAATACTATGATAATCCTTCCTATTGAGATATCATATCACTTTTACTGCTTGAAACGTTATGCTCTCCATCCTGAAGTTTTTGTCATCTCTATTTGTGTAGTATGTTCTACGTGTTGTTAGAAGATTCAGTTCTTTTTATGATTAAATATTTTTTTCTTCTATATTCTCAAACTACCTTTAATGTCTTTGCGTTGAGCAAAGTAACAGACCATATTGGTCTCTCTCCATATTTATTCGTATGATGCGTTGTTTATAATTCTTATGTTCCTTCTGCTCTGGTTATTTGGTTCAGATGAAGTGGTGTCCTGCCCCAGGATGTGATTTTGCGATTGATTTTGCTGCTGGGTCTGGAAACTATGATGTGTCCTGCTTGTGCTCGTTTAACTTTTGCTGGAATGTAAGTTCTTGGGTCAAGGGCCACTGATTTGATTTCTCGTAATTATTTCAATGTTTTTGGTTGACCAATAGCGCTGTGTTAAATCTGAATCTTAGTGCACTGAGGAGGGTCACCGACCTGTGGATTGTAGCACAGTTTCAAAATGGATATTAAAGAACAGTGCTGAATCTGAAAATATGAATTGGTATCCACTCTATCTATATGTTTTTCTTTTATTCGTGTTCCTGATCCCTGATCTTTGGCTTTATGTAGAGACATAAATCTTATGAACTTTGAGCCTTTGAGCATCTCAAGTTATCTTATAATTCTTGGTAATCAAACTTTACCTCCTTATGCTCAGGATACTTGCCAATTCAAAGCCTTGTCCGAGATGCAAGCGGCCAATTGAAAAGAATCAGGGCTGTATGCACATGACATGCACACCGCCTTGTAAATATGAATTTTGTTGGTAATACTTCAGTTCTGTCTCTGACGTCTTACTCTGGTTGAAATTGTATTGAGAAGCGTCTTCTGTTCAATGCTAATAATGGTGTTTATATATTTACACCTATAGGCTTTGTCTTGGTGCATGGATGGATCATGGGGAAAGAACTGGTGGTTTTTATGCTTGTAACCGGTATGAGGTGGCTAAGCAAGAAGGACAGGTAAGACTTGGGGCACTTTGATCTTTGGTGGTATCTGTTAATCATTTGAGATGATGTTACTGAATATTGATATGGGTTCATCTTTACATGTTAGTATGATGAGACTGAAAGGAGGAGAGAGATGGCCAAAAATTCGCTAGAGAGATACACACATTATTATGAACGTTGGGCAAGCAATCAAACGGTACGCGGAATTCTATATATCTTATGCCTAAGGAGGTATCTAGGTCTTCATTATTGATTTCTTTGTTTTGGGTGATTTGGCAGTCGAGGCAAAAGGCTATGGCGGATCTGCAGCAAGCGCAGACGCAGAATGTAAGACGTTATATTCTTTAGAATTTTGCTTCTTTCTGAATCTCTTTATCTCAGTGAGTTATAGATATTCATCTTTGAAATGAATATAGATGTAAATGGATGGAAATTGTTTTTTATCAAATGTGTACTCACTAAACTGAGTAATTCCCTCGGTTTTCTGGTCTTAAAACTTGTACAGCACTGTTTTTCTACTTTTTTAGTATTCCCTGTGTCTGTTTGAAGCATTGGTATGCATTTGAAAGTCTTGTGTTTATCCATGGGAAAGAGGTTCTTTTGTAGAATATATTTTGAGAAGTAAAACGTTTTGGGCGTTTCTCATACTCTACTATCTATATTGGACTTATCTTAATTTCTTGCAGCTTGAGAAGCTTAGTGATAAGCAGTGCACACCAGAATCTCAGCTCAAATTCATCTTAGAAGCTTGGCTGCAGGTTAGCAGATAAAAGTGTTTATATAACTAAGTGAGACTTTTCCATAACATTTTTCTTAAAAGTTTCTCATGTGATTTGGTTCCTGCAGATCATCGAATGTAGGCGAGTATTGAAATGGACATATGCATATGGATACTACCTACCTGATCATGAACATGCCAAACGACAATTTTTCGAGTATTTGCAAGGTAAGAACCCTCGTTCGTTTAATTGTGAATCATTTTTAGCTTCAGAAGCAGCTTAAGTTTGTCCTATTGTTCAGGGGAAGCTGAGTCAGGTTTGGAGAGGCTTCATCAGTGCGTAGAGAAGGATTTGGCCCAGTTTCTCAATGCAGAAGGCCCATCTAAAGATTTCAATGATTTCCGGACAAAACTAGCTGGTTTGACCAGGTAAGCGTTTTGTCTTCATACATTTATCCTGTTGTTTGACAGAGGAGAAGAAAGTGCTTCAGGCTTTCAGACAGATATAGGAATATGTCCGAAACCCTCTAGATAAGTGACATAAGTCTGCTATATTTAAAGTAATCAAGCTATACCTAATGATAGGTCCTGTGGTAGTTTTCCAAAGTAGCTCCCTGACCTAGTTGAGACTTTGAACACATGTTTCTTCTTATGAATGCCATTAACACTTTTGGAAAGCTAAACCTGTGCTTCTATATATTTGTATTCTCACAGCGTGACGAAAAACTACTTTGAGAATCTGGTGAAAGCTCTGGAGAACGGTCTTACTGATGTAGACTCACATGCGGCTTGCAGCAGCAAATCAACAAGCTCTAAATCAACAGGTTGCAGTAACAAAACAAGAGGTAAAGGCAAAGGAAGTTCCAGAACTGGTGGATCCAGCAGAAACCCAGATGACAACTGATAATGTTTCTCATGTCCTCACCAAGGTACAACACCCGAATTGGTCGTATGCAATTGGAGAATGCACACGATCAAAGAAAAGCCCAAACTGCACGTACATAGTGAAGCTCTGATTCTTCTCTTATGCGTGTGTGTGGGTTTGGATTGTAGGGTTTGTGATAAGTTTCCAACTTATGTATGTATAGTACAAAAGAATATGCATGTGTTGTCTCTACACATTTATGTTACCTGCTCTGCTATGGCAATCTCTGTGAAACCAAAATCCAGTGACCTCTTTGTGTCTGGTTTTAAAGAAAAAGGAGCAAATGGTACTTGCTTTGTGTTTTGGCTTTACTCAAACCATTTTATGTTTGTAATATTGAATTCAAGTTACACGTGAAGAAAGTGTTTAGTATTGAATCATTTTGGTGTTTAAAATTTGATACAAGAGTTTCTACTTGTGCACAGCTCAGAAAAATTGTTACACTACGTGTGACAGCCATTGTTAAGTGCTACATCAACTTGATAAATTAAACGACGTATCTTTTGTGTTCAACGAGATACAGAGAAAATGAGATGAACAACGCAATTTTAAGGCCCCTTTTAAATCACACTTGTAGACTCCAAAAACAAACTCATCAAAAAGAAGAGAATCAGAGAGATATTTGTCTTGTTCATTTCTTTTTCTCTTGTTTAGTTTCTTAGACCTGAGGGTTTATATGTTTTGGAGACCTTAAGCTCCATCGATTTGTTCTTGGGGGCATCAAGTATCTTAGCCTTCTTCCTTGCTATAGGGAACTCCATAGAATGTGATTTAGGACCATTATCCCCAAAATCTTCTTTGAACATTTTGATGCTTAGAGCATTCAACAACGCCCTTGAGTACTGCCTCGACGCCATTTTCCAGTCTGTCCCTGATTTCATCATCGCCTTAAACTCATCAAAGCTTATCCTCCCATCCTGTCACACAAAAATATGTTTAAGAATCTCACATGGAAAAAGTATAAAATACCAAATTTAGTCTCAGCATTTTGTCCATTTACCTTGTTGAGGTCGACGTCAAAGAAGATATCTTTGATCCACTGGTCGTTACCGTGGCCTATCTTATCATCGAAAAGAGCTTCCTTGAGCTCATCCAGCTCGATAAATCCGTTACCGTTCTTGTCAAAATACTTGAATGCTTGAAGCAAATGCTCATCACATCCCATTCTCTTCAAATGTATTGACAGTGTCACAAACTCATCACAGCTCAACATCCCATTTCCATCTGTGTCTGCTGCATCCATTAGCATCTTCACATCGCCATCGGGAACAACTTGTCCAATCTTCTTTAGCCCATCTCTTAGCTCCTCAAAAGTCAAGTGACCGTTCTTATCAGTGTCCATCGTTTGAAACATCTGTACTATCGCCGCTATCTCTTCGTTAGGTAGATTGTCCGCAACAATCTGAAAGATTTCCGGATCAGTAGCAAAGTTTATAGAAATTTTATAATCTTTGTGAAATCAAGAAACTCATATAATACCCTGAGGACTTTCTTCTTGAACCTGTTCATCAACAAGAATTGTTGTATCTTGGTCCTGACGTTATCTCCAAGATTCACATTTGGTGCTCTCTCTGCGTTCTGGATCCATGGATGTTCTGTAAAACATATTTTTGGATTTCTTGATTAAACAATTTCTTTTAGATGATGAAATGTTATTGTTACTAAAGTTACCAAGAACTTCTTGAACTGTAAGTCGGCTATAAGGATTTGCATCAAGCATGTTCTTAACGATTTCTTTGGCTTCATAAGAAACTTTTGGCCACGGATCTCTCTCGAAATCGATGTTTCTCCAATCTGACGATGCTGCGATTCCTTCCTCGGTCTCTGCCCAAAAGGGAGGAACACCACAAAGCAAGATATAGAGTATAACACCAGCGCTCCAAACATCGATCTCAGGACCGTAATTTCGTCTCAAAACCTCTGGAGCCATGTAATAAGGACTTCCCACAATCTCATTGAACCGTTGGGCTGCAATATCCATTTGATTTTTTTCCAAGAAAATGACATAAAGATTCAAGTTATTATATGTAGAGATGTGATTAGTACCAGGTTTGAAGAAAATAGAGAGACCAAAATCGATTGCTTTGAGTTGTGCAGACTCAGTTCCATTCGAAAAGAGGAAATTCTCGGGTTTAAGATCGCGATGAATCACTCCATGTTCATGACATACCTTGAAAAACAAGAAACATATAAAGAACCAAACAAGAAGGTGAACAAATGATATATTTACGGATATTGTTTATCACCTTGACAACTTCAAGAATGGTTTTAGCAACAGATGCAGCTGCTCGTTCAGTGTAATGACCTCTAGAGACAATACGGTCAAAAAGCTCTCCTCCTTCACAAATCTCCATAACAAGATAAACCGCATCTTTGTCCTCAAAAGCTTCTTTAAAGCTAACAATATTTGGATGTTTTGGTAAACATCTCATGATCTCAACCTCTCTTCTCACATCCTCCACATCTATCTCCGTCCTTAGCTTCTCCTTCGATATCCTCTTACACGCGAACCTGAATCAAAACCTAAATCAAAAACCGTAGAAGACAAGAAAAGAAACAGAACAAAAATAACCTAAAAACAAAAAAAAAGAAATATACCTCTCCCGAGTAGTGATCTCGATGCATTCATGAGTGACACCAAATTCACCACGGCCTAGTTCTTTCCCAAGTTCATACTTGAGGTGGATGCCATCTCCAATAGGCTCGGGAAGAACACGGTTTGGTGGCTGGAAAATCAATCTCCGGGAAAGATTAGTTGAAGAATCGAAACGAGGAACAGAGGAGGATGTTCTGCTACTACTACTGTTTCGCCTTCTTACCGGTCTCTTTCCAAAAGGAGAGCCTTTCAATGGCGACGAAACACAGCTTCCCATGGGATTTTTTTTTTCTGTTTTGGGTTTACTTTGGAATAATTTCCAACGTTTTAGATCGATCGATCGATTGATTAACAAATCAATCAAGCGATTTCAAGGAGGAAATATATTCAAATGCACCCCATGGGAAGGAAGAGAGAAGCTTTTGTACTCAAGTTGTTTCTCTTCTCTTTTTTTTTTTTAGTTTTTAGTTTTTTTTGGGGGGGGGCTTCTCTCTTCTTCTGATCTCTTGTGTTTCGTTTTCTATGTGTATATTTGTTGTTGTTTGAAAAAAAGAGGAAGTCCTAAAAGACAGGAGATTGAGAGGGAAACAAAATATTGGATGGATGGAGAATCTTTCTATTTTTGGTTATGACAGTCTGGTTGGTAGATTTTTAAATATTCTGTTTACTTTGTTGCCTCTTGTTTTTGTTTTCGTTTTGGTTTGGTTTCATTAATCTAAGTCTGAGTACAATGTGGGTTTAACCAACTCGGCACTAAAGAATACAATCTCGGAACATGATTCAAAAACGAATACGCCTCCTTAGAAAATTTATGGCCATACTCTGCTCTGATAACAAATGAGTTAAAAGTTAAAACCCAATAACTTAGACTTGACATTTGTTGTGGCCAGACTTAGTGTAATCCCAAGTAAAGGATGAGATAGGTGCCATTTGAATCACATCTATATATGTTCAAAGCTTTGCTTTCAGAATAACCATTTCTTTTGTTTCGGAATTTTACAAACCGATTACTTTGATTTGCTATTAATCACTTCACAAAAGTTAAAATCCTGCACATGCTAAATCAACACACACTAAGAATACCAAACTCAAGGGGAAACTCGAGTTTTTTTTTTATTTGCAAACATTTATAGTCATTACAAGAAGTATTCCAAAAAGAAATTATATCCTTGAGATGTTGATTAAAATGCTAAAACAAAAGCGTCGCCCTCGTCTTGAAATTTCACATTGCTGAGACTTATTGCAGGGAGTCTTCTTGCAAACAAACTCAGAGGAACTTTCTGTGGGGTCTTCCTGCATCTTCGTCTTGCATATGCTGTCAAAATTCAAGTTTAAAGTACGTTATTAGCTTGACCTTGGTGTTGTGAAGCACAACAACTACACCGTATAAATTATAGTTGTAGTTGGAAAAGAAAATGTGTCATAATAACACCTCAATTGTGTCACATTTTCTTTTCCATCTTAAACGTCAGATATAAATTCCACTAACAAGGAATGTCATAGAGCCCTAGCAAACATCTATAATCAACAACTCAGATTTCATAAACTAATATAGATTAAGAATCCTAAGGATTGTAACCAATAAACAGCTAAGATTTTTTTTTTTTTTTGGTCAAAAAAATCTTTCTACAGTCAAAGAACCAAAAAACAACTAAGATTAAGAACATAGAAAAGTCTTTTATTTCACCATAGACAAGCTATCAGAATCAAATAGGCTCAGACTCAAACCATTTCTACAGTCAAAGAACCAATTTTTACTAGAGAAACGCATCAAGACTCAAACCATTTCTACAGTCAAAGAACCAATTTTTACTTTTAAACACATTATCCATAGCAGTTAAACCAAATTTATTCTTCAACTACTTTGGAAACTATAAACCAAACAGAAGATCCAAGTGGAGGAAAAAAAAAAAACCCCCCAATTTCCTCATCCCTAACTCCAATTCACAGGATTCTTCAATTTATTTGAAAAAGAGTTATTCATCAATCTCCAGAAATCGAACCATCATCTAAAATCACTAGTGCGGATACAGAAAGAAAGGTGAAATGCATTTCAGAATTCAATTTCAGTAGAAGAATCTAATTAAATTATCTCTACAAAAAATGCAACAGCTAAACAATCAGAGAACAAATCGATTAAATGTATCAGAAGATACAAATTCATACGAATGCTCAAAATTAGGGCACTAAACATATACGAACTCAGGAGAAATCGAAATGCAAAAATACGAATCGAGAGTGAGAGCAAGAGATTGAACTCACAAAATCTTTGACGATTCCCTTGTAGACAATAATTGGGAGGGCGATGCCGAAGATTCCGATGAGGGCGAAGTTGCGACGTGTCCATCGGAAATTGTGCTCGAGATTCTCTCTGGCAGATCCCCAATCCTCGATGAATTTGTTCTTGTTCGTTTCCATTCCTCCGCCCATTTTTGCTTTCTCGACGATTTGACCTTTTCTCTCTTCTCCGATTCGCCTGGTTTTAGCTCTGTCGCGACTCTCAGCTCAGATCGCTACCGGTTATTTGATTTATCATTCTAGTAATAAACCAAATATTATCAGATTTTAAATGGGCTTAAGCCCAGGTTCTATATATAAAATGGGCCCAACATTTCGTATAAGAGTTGTTTGTTGAAGAAGACAAACTTTAGGATCTAACCATTTTTATAATTTTCACGATTTTATTTTAGGGTCTAACAATTTTTATAAGTTTCACGATTGTATACCATTTTCAACTTCATTTTTACTTCTTTTAGTTAATATGAATGGTATTGGCATCGAGGATCATCAAATTTATATGTTTATAAAATGATGAAAATTTATTATGTAATTAGTGATTTATCTTGAATTGTTTTTTTCCATATATATTAAGATTCTTCTTGAATTATTGTAGGGTCCAATATTTTATTGCCTTAAGTTGGTAGTTTTTTTAAAAATATAGGACGATTTTCATATAATTGATGCATTCTTCGTCAATCAATAACTAAAGATGGCACGATTTTATTTTTATTGTATTTAAAATCTAGTTTAAAAGAATATTTGTCTCTATTAATTTTTAAATATATTTGTCTTTAAAATAAAATAAAATTACTGCACGTAATTGAATTTCCTTAAATGGAGGATCCGCGCGAAAGCGTCTTTATTAGAATTGCGTCTCTTGGATTCTCACTCTCTACTTCTCCAGGCCTACGGATATATTTCGCCGTTCAATCGCAAAAGGTTCTTATTTTCCACTTCTCATTGTTATTTCAAGTCTTGAGTAATTCTCGAAGCTAGTTTTGGTTATTAACAATAGCTGTTTAATTTACAGATTCTTCTAGGCTCGATCGGTATTTAAATTCGAACTCGAGCTTTTATCGAGAAGAGTCTAATATTTGTTGAATGGTCATTGGTCAAACTTGCTTTCTTAGGGTTTATATATATTCTTTTTCTGAAGCTTATTTGTTGACTTTTTATAATCATCAGAAGAAAAGAAAAAAAGATCCTTAGTGCTCGGTGTGTCAGAATTTGTTAATTGATTTTTTATACGATACATCATTTGTATCATATCAACTAATCAAGAATGTTAAAAGAGTTTTATTTATTTATTTCATATATCATTTTCAAACAGTTGACATTTTCTGTTTTTTCTTGTCAAGAATTTGTCCTGCATTTGCCGTTTCTAGTTATCTTTAATCACACGCAAATGTGTTTGTTATGTTGTGATTTGCTCTGCTTTTAAAAGTAAACAAAACTTAGTATTTTGGTTCTGAAGATTGAAAGGAGCAAAACCGAAACTGCAATACATGGCTTTTACAGGTGGTGGGAAAGATGGATCTAAAGGTTTTGTGAAGAGGGTAACATCAACTTTCTCCTTAAGGAAAAAGAAGAACACAAACACAACGAGTGATCCGAAAATACTTCTTCCGCGATCTAAATCAACAGGAGCTAACTATGAATCCATGAGACAACCTCAGGGGAAAAAGGCTCTTCCAGATGTTATAACAAACACAAAGAGGACCAAATCTGCAGGTGTTTCTCCACAACCAAGGCGCGAAAAGATCGATGAATCAAGTAAACAGTTTATGAAGATGAGATGTTTTGATGACACTGATTCCATTTGGTTGTCTTCAGATTGTGCATCTCCTAACTCTCTTTTAGAGGAACGTAGATTGTCTGTCTCGTTTCATTTCTCAGTCGATGAAAGAATCGTCTCGTGGTTGTCTAATGTAGCTAACTCCTCCCTGTCCCTGAATCAAGAATCTACCAGCTCAACCAAAGAGAATCACAATCATCAGATCATAAGTTCAAAGAAAGAGAAATCTTCTTTAGAAAACACTCGAAAGGATGGAACTGGTTCTGTAAAGCCATCTTCGCGTTTACCTGAAAGCAATAACAAGACATGTCCTCGGAAGTCATGTGAAGAGTCATCTACTTCCAAAAGATTTGTGAGTTCTGAAGAGAAGAAAGTTAGCTTCTCTGTAGAAACAGAGAAGTCTCCTTCACCGGTTAACTCAACTGTCGTGCCATCTTCTGATCTTACTAATAATACCACACCGAAGTCATCTTTGGAGAAGAGTACAAAGATTAGTGACTCAAAGAGCAAGATCGTTGTGGAGCCACTTTTCTGGCCATATGAGCAGAAGTTTGATTGGACACCAGAGGATATATTAAAGCATTTCTCAATGTCTCCGCGGAGAAAGAAGTCGTTAGGTACATCTCCAAGATCAATGAGGGCACAACTCCAAACAAGAAAGCTAGATCTCAAAGAAGGGTGTAAGAGGAAGCTTATGTTCAACGGTCCTGGATCAAACTCAAAACCAACACGGATCCCAGAACTGAAACGAAAAATCAGTAATAGCAGCAACAACAGTAGCACCAAAAAGACCGATATCATCAAGAACCAACAACCTATCAAGAACAGTGTGAAGAGGAACAAAAGTTTGCCATCAAGGTTGAGAAAATCTAGCAAAATATCTTCGAAGGTGGTACCTATTGAAGCTACAGAAGAGACTGGAGAGTTGTTACCTAAAGAGCAAAAAACACCTAAGAAGCTCATCATGACCCGTAAGTCTAGGACTTTCTTAGAAGATGACTTTGCTTTGATGAATGATTTCTCTATAGAAAACGCGGTTGGGCTTTGCGAGTTCAAGGGAAGAGAAGGCATAATAGATTCAGATTTCAACACTGATGGTTTCTTGTTCGATGATACTACTCTATGAAAAGAATAGGCTTTATAGGTTCGATAGAGCGTATACTTTGCCAAGCCAAAATCTGAATTGGCAACAATTTTGTTCCTGTATTGTATATATCTGTTGGATAGTAAATACATAAAACATTTTATATGCATATATGTACTCGTTTTGGATTGATCAAAGAGTTGAAACAAATGTTATCATTGAGTTGATATATGCTTAGCTTAGAACAAAGAATAGTTGATATATGTCTATAAAATATGAATAACATCATAGAAAACAGAAAATAGTCATAAATTTACTAGACAAAAACCAGTGGAAAGATAATTAAGGGCTGTATTAAGATCCCATGAGAACTTGAGAGCCAAGCGGTTAATTAAGCTTCACGTCCTCTAGATGATCTAGAAAGGTGTAAAGGTCACAAGAAGAGAGTGACAACCTGTTCAACACTCCATGAATTTCAACTTTTCTGATAGTTTTTCTCTCGAAATGGTAGTAGAAAACATAGAAAGCGTGACGTGGATATCTCAGCGAGAACACAATATCATTTGTACCAATCAGTCCAACAAAAACAAAAGTGTCATCTCCAATTACATTCTGCCACAAAGGAGGCAATTCAAAAATATGCTTCAACCATTCATGTTTTTTGGTGGCTTCTAGAAGCCATATCTTAAGACTTTTAGTTCTTTTACTAATATAATCTTCCACCTCTTCCACTAAAAAAACTAGGCCTTTCCAACATAAGTAAACCCAATTTACCGTTGTGGAGAATACATTACCCTATAGAAAAGTTTAATAAAGCTGAACTTTTCAGACCTAACATCAAAGCAAACTATTCGACATTGGCTAGATAATACAAAACACCATTGATGTATACCACATCACATGTAGGCTTATGGGGTATGCCACATTCAATCATTCTCCATGACATATTCTCGGTTCCTAATGTCAGAACTTGATGCTCCTTAGAGATCCCATCTTGTGACCAGGTCATTGATAATACCTTGAATTGTTTCTCGATTGGATCATACCCAAAATAGCTTCTTATCGAAATCTTTTTCCTTGTCTTAGGTCTCGGTAAAGTTATGGATTGTCCGGTGCTAGGGTTACATACCACCGACACCAACTCTGATTTTTTCCTTCCTTCTAATACCTGTTTATCGCTAATCAAGACAAGGCCATTGATAGGACTAACAATATCATGGTAATCACCCAAGGGGAAACTCATATTAGAACTTGCGGCTACAGAAGAAGAAGAGCTCTCGTCGTCAAGGTTTTGAGGTGTCGAGAAGAAGAACAACTTATTGTTTCTATACATTTCTCGGCAGGCGAACAATAGCTGCGGCTGAGCTGAAGAATTGGTCATGTACAAATCCGTGAAATCTGGACGTCCAAGTATGGAGCCCCAGAGATTTGATACGCAACGACATCTAGCGACTAGCTATAGACTTTACCGGCAACCTCGATAATATCTCGCTGATGAGATCAATTGGGATCTGTTCTGAGTATTCGTCAGCGTTAGTTAAATTCGGAGATCGTGCATGGCGTTCAAGGATGGTTTGAGGATCCTCCGAGACGTTCTTCCGCCGTGATTTCATGACTGCATTAAGCCCTAGCTCATGATTTAATAGTTGACATGATTTTAGGAAATGCTGACGTCAGCAGTATTTTGTACGAAAAAAAAGGAAGTATTTCAACGGTTTCTGATTTGTTTATAGCTTGAAACTTGAAAGCATATCAATCTAACGGTTCCAAGTGCTTATATTTACTTATATATATGACGTCAGCCATTTTTCTAAAACAAAACGGTGTTTTCGTTTAGCTCGAGACGATTCAGTTGACTAAAAAAACTTCCATCTCGACCGCAGTTCATAAGACTGACTATTCGCGAGTCAAACACATCTCTCTTTACACCCTTTTTTTTTTCTTAATTCATATTTTTTCACCTTTCTCTCACGATTCTAAATATTGAATTTATTAGCAGGCCCGGCGCTGACAATTTTGGGGCCACAAGCCCAATATTATTTATGGCCCATCTAGTTAATGTGTTTAAATTTTTTTTTTTAATATGTTGATGTTACCCTTGACCTTTAGCCACCTGCGAAAAGACTCTACCACCATGCTAATAACATTCTCTGTAAAATAAAAGGCCGGAAATGAATATATACTTTGGAAGGCCGCAAGCCCTTGCTTGGCCTAAGGGCCAGCCCTGTTTATTAGTCAGGCCTCATGATTTTCCCTTCTTCGAATCCAGTAACAAAGCAAGGTTATTTCTTCTAATGGTGTATACTTTTTTGTGTTAAAGTTTAATAGTGTATGTATACTTGCCAAGCCAAAATCTGCATTGACGACAATTTTATTCCTGGATTGTATATCTGTTGGATAGTAAATACATGTAGCATTATTTATATGGCATTTATGTATATGTGTTTGGATCGATCAAAGAGTTGAAAAAATGTTCTCATGGATTGAGTTCTATTCTTTAATAAGATGGTTGTTTCATTCATCTGAATCTGTAGTTCTTACAATCAGCAGCAACAGAGAAAAAGAGAACAAAATCCATTGGGGAAACTTGGTTTAAATTAGTTACATGCAATTTAAGCTTGTAGACATGCTAAATCTCTTGGGAACGTTATTGATGCAAGTTTGGGTGCTCTAGAATTCACAAGGATTTCAAAACCTTATCAGAGCTGTTTGGATTGCTTGATATATATATATATATATATATACAAGAGTTTGGGAATACTGTTTGATTTTGTTTGGTTAAAAATGGTAATAAATGTATAAATGGCTCTGATGGAGGTTTTCTTGTCCTCAAATTTTCTCGTAAATTGTAATGTTAATAGTGCTACTCTATGGTTTATGAAATTTAAGAATCTTTGTTGTTAAGTCCAAAGAAGTATAAAGCTTTGAACTTTATTACAAAGTTCCGACCGCCACCGTCCGTGAATCCTACGCTCTCTCTAGATCTGTGGACCCCACATCTTTTCTAGGCCCGTGAGCCCTATCCTTGTCTGATGGCCGGTGCATTAATTTTTAAGAGGCTCGAAAGACTTGTTACTATCTCTACAAATCACCACATGATTTTTTTTCGTGTTTTGGCCTCACTCATACGGTACCGACAATCACTTTCCGATAGGTCACACATCCTAATACGACTCCAGCCCAAGTATGCTTAACTCTGGAGTTCTCTTAAGACAAGTGACGGAAAAGATAAGTGTACTTTGGTGATATAGGTAACCAAATCAAATCTCTTAAACTCTCTTCATACACCACTATATACCAGAAACCGGGATGTTACAATCACCCCCATTAACTGACCCCGTAACGTCCTCGTTGCGCATCCATCGCCCTAAAGACTATCTCCCAGGTCAGAACCGGTTTGACATAACCTAGAGATCTGATACCAATTATAACGCCCTGACCACCACCGTCCGTGAGCATCCCACGCCCTCTCTAGGCTCATGGACCCCACACCCTCCTAGGTCTGTGGACCTCCACGCTCTCTCTAGGCCCGTGGGCTCCACCCTCGTTCGAGGGCCGGTGCATTAATTTTTACGAGGCTCGAAATACTTGTTACTATCCCTGCAAATCACCACATGATCTTTTCCCATTTTTTGACCTCACTCACACTGTACCTACAACACTTCTCGGTAAGTCACCCATCCTAATACTACTCCAGTCCAAGCACACTTAACTCTAAAGTTCTCTCAGGACAAGTGACGGAAAAGATAAATGCATTTTGGTGATATAGATAGCCAAATCGAATCTCTTAAACTCTCCACATGCACCACTATATACCAAAAACCGGGATATTACAATTACACTTGAAACAACTCTGAACTTTTGTTTGCAAGACTTAAAGAGATGAAACAGAACAGCAATTTGTGTTTGAACAGAGAAAGAAGAACAGAAAAGAAAAAAAAATAATACATGCACACTTTTACGAGTCCAGTGATGTCAATGTGACACCATCTACGTCTTGCCATGATAACCCCAAACCCCTTACAAAGTTCTCTCTGTTTCCCACTCTGTGTTTTCCCTGTTTCACTCAAGAACAACAATGTCAAGTTTATGCTAACACTTTTGTTCTCTCTCAACTTATGCCTATCTCTCATCAACACCGAGCCCTTTTATAGGCAAAACTAGTTTACCTAGTTCCCTCACTTTGAACTTGAAAAGACGCCAGCTGTAAAGTCTTCAATCGTGTGCCAGACACACCTTTAACTTGCTGTGAAAATGGAGACAAAACTGTCCTTTGCTCCCTTCTTTATTGTCGGGGCAAAACAGCTATTTTCTTGTGGTTCAAAAATGAACATATCACGTGACTTGCTTCCAGCTCAAATGTACTTCATAACATGCTTTGTTTGTCTTTATTTTCATGACTAATTCAACAAACTCCACCTAGCCATGAAAGATAAAGTTATCAAACTTTGGAGTATAAGTGTCAAACCATAGAAGTTCAGTTAGGGTTTTTGATGTTATAGCTGCACTTTGAGAAAGGTTGCGTACGTACTCTTGAGAAGGGATTAAGTCAAAACGTAGTTCTTAGCGATTTGAGAGTGTTTCGAGATTATTAATTAGATGGGTTTAGAGATTATTCCATGTCTTGTGTAGAGGAGGAAGCTCTTTATTTATAGTGATTTGAGGAAGTTTAGGTCTTCATTTTTCTTCTTAAATTAGGTTTGCCTTTTCATCCAAGCTTTCATTTTTCGAGTTGATTTCTTTTTCCAAGTGGGTTTCTTTTTCTGAGCTGATTAAGTCGGTTTAATTCTTCATGGGCCAATTAAATTGGGCTTCCAAAGAAGTCGGTCTTGATTTGGATCGGGTCTAAGGTAGGGTGTTAAACCCGATATCAACAATAAGCTATTAAGCTCGCAGCAGATGTTCACTACCATGAATCTTATCAGAGCTGTTTGGATTGCTTGATATACAAGAATTTGGGAATACTGTTTGATTTTTGAGAAAACTATCAAAAATGGTAATAAGTGCATAGATGGCCCTGATGGAGGTTTTCTTGTCCTTATATTTCTCGTAAATTATGATGTTAATGAGTATATGGTTTATGAAATTTAAGAAACTTTGTTTTTCTTGTTTATTGTTCTCATATTTGATAACATCAAGTTAATTATGCTCTAATAGTTTTCTTGGATACAATTCCTCTTTTCAGAAAAGAAAAAAAACTAATAAATCACAAAATGGAGTTTTCGAAATACAAAAAGTCTCGGACTATTAGATCATGCTTCTTTGCTTAGGTTAGATTTCGTCAACTTGGATGAAGGAGTAGTACTTGATCATGTCTTTTTGAATGCAGAATTCTAGAGCACACCAATTTTGTATCACTACCGTTCCCAAGAGATTCAGCTTCCCCCCATGATTTTACAAGGTTTTAATATCTAGTAACTAATTATATTTTATAAATATTTTTTAATTTATAAAGATTGGTTTTATTTATCATTTAAAATGTTACTTTAAAATTCCATAAAATATTAATTAAAATAAGTTGATTAAACAAATTAATGTTATAAATTGCGTAGCCTTGACTCAAATATTTGATATTTATAAGAAAATACACAGTTTTGAAGATAAATAATAAAAAAACTATAGATAAATTTATTATGAAAACGATATAAATAAATTTGAATTTATGATACTACAGTAAAACCTCTATAAATGTTGGGACCATGATATTTTATTAATTTGTAGTGATATTAATTTATCTATAAATTAGTATTTATTAATTTATAGTATAAAATAATATTTATTAATTTGCAGAGATTTTTGTTAAAATTTTAAAATATATAAATTAAAAACTTTTGATCTAAATAAAATTAATGTTTTAGATGTTATAAATTTTAATAGTATTGGAATGGAAATTTTAAAATTTTAAAGAAAATCAAATTATTTTGATAATAAATAACAAAGATTATAGATGAATTCACTTAAATAAATAATTAACATAAATTTAAATTTAAAATTAGTGACATCAATTGTTATATTTAAACAGCCTATATGACTATTGAAATAAAAAATTTGCATATTTAGAAGTTAAAATCTTAAAGAAAATGTTGTTTATTTTTATGACATATTTATATAAGTTATAACAATAAGATAGTTTAAAATACAACATAATAATTTCTTATACAATAAAAGTTAGTGATGAGTTCTAACATAAATATATTCATTAAAAATACTAAAAGTATATTATCTTTATATATATATATATATAAATTTATATGATTATTAATTTATGTTATTAATGAGATCATATATTTATATAGAGATTCTAAAAAATATATTATCTTATTATCTTATCGAATTTTGTTCATTTTTACACCGGTCTGACTTGGAACCAGCAAATTTTATTATTTTATAGTGTTTATTTATATAAGTTTTATGTATCTTCTAATATATTAATACTAGATTAGGACATGTCCGATGGACGAGTTTTTAAATTTAAAATAAATTAAATTTAAACAAAAACATTATTTTTAAATTTTGTTGTTAATGAAATATATCTTAGATTTTTTTTGAGAAAAAATTATAATGCATATTTCATTAAAGAAGCTGGTTATATACATAAATTTATTTTTCAACATAAATAAAGTAATTTAAATTCCTATATAGCAATTTTATTGTTATTTCTCGTCTCTTGTCCTTTCCGACAACATTCTCTTACTTAACCGTTAAGTCATCATCTTTCGATTTTTTATTTTTTTATCTAGCTTTATACCTACGGATGTTTGGTTTTCATGATTTCTTATACCTGATTTCTATTTACCACCATTTTCTGTTTTAAACATAAGTCTCACCGCCTTTTTCTCTTTTCCGGATCCATATTTGAGTAAGATAGTTAATTTCACTGAAAGTAATTTTTTCAGAGTGAATCTCCGTAGTGCCCAAAGAAAAAATAAAACATGCACAAAGAAGGCATCTATCATTTGAAGAAGTTTATTTTAACCACTCCAAAATATGCAAAATAAATATTTCTCACTAAAAATCTATTTTTTAATTTCTTGTAAATTTGTGATTATGTAATTTATTGAATTTCATACAATTAATTAATTATTATTATTTTGTGATGATAAGCTATGACAACAACAAAAAAATTATATATTTATGAGTCTATCTATTTAAACTTTTGATTCATAAAACTATTAGATTTATGTCTTAATTTGATATATTAAAAAGATAGATTCATGGGTTAATCGGTTAATCTAATCAATTTACTGTGTAATTTATTTGATATTTAACTAATATTCAAATATTAGAAACATGTGAAATATTTTTATATGAGTTTAAATAATATGAAAATCTAAAAATATAAATTTGAAAATAATATTTTTATTGAAGTAATAATATTTAACATATTTTAGAAAAATGGTAAATAAAATTTTATATATTTTTTATTATTTATTTTTTGTTGGTTTTCATTTTTAATTAAGGAAAACAAAAATTTACACGTGCCATAATCTTATTTATCAATCGACACGTATCATGATCTTATGAATTATAATTTTGACACGTGTCAAGCTCTTGTGAGTTCAACCAAGTTTGTTTTTTACTTAATAACTATAGAGATGGAATATTAGAATTCTTTTTTTTTTAGTATTGTATTATTTTTAAAAAAAAAAATTCTGATAATCTATGATTTTATTTAATTAAACACATATCAAAATCTAATCATTTTAATTGACACATGTCACCATCAGGCGAGTTACTAACTTTGAATCATTCTCCTTTATAGAATAAAATAGTTTATTCCTCCTTTGTTACCTTTTAGGATTATGAACTAATTTTAAAATTTTCTTAAAATATAATTTTAATTTAATTAAATTCATTTTTAATTTAATTTAATTTGATTTTCTTTTTTTTTTATATAATCTATGGTTTTATTTAATTTAAAAAGTGATAAAAAAAAAAAATTTTGATTATCTATTTTTTTCTTTTTAGGATTGTATATGTTTCTTTTTTTTCTGATAATAATTTATTTTTTTTCTTTGATAATGTATAGTTTTATTTAATTAAAAATGTGTCAAAATCTGATCGTTTCAATTAACACGTATACGAGTTATCAACTTGAATAATTCTCCTTTATATAATAAGATATTAACTTATATATCCAAAGGAATTCTAAACTAGCTAGGGCTTTAACGCAGCCATGAAATCACGGCGGAAAAATGTTACGGAGGATCTTCAAGCCATCCTTGGACGCCATGCACGATCAACTAATGCTTATGAATACTCAGAACCAATCCCAATTGATCTCATCATCGAGGTATTATTGAGGTTGCCGGTGAAGTCTATAGCGAGATGTCGTTGCGTATCAAAGCTCTGGGTGTCCTTACTTCGACGTCCAGATTTCACAGATTTCTACCTGACCAAATCTTCTGATCGACCAAAGCTATTGTTAACCTACAAAAAAGACAGCGAGTTGTTCTTCTTCTCGGCACCACAGCCTCAAAACCCACATAAGAGCTCGTCTTCTTTAGCTGCCACGTATCATATGAAAATTCCCTTTAGTGGCCACTGTGATATTGTTAATGTTATCAATGGCATTGTCTTCATTAGAAATAGACAGACCTTCAAGTCAGTGTTACTGATATGTAATCCTAGCACCGGACAGTCCTTAACCTTACCCAAACCTAAGACAAGGACAAAGATTTATATAAATAGCTATTTTGGGTATGATCCAATTAAGAAACAACTAAAGGTATTGGCAATGACTGAAAGAGATGGGATTTCTACGGAGCATCAGGTTCTAACATTAGGAATTAAGAAACTGTCCTGGAGAATGATTGAATGTTGCATACCCCATGTTCCTGCTGGATTCCAAGGGATATGCATCAATGGTGTTTTGTATTATCGAGCTTCGGTCAACGGTTCTTCAAGGACATCTATGATAGTTTGCTTTGATGTTGGATCCGAAAAGTTCAGCTTTATCGAAGTCATGGAACCTTTCATTAGAGTAGTGCGACATGCAGCAATTCTGCTGATTAACTACAAGGGTAAATTGGGTTCACTTATTTCGCAAGGGCATAATTATATTAGTGAAAGTCGTAGGTTTGAGATGTGGGTTCTAAAAGATCCTATAAAACATGAATGGTCGCAGCATATTTACATGTTGCCTCCTCCGTGGCAAGACGGACGTGCAGAGCGTTTGTTACACTTAATTGGAGTGACTGGTACAAATGAAATTATGTTGACACCGCTCTGTCCATCTGATCCTTTCCATGTTTTCTGCTGCAACATAGAGAGGAAAACTTGCAGAAGAGTTGAAATCCAAGGAATGGGAGCGTCGTTTAAGGATAAACACATGTTTCTAGACCATGTAGAGGACGTGAAGCTAATGGAAGACTTTATAACTTGAGGTTTTGTAACATAGTTATTTTGGCTCTTAAGTTATCATCATAAGGATCATGGGATTTAAACGATTCGAGCCCTTATTGTTTCCACTCGTTTTGAGTAGTTGTCACATTTTTAATTTGCATATTGGATGGCTATTTTCTATTGACTGTGATGGTATTTCTAGATATCTTCACTTTAAGAAAGAAATTAAAGTGTTTTACATAGTATTTTACTACATATACTAATAAGTGCAACAACATAAATTTCCACAGCACACCAACTTTTTCAAGAACCCTTCCGGACGCAAAGTGTCCACGTCACACTTCCTAACTAGAATCCCTTTTCCCCAACACTTTGACACCAGCAGTTGCAAAAACGTTAAAAACCTCTCCTCGCAACAATTTGTTAAGCCAGGCCCAGCAATCTTGAATGGCTTAATCACTCAAGCTGTAGTAAGGTGACTCCGCAGGCATAATCGATAAATTTGTCCCAAGGCGACTATTGTCGCTGCTTGAGTTGATTGGCAACATATTGTTGTTAGTTCTCTTTGACTCACTTGTGAACACAACAACAAATGCTTTAGAAAAGGGAATCGGTTTAATACAATTTATAATTTTCCAGCTTTTTGTCCTTCAAGGTTGACGTAATGAGTAGTCATGATCTTCTGTATTGTACAACCCATGAGATAACGAGTCTTCAACGTCTGTATTGTACAACCCCTGAGAAAAGAAATATATGATAGGAGATCAAGCCTATTCTTACTGTGGCTCCAGCCTCCACGACAATCTTTCTCTTTGAGTCCCCAATGGCCCAATCTCTGCAGTCTTATCCAAGATGATGAAGATGCCAGTTTTTCCCCTAGAAATCTACTAATAATAATGATTTCAATCAATATTTTGAGTGTTACATCTATTTTTTTTATAATTTTCATAAAAGTAAATTTATATTTATATTTTTTTAAAACATCAAATATTGTATCATTTCATTATAACTATTTGTATGATAGTTTTTCATTTAGAGTCTCATTTATTTCTCCATTATTAGTTTTCCATCTAATAATGATAACAATCTCAATAAACAATTAAAAGAATTTTGCCTCTTTAAATCAACTCTTCGTAAAAATAGAATATATATTTTATTATATAAATTTGGGTTATACTCACGAAAAGTCGACACGTGTCAAAATATATTTTAAGAGATCATAACACGTGTCACAAATAACTCAAGTATTGCCATGTGTCAAATTTATAAATACAGTTATTAAAAATATATATACGGAAATAAATAACTTTAAAACAAATCCAAAGACAAAAATAAAAGAAATAATTATAAAACAAAAAGAAACCAAGAATTGGTTAATTTATCTAATCATTAATTAAAATTAAAAAATAACTTAAAATAAATCTAAAACCAAAAAAAAACACAAATTAAAATATATACAAATAATTTTAAAAAGAAAAAATGAAACCAATAAATTTTTAATTTATCTTATCAATAATTAAAATCAATAAATAATTTTAAAACAAATACAAAAAATAAAATAAAACCTAAAACCCTATCTTAAGGAAAAAAAGTTAAACAAGAATTTTTTTAATTTATCTAATCAATATTTAAAATTAGATAAATTAAATACATCATTATATTAAAATATAAACAAATAAATAAAATTTGGTTTATAATTTATTTTCCTAAATTTGAGTTTGTGGGTTTTTTCCCCCAAAATTGAGTTTTTAACTAAAATATTACTCCCTGTGTTTCAAAAGATTGATATTCTACCTCCTTTATTTGGTTTCTCAAAGATTGACTTTCTAATTTTTTCCTTTATTTTTATTGATATATTGTAAATTTTAAGATGTAGATTGAAAATAATTACATTTACTCTATTACAGTTGAATTATAATTATTTGAATATTTTTAGTGAGAGAAAATAATATATTTAGAAAGAGTAATGATTGTTTTCTTAATTTTTATAAAACATCCTATTTTTAATTTTATTTTTTGTGCAAACTTATAAAACATCCTTAATATCAATCTTTTTGAAACAGAGGGACTATTATAGATGACCACATTCCGTGGTTTGATTCGAATTTGTTCAAACTTTTCTTTTTAAATAACTAACTAAAATTTATTAATATTAGTCATTTTGAAATATTTTAAAGTTATATTTTAATATATCTTAATTTTATGTATTTAAATTAAAAATATTTTGGTGTGAAAATTTATGTACTTTTGTATATTATTTGTTTGTTTTCATATTAATAAGTTTATGTGACTAAACCAAATAATTTTTTAAACATAAAATTCATATTCGATAATACTATAATCAATAAATTCATATTAAATAAATTTCATTCATAAGAATATGAATATATATACACAAGATATATATATCTTTATACTGAACCGAATATAAAATTTTGTTAATAAATGTTTATTTGGTTTGTCACACAAAAATATTAGCATGAAAACAAACAAAAATATTTATACTATTACGAAGTACATAAAGTTTTACACTAAAATATTTTTAATTTAAATACATAAAATTCAGATATATATTTAGAATATAACTTATAAATATTTCAAAAAGCAACTAATATTAATTACTTTTACTTAATTATTCAAAAGAAAAAATTTGAACAAATTCGAATCAAAACATGAAATGTGTTAATTTATGATAATAATTTAGTTAAAAACTCAATTTTGGGAAAAAAATCACAAACTCAAATCTAGAAAAAATAAATCATAAACTAAATTTTATTTATTTATTTATATTTTAATATAATGATGTACTTATTTTTTATAATATTTGAATTTATTTTAGCATTTATTAAAAAGTGAGGGTTTAAAAATCTAAAAAAAATATAATTTTTTTAATGTTTTTTTTTTAAAGTTAGCGTTTTTTTACCTTTGATTTTTATTTGTATTTTTATTTATTTTTAAAGCAACAAATAAAAGCCCAGGCCAAACTGTTCATGAGTCAAATCCCATATATTGTAAACCGACAAATCACACCAAACATTGAAAACGTTGAAAATGATGACGTATATTAATATTATTTGTAGTGTATTACTATTTCGTTTTGTTTTTTTTTTTTTTTTTTTTCATTTTTTGGGTCAAGCTAATGTTGCAATTCTTTAGTTTACGATTCTTTTATACGACTCTCGTTAACGGAGCCGCTTCTTCAATTCTTCACAACGCCGCTCGGTTTTCTGGAATTCGAACCATGAATCGCCAAATTCACGGAACTGTATCTTCTTCTAAACCCATCTCCTTGAAAACCAAACATCCTCTCTCGGATTCTAACCAAGGTTCTTTTCCTCTTGCTCTTTCTGTTCAAAGTCCCTGAAAATTTTGTGGTGTCATTAGGATTCTAACTAGGTTGCATCAGAACCAGCCAATGGAGCTTGTGGGTTGGAGACTCGAGTATATATCCGGAAGAAAAGGCTAAAACAGGAAGAAGCTTTAGAGTCACCGGAGAAAGATTCCGGCAAAGGAGTCAATACCCACAAAGTAAGTTTCCTCCGTTTTCCCTATTTCAAAAACGAAATTGAGGGTTTAACATTTTGTAGGATAGGGTTCTATAGATTGCACCTCCTTGATCTCAAGTGGGAGTGAGTTTATTTGCTTCAGATTTGTCTCTGTTAATCTAAACTTTTATTGAGTTTGAAGTTAATCTGACCCAACCCTATGGGCTTGTTACTGATCGTAGTGATTTTGATTTTGTTGCCTTGGCTTTACTATGATTAGTGTTTCCATTTGTTCCATGAGCATATATGACCTTGTGTTAGTATTTATTAGTGTCTTATGTGAGAATTTATCAGGAGCGAGGTTACTACGTTCAGATTTGTCTCAGTTATCTAAATGTCTTGAGTTTGAAGTTAATCTGGCTCAACCTTGACTATGCTATGATGCAAATGAGAAAAACCTTGATTAGTTTTTCCATTTTTTAGATGAGCATATATGACCTTGCGTTAGTATTTACTATTTAGAGTCTTATGCGTTGATTAATATAACGTCTTTGGTCTTTTCGTGTTTAATAAACGGAACAGCTATGTGGATTACCCGATATTGAAGAGTTTGCTTACAAAAAGAATACCGCATCTTCTTCATCTAGTAAGTCTCATTATATAACTCATTCAGTAAACTTAACTTCGATCACTGGATAGAAAGAAATAGCCAAGGAACTTGATTGCTTTCCAAACTAATAGCATGATATCCATTAATCCTTGAGAATGTCTTTACAGATTTAATTTGTAGAGAAGTTGGTAGGAAATATTTTATCATCAATCACATTCTTAAACGGTCAAGAGATATTTCTTACCTAGTTTTTGCAGGGAAGTCAACGCCAATGGACAATAGCATCACTATGAGTTCAGTCAAAACCGAAGGTACTTTATCATGTACTAAGTCCATTAATGAATGATAGGGTCGGCGAGGTTTCTACTTCACACACGGTAACTGCTTATGTATTAATCTAGGTAATGCGCCTGAAAACTGGGTAAAAGTGTTTGAGGGTATTCGTCAAATGAGATCTTCTGAAGACGCACCAGTTGATTCCATGGGATGTGATAAAGCCGGAAGCTTTCTACCTCCTACGGTATAGTTACCTTCCTCTATTTAGTGATTGGATTTTGTGTGGAGGTATCTATAACATATACTGAGTTTCTAGCTATACTTGCAGTTGAGGTTCTCTGTTTCGTACAAAACGCATTTCTTCTCAACTTTCTGGTAAATTTGATGTAAATTACTGCTACTGAATAATTTAGGAAATTTTCCTATTCTTATTAATCAAGCAACACCTTTACTTATTTTTCCTTTGTTGTTTTCATATTTGACAAGATCATAATTGACAAATCATGTGAAAACAGAGAGATGAATTGTTCTTGTTTCAGTACTGATAATATTTTTTGGCTATATCTAGGAAAGAAGATTTGCTGTCTTGCTAGGAGCACTTCTTTCAAGTCAGACAAAAGATCAAGTTAATAACGGTGAGATTTGTATTGTTAAAGAAACAGTTATTTCATTTTTTCTAGTTTTGTGTTGTTAACGGTGAGTTTCATTTTTTCATTTTTTCTAGTTTACAATGCATTTACGAATTTCCTGATTATACTTACTATTCAGACACATTCAATATGCAGCGGCAATCCATCGTCTTCATGAAAACGGCCTTCTCACGCCCGAAGCCATTGACAAAGCTGATGAATCAACCATAAGAGAATTGATCTACCCGGTATGTTTTCCAGGTTTCATCTTACTTCTTGACATCTTTGCCTCTGACATTAGCCCCTTGGTGCACGAGTTTTCATGCCAAATTCTTTTAAAAAGTGGGAAATGAGGAACAAGATTTGAGACTGTAAAAGGACTAAAATAGTGGTTATGAAGTTAACAGTTTGACTTTACCTTCAGGTTGGATTTTATACAAGGAAGGCTACATATATGAAGAAAATAGCTAAAATTTGTCTAATGAAATACAACGGAGACATTCCAAGCTCTTTGGAGGACCTACTGTCTCTTCCAGGAATTGGTCCCAAGATGGCCCATTTGGTAACAATCAACTACTATGTTATTTCTTATCTTATGAGTTAGATAAGTGTTTTCAATAAGGTTCTTAAAGTTTTCTTCTATTAATCACATGGCAGATTCTGCATATAGCATGGAATGATGTTCAAGGTATATGTGTAGATACACATGTGCATCGCATTTGCAATCGACTTGGTTGGGTGTCTCGACCAGGAACCAAACAGGTACTGCTAAATTGGATTCAATCAGAGCAATATCGTTTCTACTTGTTTAAATTCCTTGGTTGCTTGATCTTTCTTAATCTTGTGATTTCCTAGAAAACTTCGTCGCCAGAGGAAACAAGAGTAGCTTTGCAACAATGGCTTCCAAAAGAGGAATGGGTCGCCATTAATCCACTTTTGGTGCGTCATCCCTCACCATTTCTTCTACCTAATGATATCAACACATGAGAGTATACTAATCAAACGAAAGTATTGTCTTGTCCGCAATTTTTAAATAGGTGGGTTTTGGACAAACGATTTGCACACCGCTGAGACCTCGTTGCGAAGCCTGCTGTGTGACTAAGCTTTGTCCTGCTGCATTCAAAGAGACATCAAGCCCATCATCCAAGTTGAAGAAATCTAACCGAAGCAAAGAAGCATGATCTATCGTCCAGGACTTTTGTATTTTGAGAAGAAGAAAAAAAAAATACAATAAGAAAACTGTTTAGTGTTTTATTTCAATAATTATTTTCAACATTTAGTACATTTTCGAGGATTGCAAGAAAACCCTCAAGCCTGTTTGTTTTGTATGTTGAGGACGAAACTTACCCATGTAAATATGATTAGTACTAATTAATTAATTCTAATCCACAGTTATTTTCAACAAAGGAAAAAAAAAAAAAATCCACAACCACAGAGAACCATTTTTGCCATTTGATCGATTCAAGTCTCTGTGTTTGGAGTTGAGTTTGATCATCTGAAAGTCTGAGCGACTAGTAGCAGCAAACTACGCCGGTACGCCATGACGGTGGCGGCGGGGATCGGCTACGCGTTGGTGGCTCTGGGACCTTCTCTTTCACTTTTCGTCTCCGTTATCTCCAGAAAGCCCTTTCTCATTCTCACTGTTCTCTCCAGGTTCTTTATTTTTCACAATTCCTCTGCTTATTCCGGATTAGGTTTTTCTATTTCTCTCATTTATCCTATCCCCCAAAAGCTATCTATGTGATTCGATTTGATTGCTTCGAAATGTTTGGGGTTTCTTAGTGCTCTGCTTTTGTCTATTGTTTGAGTAATTAGGGTTTGGAATTAAACCTGACTATTGGGAGATTGATAGATTTGGTTGGTAAATGTAATGCAGTATGTTGCTGTGGCTTGTGAGTCTGATCATCTTATCGGGACTATGGAGACCTTTTCTTCCTCTCAAAGCAAATGTGTGGTGGCCTTATGCTTTACTTGTTGTCACCTCTGTTTGTTTCCAGGAAGCTCTTCGTTTTCTTTTCTGGAAGGTTCACAAGTAAGTACTCATTGTTTTGCTTTTTGAGCTAGTCCTACAAATTGTTTTGCTTTTTGATCTTATTGTTGATGATATTGGATTAAGTTTTTACATGGTGCATCATAACTGGAATTTCTATGAGTTGTTATCCTTTGTTAATCTGATGCTATTTCTTTACGGGGCCTCTAGATGATGTATGATAGTCAGATTGGATGTATAGCTAATATGTTATTGTGTTGGTTGTACTGAAGGAGGGTTGAGGATGTCTTGGATTCTTTTGCGGATCGAATCTCAAGGCCTCGCCTGTTTCTCACTGATAAGCTGCTGATTGCTCTAGGTACGCAATCCGGTTTATTTTTCAAATATCTCCCATGTTAATTTCATAGACTATCCGCTACTTTTTTCTTAGTTTATATTATCAGGTAGGACAACACAATTGTAGACTCTTGCTGTCTGAAATAAATAGGATGCAAGTATGTTGATCTAGAATAGGACTTAGATTTGTCTGCCTTGGTCTTAAAGCTTGTCAGAAGCTCGAGCAAACCATATTTAGGCATTCGTTTCTGGTTGTGGAAGAAGGGGAATGCTAAAGAATACGTTAGATAACGATATAGCTGAAACTAGCATGGAATGTAGAACCTATCCTGCACCTGTTATGCATCCCATTTCTTACTCTTTGACATGATCTAAGACTATTCTAGTCAATTGCATGCAGCTGGTGGCCTAGGTCATGGTGTGGCGCATGCTGTCTTCTTTTGTTTGAGCCTCTTAACTCCAGCGTTTGGTCCTGCCACATTCTATGTCGAAAAATGTTCGAAGGTTCCATTTTTTCTCGTCTCTGGTGAGTCAACTGAACCGAAGTTTTGTTTTTTCTTACAACATAAATTATTATTAACCGTTGTGACTTCTCGATTGAGCAGCAATCATTGCTCTTGCATTTGTTACTATCCACACATTCTCGATGGTCATTGCTTTCGAAGGGTATGCAAAAGGAAGCAAAGTAGATCAAGTAATAGTTCCAGTCATACACCTTGCTGCAGGAATGTTGGTAAGATATTTGATTTTCAACTTCACCTGTATTGTCTATATATCCTTTGCTGATAAATTAGGATAAGCTAAACCATTTTCTATTGTTCTCTTAAACGTGATCATCTGTTTTTGTTTTCTTGATGCTTACCAGACATTGGTGAATTTTGCACCAGAAGGTTGTGTAGTCGGCGTTCCTCTTCTCTATGTAGTGGCATCTTTGACTCTTGTGCATTGTGGAAAAATGGTTTGGCAGAGATTGTTAGAAAGCCGGAACCAAAGCAGCGGCTCACAGTAATCTGGCCTCAGTCTCAGCTTTTTTTTCTCAGGTCTCCTTTAAAATAACTCTAGAACAGTCGTTAGCATCATTTTATCTGTTCTCCTGAACTTTGTATTTTGCTTTGCAAATCTCATTCGGCTGTATCCCCTAATTTCGTCAAAACGTTAAATGTCATGTTTTTCACTCACTTATGATACTAAATTATCAAAAACTCGGAGAAAGTTTTGATTCATTGAACCAAGTTTATAGCAAGACTGTTGATTGATCATAAGCGGTGATTATAAAACTGTGGTTCACACAAACCGTGGGATAAATATATAAAATCCCGGTACAATTTACCTAGGGAGCTTTTGGAGAATAAGAAGAAGGATTTCAGAGAACTTGAAAACATTCATGTTATATGAAGTGAAAGGAGACTTTTGTATCGGACCACCTCTTCTCCATTCGTTTTCGCATTCGATCACAGCGTTTGTGCCATTCGTTATCAATGTGTTCACTTCCTGAAACAATTTATTCATTCCAACTAGCCAAGCATTGTGGAACTTAGCCGTAGCGATTCCGTAATTCGTCTGGCAAAAATTGATCCGTCTCCTTCCGTTCGGACCATTGAACTTTCGACGGACGTTATTAAGATATGTGGTTGCGTCGTCTACTTGATATTTTGACAGCATTACCTGATAAAAGTTTCCAATCATAAACAAAATAAAGTACATTCAAATGATAAAACCATATAACTAATACATACTAATAATTAAAATACATAAGATTACCACAATTACAAGCACGTCGCTGAGATCGTGTGCGGCTGGAGTTCGTGGATCTGTCTCGATATGATGGATGCAGAAGACCGAATCAGTCGTCTGTTTGCATAGGTTTTCAATATCTCTCTTTGGAATCGCGTTTGTTAGTGTAAACGCAAACAAAAACAACAACGTAGGAAGAAAACACAAGTGGTTTATTTGCATTGTTGTGGCCATGTTGAGAAGCAAAATGTGCTTAGTTTTTTTTTTGGTGTGTTTCAACTTCTTTTATACTTTTAAATTGAAAGCTAAAAACAGTAATGATAATGTAAGGATGAGAATTATTAGTCAATTAGAAAACTCTAAATCTGCATCTGCTAAAATACAACATTAGATAATTGTCAAAGAAAAAATGCATGCTCCGTACCAAAACCATCCCAAGAAAACTAGTATTAATCTAAAACAGTAAGGAAGAAAGAACTGTTAATGATTCGCAGCAACGTGGTTGGGAATGTTGGAGGAATGATGGTGCACCATGAGCCAGTGGCCATTGTGGAGTTCAAAGACATTAGTAACGTGGAATGGGATCCCAAGCACACCATCGATAGCGAACGTGGTGACCCAAGCAAGGTTGGTCATAATACGTAGCTGCACATCCCGGGCCTCTAAGTCAAACCCAAACTCCCAGTTGTTGAAACAAAAACTCCCATCTTCCCATCACTGCGTCATACCTATAAACGATGAAATATATACAAGAGATCCAAGGTGTTTCAAAAGCTCTAATTAAGAAGAACATATATAACAAGGAGCCACACATCTAGATAAGAGTATAAGTACCCGGAGAAAAGTTCACCAGAGACGTTGAAACACTTAACATAGTCAGAATTGAGCCATAAACTGTTCATTCTGTTAAGTGACCTCGAACCAATGATGTAGAAGAACTCATAATTCAAATTCATGACTGTTTTAGTAGCTGCATAGTATGCCTTCCACCCATTAGCCGGGTTTACATTAAGTAAATGTTCCTGATCTGTAAATTCCTTGTAGATTATTTGTATTACAATAACCAAAACAAGCATCAGCCAAAAAAAAACCTAAAACCACATTTATATCATAGGAGCAATAACAACAACACAAAATGGATAATGAGTGATTAATTACCTTGTGATAAAGAGATTTCTAAAGCTTATCGTCATTAGCGGCTTTCCTCATCGAGGAACTTGTCATTGACAACTGGCAGAGGCTTGAGTAATCCAAGTCACTGAGTGCGTAGCACGTAACATCCGCAACCAACTGTTCGATCATTGACGATCCGGCCGGCTTGTCATCACCGACCATTGCCACCATATCTAAGCTTTTTCTTCTGCTCCGATTGAAGGTGTGCGTGCGTGCGGCTATGAGAAAATGAGGATGAAGACGATCATTTTGAAATGGTTCCTTGTAGTAACCCTAAAAAAATCGTCGTGTCTCGCCGGTTCTTGGAAATTGCAGTAACCGGTTAGTTGTTTTGGATTATCAATTTATTTGGTTTTAACTTTTAAAGCATGACCAAGTTTTTTTTTTTTGTGATTACCAAGAGGTTCCGGGCCGGAATCCGTAATCCCCCAGATCCGAAACAACAACATGTAATATTATTTTTGTCTCAAACATCACTCGAACCAGCGACCTCTAAGCTTGGTCTAGGGTTTTTACCAGTTGAGCTAACAACACTTGGTAAATCGAGATTACTGATTATAAAATGACTTTGGTAGACTTTCACAAAATCAATTATGTTGTACACGATACTGTTTGCTTCACAAGATATAAGGGGGGAATGTTTTACAAAATAAAATATGTTTTATTACTTATAATTTTATCAAAATAAATAAATAAATTTTACAGACAAAATCCTGCTTTATAAATAGAAGCAGAGAGAATAAGCTGGGTATGTGAGTGTAGGGGATAATTAAGGTGAACCGGAAATAATCTTTTTGATAATAACACGAGCAATCTGAGATAGCTTTTGAACATTATTGTACTGGAAAGTGAGAGGAGACTCTAGTTTCGGACCATTCTTTGCCCATTCGTCTTGGCAATCGCTCACAGCCTGAAGACCAGCTTGTGTTTGGTTGAACATGTCCTCAAGATCCTCCATAGTTCTTCCGATCTTTTTCTGTCCCATTTCCCAAGCCTTGTGGAAACTATCTCCGGCGCTCAGGTATTTCTTCTCACATACACTCAACCTATTCTTCCCTACCGGATCATTGTATTGTAGCCGGACTCTGTCGATTTGTGTGATTGCATTCGTCATTTGAATTTGAGCTTCAGATATCTGATCATCACTACAAGTTGTCTCAATTATGTGAGGAAGTCTCAATCATTATGAATAAACCACATGCAACCTTTTTTAAAAAATCTCTATGAATGAATGAATAGTAGCGTTGATGCATATAGTAATATTATTGAACGTTACCGCAATTAAAAAGATGTCGCTGAGGTCGCGTGCGGCAGCTATACGTACGTTCTTGCCAATGTATTGCATGCAGAATTCCAATTCAAACGTCTCCTTGCAAAAACTGTGAATCTCTTTGACTGGCATTGCATTTGATGATGGCAATGCAAAGAGCACTACTACTACCAACAATGAAAGACAATTTATGTGTTTTATTACCATTGTTGCCATATTGAAAAACAAACTGTGATTCTTATTTTATTTTTTTTTATTTTTTTATTTTTTTCTTGTGTTGTAAAGGTGTTTCTTATTTATTTGATTTTGTTTTTGTGTTTCAAAGATTTTAGTTATAGTTAGACTAAAAGCTAAAAATGGTAATAATAATATATGGATGAGCTTCTTTGACTTGGAAATCCATGATTTTGAATGGTAGCACTATAAAATAGTATAAAATAATGGCATTAGTAAGAGTAAAAATATTAATGGCGAGAGAGGAACAATCGCCTTAATAACAGTTCTTACTCTTCAGCTCCACTAATCTTCCTCCATATAGACCACAAAATATAAGAGATACTCTATTAGCCCGCAACAACAAAAAAACAATCCGATAGAAATCTCTTGTCTGGTTCACTTATATGTAATATATTTATATTTATAATTAAGGTTACTTCTATTAACTTATAAGGATTTATTTTAATAGTTTTTTTTTAAGTCCGGAAGCTCTTTAGCAATTTGCTACTGTAACAAAACAAAATGTTATATATATATATATATAAGTGACAATTTTTAAGGTTTTTTTTTAAAAAACAAATTTTCAACACGGAGCCCTTAAATATTAAAACATACGTTAGAAAGAAAAATTTTAAAATAAAATCTTATTATATAAATTTGGGTTGCACTCATCAGAAGTCGACATGTGTCAAAATTCTAATTCATGAGAGCATGACATATGTCGCATATTGGATGAGATTTTGACACGTGTAAATAATATTAAGGTATTTTTATTTTTCATAATAGAAAAAGAAAACTAACAAAAAAAAATAGATAATTTTTTGTTTTCTATTTTTCTAATGTATATTAAATTTTATCATCTCAAAAACAAATATAGATTTTTAGAATTTATATTATTTAATTTCCAAATCATTTTTTATTCCATGTTTTTTATTATTTGAATGGAATATTAATTATTTGATGGGATTTTGACATGTGTAAAATTTTTATGTTATTTTTAATTTTCCATAATAGAAAATAAACCAACAAAAAAATTAAATAATTATATAGATAATTTTTTTTCTATTTTCTAATATTGATTAAATTTTATTATCTTAATAAAGTTTAAGCTTTTCTTTTCAAATTTAATTTTTTAGAATTTTATATTATTTAAGCTGCACTAATATCTTTTTATTACATATTTTTAATTATTTGAATAAAAATAATAATTATAATTAGCATGATCACGACATATGTTGCTGAATCGATCAGATTTTGACATATGTAAAACATTTTTGTGTTATTTTCATTTTCCTTAATAGAAAAAGAAACATCCAAAAAAATGTATGTAACTTTTACTTTCCGTTTTTCTAATATAGGTTTAAATTTTATTATTTCAAAAAAAAAAATTTCCATTTCAAATTTAGTTATGTTAATTTTTATATTATTTAAGCTCCAATAATTATTTATTATACGCTTCTAATTATTTGAATAAAATAATTGAATGAGTATAATCAAACTATTAAAAATAAAAAAATTGGTTAAATTTTTACAAATATAATTAAGAACTTTCATATATTTTTTGTTAATTTTAGGTATTTTAGTTATTTTGATATTAAAATAATTAATATTTTCGGATTTATGATTGTAGGGTAATTGAGTTATATAAAGTCTTTTGGGTATATAATTTTATTTTGAATATTTTGGGTATCCATTCAGTTCTCGGTTCGGATTCGGTCTTTTAGATATAGACGTCTAGAACTCATTTAGACTTTTATCGGATTGGTATCTCTATTTGGGTTGAATTCGGTTTGATTATTCGAGTTTAAGATATTTTGTCGAAACTTATTTAAGAAATTGGTCAGAAAAATAAACATGTTGAAAATTATTTCAACATGATATATAATTTAATATGTTAATAATAAATTTTAATATAGAAAGTTAAATAAATTATTTCATGTTGAAAAGTATTGTAAATAAATTTCTTTTCTAATAAAAAATGTTTTATACTTTTTTCCAAAAAAAATTTAAGATATATCACTACCAAAACATATTTAATTTAAAAAATTTATTAAATTTAATTTATTTTAAAATTTTAAAAATTTGCCCATCGGACGGATCATAATCTATAAAAAATCAGTTTATATGTGCAAGGATGTGCAAAGTGCAGTTTTGATTTTTCATAGATATCGATTAAAGTACATTTTTAATCAAATAGAAAATAAAATAATAATTAATAATTAAATGATATAAAGTGAAAAATATTCATATTAAAATAAATAAAATATGAATACATCGTTAATTTTAATTTGGCTGACCACGTTTTTAACGTAATTTTGTTTGCCATTTGTCTAAAAGAAAAAACAAAATAAAAAAACAATGAGAACTAAAAATCAGAAATATAATTAGAAGATTCTTGGGATTTAACTAATTCGATTAGGAAAAGAACTAAAGTGAGTCCTGATATGAACCTGATCAGTAAGATTATGTTATTTAAGAAAATCACAATATCCCTTCTCCCTCTCTTTAGCTTGCTTCCTTGCGTGCAAAGAAACCTCTTAATTTCTCTTGTGGTGCTATTTGTTCTCGTTCTATATATCTTAGAGAGAATCGAGCACAATGGAGAAATCTGGTTATAGTAAGTATTGGAAGCTGGAGATGATGGCAGAATCAGCTGAAGCAGTTTTCAAAGAAGAAGAAGGAATCGTTGTTGACGTTCCGAGTCCCCAAAAACATGATTATTCGACCCCAGAATGGCTTGCAAAGGTGATGAGAAGAGAAAAAGGATACAATCCAAAGCTGATCATGACGAGGAGTTTTTTTATGAGTGATCTAAACGAAGTCCAGTCATGTCTCTCAATGCCTTTAAAACAAGTGAAGAGTTCAAACTTTTTGACGGAGAAAGAGACCAGAATCATAGATGAACAGCAAGAGTCGAAGGATCGTAAGGGAGGTGTGAAAGTGATTTTGGTGGATCCTGAGTTGAATAAGCATGCCGTTTATCTAAGGAAGAGGAACATGAATGGATGTTGGAAATATGTATTCAATAATGGTTGGAACAATGTGGTAGCCATGAACAAGTTTAATGTTAATGACGTCACTGAAATATGGTCCTTCCGACATGGAGGAGGAGAACTCGGTTTCGCTCTATCTCCTCTGACACGTGCCAGTCCGAGTACTAGCTCTCGTGCTTCCTCAAGTCAAGATCATACTATTGCTTAAGCCACAAGTAACAAGGGATTTTGTTTTTAGGTTATGCTGGATTTATTATTGCTTTTCCGTTTTCTATTGTTTTTTTGGTTTTATTTGGTCTTTTCCAAACATTGGTCATTCAAGTTTATCCTTTAAAGAGTTTAAAACATCATGTTTTCACGCACGCACTTACAATGAGAATTGATTAATTATCCAAACCTTCAAAAAAGATCAACTAGGCATAAAACTTGTTGATAATAACACGAGTAATTTGACTTAGTTTTTGAATATTATTGTAATATAAAGTGAGAGGAGACTGTTGTCTCGGACCATGCTTTGACCATTCATCTTCGCACTCGCGCACAGCCTCAAAGCCAGCTTGCGTGCGTTGAGACATCTCCGCAAGCTCCGTTATCAACTTTGACTTTTTCTTACCAACTTCCAAAGACTTATGGAAACTAGTGGCCGCGATCTTGTATTTCTTCTCGCATACACTGATCCGATTTTTCCCTAGCAGACCATTGAATTTTTAGCGGACTCTGTTGATTTGTGCGATTGCATCGTTCACTTCAATTTTGGTCTCAGATACCTGATAACAATTCTCGGTCAGAAATCAACAATGAAAGAGAGTTTTTGAGTATAATTAATACATTGAATGATACAAGAAATGATGAGGTTGAAATAATTTTCTACTAATCCATTATCTCCTAATTTTTTAAACATTAAACAATGGAATATCTTTTTTTTTTTTGGTAACATACTAATACATGTGATGTAAATCTGTAACATATATAAACTTTCCAATTAATATATTTATATGTTATATATACGTCCATCGAAGCACGCCAAATATTTATATGTCTTAAAATTTAGTACTCGTGATTTGTTCCATTCTTAACAATATTAATTTTGCTCCGTAGTCCGTAGTAACAATTATTATAAAAAAAAAAACAAATTGTATTAAATTTATATAAATAGATCATTGATATTACGAATATTCTTCTCAATCCTAGTTTCTAGTTTCCGCCACATACGTTTCTGCATTTCCAAACTAAATTACTAATTATCTAACGTTACCGCAATTAAATACAAGTCACTGAAGTCGCGTGCGGCTTCTATACGTTGGTATCCAATGTATTTTGCGCAGAAATCGACTTCAAACGTCTCCTTGCAAAAACTGACTGCCTCTGGTATTGCATTTGCTCTTGGAAATGCAAAGAGCACTAATGAAATCAACAATGAAAGAGAATTTTTGAGTATAATTAGCTTTGTGTTCATATTAAGAAACGAAGGGTTTGTTAATTTTTTATTTTTTTTGTGTGTTTCAAAGATTTTATATATACGTAAATTGAAAACTAAAAACGGTAATGATGACTATATATGGATGAGAATCCTTTATACCTTAGAAAAATCTATGACTTTGAATGGTAACCCCACGTTAAAATAGGAACAGTAATGGCGGGAAAACAGTAAAAAAACCCTCAATTGCCATTGATCTCAAAGAAAAACAAAATCAGAAAACAATGAGAACCAAAAGTCAGAAATATTATTAGAAGCTTTTCTTGGGGTTTTAACTAATTCTAGTAAGATTAGGAAAAGAACAAGAGCGATGATCTAGCTGAAGTATCAAGCCAACTTCAGATGCTTACTGAAGTAGCTTCACTCAATTGCAAGATCAAAGTAATCTCTGATAACATCATATTTTCATCTATTGTGCCCATTTCCTTATCCGAAATCTGGATTGCTCCTCTAGAAGAACCTTTCTGGTTTCTCAAAATCACTCATGCGGCCATGCATGCCTCTTTTACCATCTCGAAGCTATGGATGTGTCTCCTTGCTACAAGTATCTGTAGTTACTAAACATATCTAAAAGCTCAAATCAAGATTCTCCTGTTGTTTGTACTTCGTTGGTTAGCGTCCTGCGTCCGTGTGTTAAATGCTTTTTGTTGTGATAAAGTTGAGTTGAGTTCGTCAATTTAATGAATACTTCGTCCGTTTCAAAATATAAAACATTTTAGAAGTTTTATTGTGTTTCAAAATATAAGTTGTTCTGTATCTTTTTTACTTTACTGAATATTGTGTGAACAATAATAATTTACCGTTTTTTTTTATAATTGACTAAATTATTTTTGCTTATATATTTTAAATAATATTTTTTTAAAATAAAAGTAATTTTTTAATATATGTGTGTTTTAAACCAAAACGTCTTATATTTTGAAACGGATGGAGTATATCATAACTTGATTTTTTGTAAACCGCTTTAACTTTGTAAATCTCTTATGCTTGGTTTGGGTTGGTTTACTAATATATATATATATATATCGAATGAAACACCACGACATCAAGTAATGACTTGGTTTTTGCTTGCAAATCTCAGTCAGGTTTATCCTTCTAGAAGTGAAAAACATCATGTTTTCACGCACCAAGCTACAATGATAATTGATTAATTATCCAAAACTACAAAAAAAAAATGTTTTAAGTATTTAACCAATAAATATAACAGACAAAACCCGGTTTGTTAAACGCGTGAGTGAATAAGCTAAACCAATATTATTAGCCCCCAAGTAAATAAAATTGATAATAATACGAGTAATTTGATATAGTTGCTCGATATTAAGGTACCACCAAGTGAGAGGAGACTGTTGTCTCGGACCATTCTTATACCATTCCACATCGCACTCGCGCACAGCCTCAAAGCCAGCTTGATTGCGTCTTGACATTTCCGCAAGGTCCTTTACCAATTTTGACTTTTTCCTACCAACTTCCCAAGCCTTCTGGAAACTAGTGCCCGCGATTTTGTATTTTTTGAAGCATACATTTATCCGATTCTTCTCTACCGGAGTTCGTTCAGTTGTCTGATTCCACCGTACGCATCAGTTCTGCTCTCTCTTACCTATAAGAAATCGAAAATAATATTTTCCAAAAAAATAGATGTTGTATATAATAACCTTACATTTAATATATTTCTATTTATCTATCCATTTATATCTTATATATACATGGATCTAAGTATAATATCGTCTTTAACGAATATTAGTTTTCATATAAATTTTGTTTCCTAGTTATAATTATTCAAAATTTTCGTATAAAATTTACAAGTAAATAAATTATATTACATTCTTCTCAATCCTAGTTTGTAGTCATGTTTCTATTCTACCAGATACGTTTCTGCATAATTTAAAGTTCTGTTACATATGATACAAATGATCTAACGTTACCGAAATTAAATATAGGTCAAACAGGTCTTTTGCAAATCCTACATGGGGGTTCCCAAGTATATATCTCGCGCAAAAGTCAAAATTAGGCGTCTCCTTGCAAAAAGGACTTTGTCAGGCATTGTCATTGCTGCATTTGCTGTTGGAAATGCAAAGAGTACAAATGAAATCAACCACAACAGAGAATTGTTGAGTATAGTTAGCATTGTGTTCATATTAAGAAACGAAGGGTTTGTTACTTTTTTTCTTTTGTGTGTTTCAAAGATTTTATTTGTACTTAAAACTGAATGCAGAAAAAACAGTAATGATGATAATATATGGATGAGATTCCTTTATAACTTAGGAAAATATGACTTTGAATGGCAGCCCCACATTAAAATAGTGAAAGTAATGGCGGCGGGAAAAAGGGTAAAAAAGATCATTGGTTTCCACGCAAATGTTTTTGTTTTTATTTTTTATAAAAGATATTCTATTGAAAATGCATAAATTAAAAGATACACAGCTATAACGAGTAAGTCATACAGTTTTAAAAGATAAAATTAAAAGGTAGAGATTATATTAATATTTATAAAATCACTAAAAAATAGAAAGTTTTACTCATCCAAGATTAAATCTTACAAAGATCCAACGGCCGTGATTAAGAGTACAGACGTGAATATAAAAATACAGCAAGAGTATGATCTAACGAAATCAGGTTCAGACACTCGAGATTTTATCAAAGAAAAATCTAATATATCGGCAAAACTAACTACAGGGTGAGCAGGTGTTTGATAAAAGGAAAAGGAAAGAAAATTGAAAATATTCTTGGGTCCTACGCAACTAGAATTTCCTTTTCCTGGTTGAAGTATATACTTCCTTCTCGCTTATTAGTTATTTCCATTCGATTTTAAAGCACACCGAAAACCCTAACATCCTGAGTAAAAATCTTTGTATACGCTCTTACCATATCGACAAGAACATTCCGAAGATCAACAACGAAGAAAAGATGATGAGAGTAAGGATTGCGAAGGAGAGATATGACTTATGCGATTATGCAGCCGCAGCAATTAAGGCCACTTACAACACAAGAGAGCCAGGCGGAGTCGAACGATGCATCGAAGCATTGAATCACTTGAAGTTGATGTCTTTCTCTGTTAAAGATATTCGATTCTCTGAATCAATTTCTAAGCTGGAGACTCTAAGAAGACATAGGAACCCTAAGATACGTAAAGAAGCTCACGCTTTGTTTGATTCATGGATGAAAACGCTCTACGCACAAGGAAGAGACAACTTTTCTAAATCTTGTCTTACCCAGTTCCATGAAGAGAATAAAAATGACGAGATATCTCAGACTCTAGAAGCGGTAGTGACTAAGAAACAAGATCCGAGATTGTTGATTAGTGAAACAGAGAAGGTTAAGAAACAGGCAAAGAACGACTCTTTGGTGTCGAAGCATAAAGAAGATCATAAATATGAGACAAAGGACGATCTAAAGCCACTAAATTTGAAGAGAAGACGGGTCGCTTCCGAGGATGCTACCTCAAAGAAGCCACGTGGAGCAGTGACCTACGAAGGTTCATCGACGAAGAAGATTGAGTTGGAGCACTCTCTTATTGCTACCACTCTTCCTCACCACTCGAGACAGAACGTCAAAGACACAGATCGTCGAGTTACAACCAAAACCTTGATTCCTCCTCCGAGGAGAGATGGTGCCCGCGAAAACATTCCACAAAATCAGCACACTGAACCAATTAAAGATTCTGCAAACCCTAAATCTGCAGCCTTGAAGACTGAAACAGAGAAGGAGATGAAGAGTAAAAAAGTGGAGGAGATGGTGGAGATATTTGAATCAGCAAAGAAAGCTGCTGACGTGGCCAACGCTAAGGGTGTTCTCTTGGGTAAACAAGAGGCGTATCGCTGCGTTGATGCTCTCTCGTTACTCATGAGATTCAACATCACTCCAAAACTTAAAGAACCAAGGAGGATGATGGAGAGGCTTGATGGACTTACAAAACATAAAGACCGCAATATTTGTAGTGCTGCCTCAGCCCTTCTTCATCTATGGAGACAAAGGAACAGAGAACAAGCACGTAAAGAGTCTGCCAGAAAGACGTTTCCTAACAACTTCCACAAGTAATCTTCAAAGACGAGAGGAAATTAGTGATTTGAAGATCATGGCTGAACAAAAGAAAGTCTCTGGTGGATTCAAAACGTTATGAATTATTGTATCAAGAGGAGTATAAGTATGAGGAAGAGATGATATATCGTTTGTAAAAAGTGGTTCAGTATGAACAAGCATTCTAGTGGATTTCCGGGATGTTACATCATCCCGGCGAGATGTAGGGTTCCACATTGGAACCGGAACTCGTAAAATTCTATGTCTTTAGTTTTCTCTGCTTTGTTTCTTACACACGAGAAATCTAGAGAGGAATAACCAATCATGATAAACAATTCACAAATACAAAGTTCAAATTAATGCTAAGGAAAGGGTTACACTACAAAAAAAGAGGCCCATTTTCGACAGAAATTTTAGTCAGAATTTAATAAGAAAGTCATACATTCCGACCATTTTCCGACAATCCAAAATTATTCAAAACACGACTCATAGAAAAAACATTTGTCGAAAATTAAAACAATATTCGGACTATTTTTCGACAAAATTTCTGACTATTTTCCAACAAAATTTCTGACTAATTCCGACTAATACTATATCGAATTTTTAAAAAAATTATTTTAATTAATTAATTAAATTATTTTAATTAATTAATTAAAATAATTAATAGTCGAAAATTTGTCGAAAATTTCTGAGAAATTTCCGACTAATAGTAAAAATTTAGTCAAAAATTTATTGGAAATATTTATATATTTTGCAAAAAAAGTTAAATTATCAAAAAAAATACTTTGTTGTTTGAATTTATATCAAATATTTATATAAAATAAAAGATTTTAATAAAAAATAAAGAAACAAATAATTAAATATGGAAATGTTTTTAAAAAGGTAACATTAATATCTTAAATTGTTGAATGTTTGGTAAGATTTTATAAAGTTTTGAAGATTTAAAATTTGTAGATAGATGTTTGAAAATGTAGATAGATTTTAGAGAGTTTAGAGAGATTATAGAGAGAAGGTAGATAGATGTTTGAAAATAAGAAGTAATTTTGGAAGAAAATAATCGTGTGGGTTATATACAAAAAAAAGTCAGTCGAAAATTGGTCGGAAATTTTTTGACTAATCTCTGACTATAAAAAATAAATTAATTAAATTAAATTTTAGTCAAAAATTTGTCAGAAATTTCCGACTAAATTTGTAATATTAGTCAAAATTTTTTGGAAATTATATATATTTTAAAAAATTTACTAAAAATCATAATTAAATTAAATTTATTAAATAAATATATATAGAGTCAGAAATTGGTCAGAAATTTAGTCAGAAAATTTTAGGTAAATTTCTGACTAAATGAAATTTTATTTTCCACTAATTTCTGAAAAACAAAATTAGTTGGAAATTTGTCTGAAAATTTCCTATAAAATTCTGACTAATTTTTTTTATCGACAAATTTTTGACAATTTTTTTACGACGTTCAAATTTGTCGAAAAATGATCAGAATATAGCCAAAAAATTTCTGATCAATATTATTAGTCAGAAATGATAATCGGAAATGGGCATGTTTTCTTGTAGTGTTAATGACTCACAATTTGTTATATATTACTCGTGTTGGAAAAGTATGGTCACTACCTTATACTTTCACTTGCTAATTGTTATAACAAATGTCATCTTTAGTGTGGATTTAGCTAGGGATTATTGAATTCCAGAATTCTGATATAATTTTTAATGTTTTGAGTTAGTTGTAGGTTCCATAAAAATGCAAGAACCTTTTCTTAGAAAATAATTAAAGGTTTCTAGTTCTATACCTTTTCCATGGAATTTAAGGAAACCTCCAAAATACAACATTTACCTCTCTTAAAACAAAAATAAAATAAGAACAGAGAAAATTGTTTTAGACCTTCTAAGATGGAGGGTTGTGGCTGCCTCGTCTATGATTTTTTTTCTTTGACCTCGCTTTCTTTCTAAAGTTCAATTCTCTTGGATTTTTTGTGTATACTTAATTATTATTATTTTTGAGACTCGACAGAAAAATCATCAATCTTATATTCCGAATAATCTCTGAAGTTTAAAGCGACAAAATGATAACCACTAGAGACACTCCTTTTTACATCTTCATTAACCAACGAATCTGGTTAAACGGATGAAGAGATAGTTACCAATGTAATAGGTAAAATAAAAGAAGATGTAATGTTAGTATTGACTAACTCGGCAGTAGGTGAAGAGAATGTTAGTATTCCACACAAATGTTTTGGAATAATGATTAATTACAAATATTCAATCCTAATTGAATAACATTAGAATTATGAACAATTAAGCAATTCTTGATTAGGAGCAAGATTGCATATACTGTTGGAAGTGTTAATGTAGGCTATGTCATGTATATATATGCTGACAGGACCTATCCAATGTTTTCGAAGTTTAAGGAATACTCCAACATACAATTAAAAATTCTGTTGGAGTATAATCTTTCTGAAACTCAGAGATAAGGAGTAACAAGGTTGAGAATATTGCTTTACGACTTTAACAAAAATATATGTATTGCCTTGCAAACAAATTATTCTGAGGTGAGATATCCTCAGCCTCATCTTGACGGTTAAATAATGTGTTTCATAAAATCTAGAACTCGCACCACCATGTAGCAATCTTCCAACTTTTTTAATAACTCAATCATAAATGTAGTCTAAGTTTTCACATTGTAGTATGTTTTTAATTTTTTATCATCTCAAACTATATTGATTAGTGCTGATACAAAAGATTATAAACGTAATATAATTTATATTTTATTAATCTTCCAAAAACTAAGGTATATACAACTACAAAGACTTTCAGAATAACTAGAATTCAGTTTTTTTTTTATTATAAAATCTTACAAATAAAACGTGTAAATTTCATGGAAAACGGAAAATGTTATTAATTCCAGCCAATTGTGTTTTTTTGGGGGGGTGGGGGGGGGGTTTGCATCAACTAAACCAAAGTAATTAAATCACAGCGATTCCGGTTTATACCCTGTCTCAATTTCGCTCATATAAATACTCGAGAAACCCTAAATTCCCTCAGAAATCTCACCAGCCACACAACAAGAGAAGAAGGAGAAGAAGAAAATGGCGTGCACCGTAGATTTCCGGTGCCTTGACGAAGGATTCGGCGGAAAAACCAACAAACGGAAACGCCAATCTCAGGAACAAGCAGCTGCGGAAGCAATCGCCGATGTAGCGTCGATGGAAATCGATGGCGGCGATCGGATTCGTCCTCCTTCAGCAAAACGCAGCGCGGTCGCTTCTTCTGAAAATCCAGACAAACCAATGGCTGTACCTATGGAAAGACCAACATACGACGGAGTAATCGCCGGGAAAGTATCCGGACGGCCTTGGAAACAGCCGAGAACTCATAGAGCTTCGGGGAGGTTTGTGAAGAACAAGGGACCAGATTTGGAAGAGATGAAGAGGCAAAGGGAGATTAAGAGAGCGTATCAGGAGAGGAAGAATGAGCTTAAGGAAGAGATAAGGAGTAATAAGGTTGAGAAGAGGAAGAAGAGAGAAGAGAGGGAGAAGAAGAAGAAGGAGAATATTCTGAGAAGTGGTACTAAATTGCAGAGGATTACAAACCCTAAGACTTTGAAGAAGATTGCTAAGTCTAAGCAGAGGAAGCAACTTAAGAATATTCCTGAGGAGATGTTGAGTGGTCACAAGAGGAGCATTCCCAATTAGTGATTTTTGTTCTTCTCCTTTCTTCTTCTTTTATAAAATTTAAGGCAAGTTCCAGTTTTTGTATTTTCTTTTGACGTTTGCTTCGATTGTTTTATTTATGATGAATCTGCAGCTAAGAACCAAATGTTGTGGACGTTTAATTACAGTGAGTAAACAGTTTTTTTGCTTCAATAGGTGAGAACCCATCTTTTTTTGCAGTTATTATTTCGATGAGAAAATGACCAAAAAATGAACTTTGAGATGTGATGAATCACTGCAGCATAGTTCTGTAGTTGTTATGGCTATTTATGGCTCTGCTTCTATGAAGGATCTTTGTGGTTCTAATGCTGTCTTTTGCCGTTGGTGGGTTATAGATAGGCATTGGTGATTAAAATCTGACCAATGCATTGATTTCAAGTTATGGTTTTACTGAAATTGATTCTGTGAGTTTGTATATCCTGATATGTTCTCGGTTCCTCGTGTTAGAATTGCACTAGTTTCACCTGTTATTAGCGAGTATTTCAATTGTAGTCTTGACTCCTGTGAAAGAGCTTTATTATGGTTTCATTGGATGAGAGACGAATAGTATTCATTTCTATGTTTAGTCACTTAACTATTCATGATCTTGCAGACACATGTAAGCTAAAGTTGGAAGAGAATTTCAAGATGAGATCTTTTGAGAATGTTGTTTGGCAAGTAATTCAGATATATGATCAATGTGTGACGCAAGCGTTCAGTATCTTGTAGTCAAGGGTTAACTTGCAGACACCAGAATTAGTTGTCGGAAAACGTTGAGTCAGAGTTCAGGAACTTTAGGATTCCTTGAGAGTTCGTAAATTTGATTCCACAATTTAAATAGAAACTAGACAAAGGTATCAATCAGAGATTAGTATGAGATTGTTTCAACTGCTATATTAGGTGAGACAATGGCTCTAGGTAGGTGAGTTACTATCTAATTTGATGAGACTTGGTCGCATAAAGCTTAACGAGGGGGAGCATATCTTTTTGTAAGATCTGTTTTCAGAAAATTTAATAAATGCTTTAGAGAAATGGGAAATCTACACAAAATATAAACAGAGCAGAGATCCACAATTGGAAACCAAATATGACATAATTATCGAATAAATAAATAAATAAAACATTACGTTGGTGAACCAATCAACTTCGGAAGCAAAATATTAAAAAAATCATTTTTATAAAAAGCAGAGAGAGTCCAATTCAACAATCTTTTCTCTCTCTCTCGCTGCTCTAAAAATCTCGAAAAGACCTATCCAAAAAAGTTTCAGTTTTTACGAATTCCAAAGACCATGAAAAATCCTATCCTTATGTAGCAGCTCTTCGATTCCGTATCACCCCAAAAATCTTACCTTTCCAATGGCGTCAACGCCGCCTCACTGGGTTACCACCACCAATAACCCCCGTCCATGGCTTCCACAACGTCCTCGTACCGGTCGTGCCGTTACCTCAGCTCCTCCGTCTTCCTCCGCCGCTGTTTCCTCCGTCGCCTCTGTTTCTTCTGCTCATCTATCACAAGCTCCTAACTTTTCTCCTCTGCAAACCCCCAAATCTGATTTCTCAGGTCGTCAATCGACCCAATTCGTATCCACCACTAATAACCATCGCCAGACGCGGCAAAATCCAAACTACAACCACCGTCCATTTCTTCCACAGAGAGTCTCTTCTTCCTCTCCTCGTGTCTCAGCTCCTCCGTCTTCATCATCAGCTACTATAGCTCCAGCTCAACTATCGAAGACTCCTAATTTTTCTCCTTTACAAACCCCAAAATCGGATCTTTCCTCCGATTTCTCAGGTCGTCGATCGACTAGGTTCGTCTCCAAGATGCATTTCGGGCGACCTAAGACTACAATGGCTACACGACACAGCTCTGCTGCTGATGATGCACTCCAAAACGTTTTCGATTTCTCAGGAGACGATGAGATGCTTCAGATTCTACTGTTGAGCTTTGAGTCAAATCTGCGTGGCTCTGACGACTATATATTTATACTCCGAGAGTTAGGGAATCAAGGTGAGTTCGATAAAGCTGTTCGCTTTTATGAGTTTGCAGTTAAACGAGAGAGGAGAAAGAACGAACAAGGGAAATTAGCTAGTGCTATGATAAGTACTCTTGGTAGATTAGGCAAAGTAGCTATTGCTAAGAGGATTTTCGAAACTGCTTTTGCTGGTGGATATGGAAATACGGTATACGCCTTCTCGGCTATTATCAGCGCTTATGGAAGAAGTGGGCTCCATGAGGATGCCATTAGTGTCTTCAACTCCATGAAAGGTTATGGCTTGAGGCCTAATTTGGTTACCTACAATGCTGTGATCGACGCTTGCGGTAAAGGCGGGATGGAGTTTAAGAAAGTAGCTGAGTTTTTCGACGAGATGCAGAGGAATGGTGTGCAGCCAGATAGGATAACTTTCAATTCTCTGCTTGCTGTTTGTAGTAGAGGAGGGTTGTGGGAAGCGGCAAGGAATCTGTTTGATGAGATGTCGAATAGAAGGATTGAGCAAGATGTCTTTTCTTATAATACGCTTTTGGATGCTATTTGCAAAGGCGGGCAGATGGACCTTGCTTTCGAAATCCTTGCTCAGATGCCCGCGAAGAGAATCATGCCTAATGTGGTCAGTTATAGCACTGTTATTGATGGGTTTGCAAAGGCTGGAAGATTTGATGAAGCTCTTAACTTGTTTGGTGAGATGAGATATCTCGGTGTTGCATTGGATAGAGTTTCTTACAATACATTGCTGTCGATTTATACTAAAGTTGGTAGATCTGAAGAAGCTTTGGATATTTTAAGAGAAATGGCATCTGTTGGGATTAAGAAGGATGTTGTGACTTATAATGCTCTTCTTGGAGGCTATGGAAAACAAGGAAAGTATGATGAAGTGAAAAAAGGTTTCACTGAGATGAAGCGAGAGCACGTGGTGCCTAATTTACTGACTTATTCAACGTTGATTGATGTGTACTCGAAAGGGGGTTTGTATAAAGAGGCAATGGAGATATTTAGGGAGTTCAAGAGCGCCGGATTAAGAGCTGATGTTGTTTTGTACAGTGCATTGATTGATGCATTGTGCAAGAATGGGTTGGTGGATTCTGCTGTTTCTTTGATCGATGAGATGACAAAGGAAGGAATTAGTCCTAATGTTGTAACTTATAATTCCATAATCGATGCCTTTGGCCGTTCTGCAACTATGGAGAGATCAGCTGATTATAGCAATGGTGAAGCCAGTGACTTAGAAGTTGGATATTTGGCTTTCCCTTCTTCTACTCTAAGTGAATTGACTGAAACAGAGAGTAATCGGGTAATACAGATATTTGGGCAGTTAACAATTGATAGTAAAAACCAAATGAAGAAAGATTGTAAGGAGGGTATGCATGAGCTCTCCTGTATATTGGAAGTTTTCCGCAAAATGCATCAGCTGGAAATTAAACCAAATGTTGTAACCTTTTCAGCAATTCTGAATGCTTGCAGGTTTGTTCCTCTTTTGGATCCTCTTCTTGAAGTTAGCGAATAAAAGATATGACCCAATTGTTAGGGTTATCATTGATTAGCTCGATGTGGTTTTGGCTTGCATTTTGGTGAGGATTCTTATTTTGTTGACATGTTTGTATCAATGTAGTCGGTGTAACTCATTTGAAGATGCGTCAATGCTGCTAGAAGAGCTCAGGCTGTTTGATAATAAAGTATATGGTGTTGTTCATGGACTTCTCATGGGCCATAGAGAGAATGTGTGGCTCCAAGCTCAGAGCTTATTTGACAAAGTAAATGAAATGGATGGTTCGACTGCTTCTGCCTTCTACAATGCTCTAACCGACATGCTTTGGCACTTTGGTCAAGTAAGATCACACTCATATCTGTCAAGGCCAAGTTTTGGAATCTGTTTTTTTTATGCCTTACCATTAGTGCAAGGACTTACTCTTGGAAACCTTTTGCTATAGAAACGAGGCGCGCAACTGGTGGCGCTTGAGGGAAGATCTAGGCAAGTTTGGGAGAACGTTTGGTCTGATTCGTGCTTGGACTTACACCTCATGTCTTCTGGAGCTGCACGTGCAATGGTCCATGCTTGGCTACTAAACATACGGTCCGTTGTCTATGAAGGTCATGAGTTACCTAAAGTCTTGAGGTAAGCTACAAAGCGCTCTTAGATTTAACTACCTACTTATACTGACCTAATACATGTTACTTTTCATTTTACAGTTTCTTCCTGAAACTCTATCATAGCCACGAATTTAATCTAATCTCATCTTTTTCGAAATCTGATATGCATCATGTCCCAAACCCAAAGTTGATACTAGGTCTTCCGTTTTCTTGTGATAGCGATCACGTAGTTTGATAGGTTCAAGTTATTGGTCATACATAAGGATTACAATGTCTTTGAAGATACTCATTTATGTAATTTTGTTTGTTTCGCATATCTTTCGTGATCCTTTAACTCTTACCAATATCTGGGTTTGTTGAAAACTTGTGATATATTGTGCAGCATATTGACTGGTTGGGGGAAACACAGCAAAGTGGTTGGAGATGGAGCACTAAGGCGAGCGGTTGAAGCCCTATTAAGGGGTATGGATGCACCGTTCCACCTCTCAAAATGCAACATGGGACGGTTCATATCAAGTGGTTCGGTGGTAGCAACCTGGCTGCGTGAATCAGCCACACTCAAAATCTTAATCCTCCATGACCACAAAACCAGCACAGCTACTACAACACCAAGATCAACAGAGCAACTTGAAAAGCCCTCACTTACGTTGCAGCCTCTTCTTTTGTAGCTCTACTGTGTGATGTAAAACAATTGATAATCATGATCATGAAGTCTGTGTATTGGTCCTAACAATGTTTTGCTGTGTGCTTAATATTTTGTAACGAGCATCACAAATAATTATGTGAAAATGGGTTTTCTTTATAACCCAAGAAATCATGAATCATTTCTTAAGCTAATCTCGAAGTCCTCTTAGAAGAGAAAAAAATGGGCGGTTTTCATGAATCCAATAGATTGTTGGTTCAAATGGTTTTTTTTTTTCCTTCGTTTCTTATTAAATGAATCCAATCCAATTTAGTTTGGTTTTCTGTGAATTGCATTTTTCTGTGTGTAAAATCACATTTTTAATAGTGGAGTAGATATTATAAAATTAATTTATGGAAACTAACCGGAGAATATCCTTGCCTGAGAACATGGTTATACATGTCCAGTAATATTTAGGGTGTCTTTGCATATTGGATTGTTTTTATGTTTGTATGCATAAGAGATAATACCTCCTATTATCTCTTAAAAACTACATATTTCTTAAATTAAAATTTAAAACTATCTAAATCACAAATAAAAATTTAAAAACTATCCAATTACCCAATTTTCTCTAATATTTATTGAATGGGTTATTTATTTGAGTTAAAAAAAAAATGGAGAATATCTCTATGGCCGTTTTGTGATCCGTTGCTGGTTTTAGGGAAAGTGAACAGGGGAATCCACAGGTTTGTAATGTTAAAACTTAACTTAAAACCAGTATGACTATAATTAAATAATTCAACTTGTCAACATAGAAAATTTCAAAAAAAAAAAACAAAAAATTAAAAAAAAAAAAACTTGTCAACATAGACCAACCAGTGACGCTTCAATTACTTACTTATTCAACGTGAATTTATTGTTTTACTGTTGGTAGGATTTATTTTTTTCTTGACCTTTTTCTTTGAACTCTTTTCTACCTTACCAAATATATATCTATTGAGCAGACCCACATATCTAGATTTAAATCCATCCAGCCATATTGATTTTTTTTTTTTCTGATTTGAACATCAAAACAATTTTCATTTTATTCTTCCGATGATTATCATGACCATGTGACCATGTCATTAAGAATGTCCAAACGAAATTAAAAAGTAGGTCTTACTTTGAACACCGAATAGATTTCTATTTCAGTTAAAATTTCCCTTCAATCCCAATAGATACAAATACAATTAAAGTAAATATACCTTGAAAAAAAAATCTGAGAATCATTTATTTTCTTTAACACGTGAGAGTATGTTGTTTGTGTTTTGTCATTATTCAATTAACTTAAAAATATACTATAACACACCTAGAAATATGTGGTAAGCTTATTATTTACTCAAGATAATAGACATAGTATTAATCTGATCGTAAAAAGGTTACCAAAGAAAAAAGAAAAAAGATAAAGAAATATATATATGTATATATATATATATATATATCAAATACTCGGCGAAAACGTTGAAAGGTAGTTAAATTTGTTTCCATTTTATTTTATAAAAACATATATTTTGATATTTTGGATTTTTTTTTAATTATAATTATTTAATGGTTACGCTATTATGAGTGGCCTCTTCACCAGTCACCAGTCGCGTCGTCTGCGTCTATAAAAACCCTTTCTCCTCCATCCTTTCATTTTATATTCCTCTTATTTTAATATCTCAATTCTCCGATTTGACCCAACGATCCACAGATCTCGTTTCTAAATGGCATCCAACGGTGAGAAAGGACTGATCGTTAGCTTCGGTGAGATGCTAATCGATTTCGTCCCAACTGAATCCGGCGTCTCACTCGCCGAAGCTCCTGGATTCCTCAAAGCTCCAGGTGGTGCTCCTGCAAATGTCGCAATCGCCGTTTCTCGTCTCGGTGGATGCTCCGCCTTCGTCGGTAAACTTGGAGACGACGAGTTCGGTCATATGTTGGCTGGGATTCTGAGAGAAAACGGCGTTGATGATCAGGGGATTAACTTCGATACTGGAGCTAGAACTGCTCTCGCTTTCGTCACGTTACGTGCTGATGGAGATCGTGAGTTTATGTTTTACCGGAATCCTAGCGCCGATATGCTTCTCCGTCCTGACGAACTCAATCTCGACCTCATCAGATCCGTACGTTAAATTCTCCTTATCTATCTCGATTTGAAATTATATATAGACTGTTGTTTTCCTCCAGATCTTCAAGAGATCTAGAGATTATAGATTAAATTTGAATGATTTTTCTGGGGAATGAAGTAATAAAATTTGATTAGGAGTGTTGAAGCGTCTAGTATTGGGAATCGAGCTTATTGGGATTTAGAAACGTAGAAGACGATGATCTGACGAGGCAGTGACTTTTATTTTTATTTTCCCGGGTCTTATTAATATTCGGATGTGGCATAGATCCACGTGATACCACGTGATACCACGTGATTTGCCCCAACTCTGATTTTTTTCCGTTTTTTCCCCAAAACTACTCAAAGTAAAAAGCTTTAGACCTTTTTGCCGTGATATTACGCAAAGTAGTTAACCATCAGTGTCTAGGTTTATTAGTTTATCTAATGAAATATTTCTACTTTGTTTTAGTAGTTGAGCTGAAATTGTGGTCTGATGTGATTTAAAGTGAATGTCCACATATTCGTGTAAAGTTTGTTTTTCTATAGCAATGGTGTGAAATTATGTCAGGTTGAATATTTTTGTGTGTATTTGTGAAAAACTTTACCTTTACAGCTAAATGTCATGGCGAGGACCTTTTGCTTTTCTTGAATAGTTTTGGTAATGATTGACCCCATCGTAATTAATATCAAAACATATAGAATCATATCAAAATGGGTCCCTTGATATTTATTCCTTAATTTGTGTTATTTTGTATGTTTATGGGTACCTAACTGGTTTTTGTTTGACTATGTTTATGTGACTAATGTGATGTATGTTTTTGCAGGCGAAAGTATTTCACTATGGTTCAATAAGCTTAATAGTGGAGCCGTGTAGGTCAGCTCACTTGAAGGCCATGGAAGTAGCGAAAGAAGCAGGTGCTCTTCTTTCCTACGACCCAAACCTCAGGGAACCTCTTTGGCCATCAAATGAAGAAGCCAAGACACAGATCTTGAGCATTTGGGACAAAGCTGAGATCATCAAGGTGAGCGACGTTGAGCTTGAGTTTCTTACCGGAAGCAACAAGATCGATGATGAAACCGCATTGTCCTTGTGGCATCCTAACTTGAAGCTCTTGCTTGTCACTCTCGGTGAAAAGGGATGTCGGTATTATACCAAGGTAATCAACACATTTAAACATTTTTTATCTGCATTTACCATAATCATCATCATCGTTATCACTATCATCAACATGATTGTCTCTTGGTTATGTGCTGTGTCCATTAGGTGATACCAGAAGGCACAACTAGTGTGCTATATAATATAACTTGAGACTAACTTTTATATTAATATGGTTTTTGAATAGGATTCGAGAAAGTTATTATAAAAAATTTATCGAAACAGGGGATTTCAGTAGTGGTGCAGGAATCATCACTTATGCTACTTGATTTAAATTTTAATATTGGTGGGTTTTGATTAGGTTTGGTAGATCTCACCAACTGCTGAGTAAAAAATTGATTATCTTTCCGTGGACCCTCCAAAAGATTAATACTACTTTAATCAAATGAGGTCGCAAAAGTCATGACCTATATAAGGTTCTTTGTTTTTCAAACGTGACAACATTTTGTTTCATGTCGTTACTTGTCGAATCACATGATCATGAAGCCGATTGCTTCTTACTTCTTTACGGTAATTACTTTGTGACTTCGACTAAAATGGATTTCTCTACTTTATACACTTACCAAACTGTGTAGACTTTCAAAGGAGCCGTTGAACCTTTCCATGTGAACGCTGTGGATACAACCGGAGCTGGTGATTCCTTTGTCGGTGCTCTCCTAAACCAGATTGTCGATGATCAATCTGTTCTCGAGGTATAACATTCGAAAGAAGCATCTAATTAATCAGTGTCCTTCCATTGGATGAATCTTTCTTTAGCTTCAAGATGATATGAAGGTTCTAAACTTAAATATCTCTTTTACAGGACGAAGAAAGATTGAGAAAAGTTCTGAGATTCGCAAACGCTTGTGGAGCAATCACCACAACCAAAAAAGGAGCCATTCCAGCTCTTCCCACAGATGCTGAAGTTCACAGTTTCCTCGAAGGGAAATAGAAACGAAAGCAATACAAGCTTTGACCATGAAATCTATTTTCGTGGCTTTCTACTCTTTTGTATTCTTGTTTTCGGATGGTTAAAATCGAGGAGAGGAACAAATTGGGGCATTCAGCTCTGTTTTTGTTTTTCTCCTCTTCAAATGTAATGATTTAAAAAAACATGTTTCAATTCAAGGCCATCACTTGACTAATAAAATGATAAGTTCTTTTTGCAACTATACTCATTCATACACATTACCTATTACTGGTTCGAATCAGTTCATGGAAAAAGCAAGGCATAGACAATATGTGAACCAAGTACTATATATTACAAAGCTTACTAGTTTCATCAATAGTTTAGCCTAGGTCCGGGACAAGGAAGTGCTCTTCATCATCATAACGAATCTCTAGCCTCGGTTTCTTGTTGAAAACATTGGACTTCACGGGTCTATTGTAGGAATGAACATGAGCCAAATGTGAAACTGAAAGCTCAGGAACTTCAGCTGCCGGTAGAGCTTCTTGATCAGGCTGGTCACCAAAGAGACCCATCTCTGCTAGCCACTCAAATTCACCGAGATCAAGCTGCTCTTTCTGCTAAAGTACAACAAATGATTATGTCAAAACAAGCTACAAAACCAAAAGATTTAGTATTCATCAATTTGGTAAACTACTTCTCACCTTATTACTACACTCAAGGTCAGAGTAACGGAAGAATTCATCGGTAGCCCACAAAGGAGATGGAGCAGCGGATTGCTGAGCTGGTGGTTTAGAGAGAATCTGCTGTGCATTCTGTTGGTTAGATGGGTCGAAGTGGTTCCTCTCCACTTCATTACTGCAGTTACTGGAACTCAGAGCAACTCGGATTCCAGTGGCTAAGAACCTCTGGTGATTAGCAGAGCGAGTATTTGGCGCATGAGTTGCCTCATCACAGTCTCTGCAGAGAAGAGCTCTATCCTCTACACAGAATATGAAAGCTGCCTTCTCCTGCAAGTCAACAAAGATCAACACAAGAAAAGAGATTAAAGCAACCTTAAACATGTGTTCTCTTGAGATCGCATTTAGAATCTCTACCAAAAATTGAATCTACAAATTCATCCTTTGCATACTACAACATCCAAAAACTAACAAACTTCGAGATTCAACTAACCTTCAATAAGCTTAGATCTAAACATTTTTAATTTACTATAAAGAATCTGCCAAGAACAGCTCAAACACAGGATCTCTTCAAAACCTCAACAGAGTAAGACACAAAGATCTCTGCAGATACAAATAGAGACACAAAGAAGAGGAGATATTTCTTACAAGGCAGATGTCGCAGGGAGGGAATTTGGTTAAGAGAGAGTCAAGAAAAAGGCGTTGGTGTTTGCTAGCGAGCTTATTAGCAGCGTGAACCTCAACGTCACATTTAGCGCACAGAGCAGCTTCATCGGCACAACATATAAGCGTTGCCGGAGCTTTCTCACACACATCACATTGTATCTTCATCTTTCTAAGAACAGAACTTTCCCTTTTGGGTTTTCTAAGAAGTGAGAATCTGAATATTAAAGGAATCTACAAAAAGAAGAAGAAAAAATCAACCTTTTGTTTTCTTCCCTTGTTCAAGATCAAACCCTTTTTATAAGACAAATGGAGACGAAACTTGAGAGAAAAAAATACAATTTTGTTTGAGAGTTCAAGTTGAGTGATTGGTGAAAGAGAAGATAAGAAAGGTTTATATCAGATTTTATGATTCTGCGTATCAAAAGGAACCACATACTTGCTTCTTGTAGCCAATGCCTTGTAGGCTCCACTCTTCTTCTTCTTCTGCGGCTCTCGTTGTTTCTCTTCTTCTCTGTCTCTTTCACTTTGTATTTCGATATCATTATTACATTTTTAAGATATTATTATTATTATTCGTTATTATCATTTTGTATTTATATATCTATATAAGTTTCTTGATTTGGGCCTCTTAATTTAAAAAAATGAGAGGAACCAAGAACACCGTAAAGTAAGAGCATTAATGTTTTCAGTGTAGCCGTAAAAACTTGTGGACAAGAAATAGTCGGCTGAATTTTTTTTGCGGTCTGTATTAAACGTTACAATCTTGGAGAAGACAAATGCTCTTTAAGATCAATACAATTTCGTTGGAATTGGTGCTGAGTCTGTTGACTAATCTTGTGGCTTGCCTTCTTTCTTTTAGTGGATTAGCACAGTATTTAATTCTTGTAAAATGATTTTGATATTTATAACAAAACAATAGTCAACGAATATCACAACACAAGTAGCATTATCATTTTATGTTTCTGCCTTAATACAACAAATAGTTATAATCTATAACAAATTAACAGTTTGAATGTAACATAAACTTTTTACATACTTGGACTCGAGACCCAGTCTCAATACCAACAGCCATATCCAAACAGCTCATGTTGCAGTGCATTGCAAGTAAAACTGTTTCTTTGAGCTATCCAAATGTTTCTTCAATGACCTACCAAAAGGCTTCTCCTTATCCGACAATGTCAATACCCTGTAGGCCAAGGAAGGCACCCGTTAAGCTGTGTAGCTAAACCCTAAAATAAAGCAATTTATGAATGAAAAACGAATTGTTTAGGAGTACCTCTCAATAATGTAGAGATATGCATATTTCTTCAGCTCTCTTTCTGGGCTTGAGAAGGCTTGAGTCTTACTCCATTTTGTTGTTCCTGCTGTTGAATCCGCTGCTGCATAAGCTGTTGCAGCTGTTGCTGTTGTTGAAACTGGAACTGCTGCTGCTTCTGTGAATGAAGCTGAAGTTGCTGGAACTGTTGCGCGGCTAAGATCGTTTGCATTGACTGATTGTTGGAATAGAATTGCTGGTTTGATCCAAATGACCCATAGTTCATTGCTGATGGAGCAACTTGGCCAGTCAACACTTTCAGATGCTGGATTTCCTCCTTAAGTGCTTCGTTTAGTTCTGTTAAAAGAGAAGATTCAAATTGATCATATGAACCAAATAGCAATGTTCACACCGAAAGCAATTGTTTGTGATAAAAAGAGACTCACCGTTCTGCAAGTGAACTTGCTGCTCCATTGTTTGTAACCGCAGTTTCAGCTCATTGTTTTCAACAGTCAAACCATTTGTGTCTCTCTGAACAAACAGGAGTAAAAAAGCTCAAGTTTAAACCCATCAAAAATCACAATACATGAATGACCAGTGAAACGAGACAATGGCACAAAACCAACCTGTAGGAGAGTCAATTGCGCTGAGAGAGTTGTAGCTTCAGTTTGCAAAGTCTGTACTTTTCTCTCAAGCTCAAATATGTATCTTGTCTTCCTTTCTTTTGATCTTGCCGCGGACTGCCTATTAGCCCATATCCTATTGTATGAAACAAAAACAAATCATAAACTTGCTCCACTCATAACAAAACTTTGCTTGTACAAACGCAAACACTTGTGTTTCAAAAGTGAACTTGATAACATGCAGAAGAGAAAGAGAACCAAGCAGCAGTTTCATTAACATCTTGTGAAATTAGGCCGTTCCATAAGTAATGTGGAAACTGTTGATGCAACTAAATGACTGGTGCCATTAAAGATTCAAAACAAAATCACAAAATACTCACCATGTCCATCCAAACTATAAACAGGATTTAAAAACCAGGGAAGCACAGAAGAAATCGCGAAAACTTGTTTACCTCTTAGCACGCTTTGGATCAACAAGAGCAAGCTCAGCAAGTTTAGTAGCAGACATTGACTTCTTAGCATCAATTGCAGAATCATCTTCGTTTCCGGACATAAGCATCTCATTGATATTCATTGATCCATCCATAGAGTGACTATGTTGGTGCCTAACTCTTGGTCTTTCGCCAAAACTATTAAGCGTATTCTGAGGATTAGAAGTTGAACCAGTAAGCATCATTGGCTCATTTTTCCAAGCAGTTCCTGATGGCTCACCAACTTGAGCAGAAGAAGTAGCAGAAGAATTAAACTTGTCCATATCAAGATACATAGACAATAAATCTTCTTCAGTCTCATCAGAGAAAGAAGCTCCATCAACAGTATTACCAACAACACAAAGCTCACTATCAAAGCTCAAATCATCAGGGAGAGTAAGGATTTCAGAATGAGCTCGACGGTGTCCAATCTTCTTAGGTGGGTTATCTAACATACGGCTAATATCATGGCTCATTCGATTAGAATCTGATCCATGACCAATGGAACCAGCTTCTGAGAATGCTGAGCATCGACCTGATGGAGATGGAGGAGGAAGACCTCCACTAGGTGCTGGAGATTTCTCCTTATCCATTTCTATAGACTTTCACCAAATCAACAATCCTGCAAATGATAATCACACATAACACAGGTGAGTTCAATTGAAATATCAAAGCAATTTCATCAATGGAAGTGAAACAGTGAAGCAACCCTATAAAAGTTCATGTTTTTATCCTAACCCAAAATCAAAATGACAAAAAAAAAGAGTACAAACCCTGATGAAAGTAGATCAAAGGAGACGACGACTTTGTAACACAATCACTTAAAAAATAGATCTAATCAGATGTAGTCTGATCATGTAAAGAGTGAGAGAAAGGTTGTAAGAAGAAAAAGTTTAGGGCTTTTGGGCAAAGTAAAGAAGAAAAATTGAGTATTGGAGAAGAAAATGAGAGGAAGAGAAGAGAGAGATCTATGAGATGAGAGAAGGCGAATTCGATTCTAACAGCAGATCATGAGTAGGTAATTCGCTCCAAAAACGCGTCGTTTTGCGTGTTCCGCCATTTCCGTTATGACGATGAGAAAACAGAGAATTTAGTGATTTGCCAAAAACGAAGGATTAGTTTAAGCAAATTGTCAATTTTTGTTACTACCAGGCCTGGGCCTTCTCATTAAATACCTTATGGGCTTTAAGCTTATCTAATTCAAGCCTTTGGAGCTACTACACACTCTTTTCTTTTTGTTGGAATGTAGTATATGTCAAGTTTTTTTTTGGGTTAAAAATGTATACATGTCAAGTTGTCAACTTACTTTTTCTTTTTGATCAAGATTAAAGGGTTTGCAAATTGTCAACTTACTTTTTCCTTTTGATCAAGATTAAAGGGTTTGCAAATTGTCAACTTACTTGTCACGAAGATTGTATGAATGAACTTTTTAAATTAAACCTTGTCAACCTTTTAAAGATTTGCAAGTTGTCAAGTTATTTGAATTAATCCGTGGGTTCTTTTTTCATTTCTAAGCAGAAGCACATCGATTATTTATTTTTTTAAGAAAAAATTCTTTAAACCAATAACTTAATATGTGGAGTTTGATGACAAAAAATAAATAAATAAATAAATAAAATTAAAACATGTTCTTTTTAATTGATTTTTTTTAACAATTCTGTCAGTTTTAATTCATCAAATTTTGAAATTAAACATTATTTTTTTATCTATATATATTATTTTTTTATTTACATACAATTAAACCTCTATAAATTAATATTCGATAAATTAATAATTTTTTCAGGTTCCAAATTGATATTTTGATCCAAATTTCAGTTCTATAAATTAATAATCTCGATAAATTAATAAAATATTATAAAATATATTGGTCACAATATTATTAATTTATAAAGATTTTACTGTATCTCTCACAAGATTTTTTAAGAGTATTATTTGTTATCTACAAAAAAAAAAATTATGCTAATGTTGTCAACATGTCACCATCCGGACTTAAACCAGCATAACACATATTATTGAAAAAGAGTGAATATTTGAAATTAATTTAATCTCATTCTTTCCGATAGAGCCAAAAATAGATGTTTAGTTAACATTTAACCAACAATATATATATATATATATATATGTTTAATAATTAGCGAGAATTGTGAATTTGTGGTTGTTGCCATCGAACAAATGGACGCAATGTCGAAAAAGCAAGATGAAGAACTTTTGTAAACTGTATATTTTTTAAAAATTGGCTTTTCGTAACCTGAAAAATATTTCAAATGAGAATATTCTGTTGAGCAAAAAAAAAAACGAGAGGAGATATTATTATTTGAACAAGAAAAAAAACGAATATAATATCCGTATAAAGAAAAGACTTGGTACCACATGTATCTTTGAAGCATTGTCCTCTTCCTAGTTGGAAAGGAATGTCGATTCCACATTTAATAATCCGAAAATTGTTTAGGAGTGTTTCAAAACATTAACTAAAGTAACCAATAAAAATCAATATTGTTGGCAATTTACAAAATCATAAATCCTAGTATAGTATATTCCTTTGTAATCAATTTTCCATCTGAGATAGCATTCAAGGCACTTGGTTCAAATGTCTTTTGTTATAGTGTAAGAGTTCACATATTTCCTCGTACTTTGATATTACTAGTCTTTAGACTTTAATACAGGCCTTGTTTATTTGTGTTATCCTAGATTTGTTGACTGACTCGAGTTTTTGAAGTTGCCTTTTCACAAGCTACTGAGCTAAGTACAGTACTATTACTTTAACATCATAAAGAACCCAAAAAAAAAAACTATTTTTAAAGTCTTGGCTAGTTTTGGGTGCCTTGAATCTAAAACTATGTGTTCTATCTTTCTGCTAATGAGATTAAGCATAAGTTGTAACCATGCTTTAGTATAATTAAATGATATTTTTGTAATGAGTGTGTATTGTTTGAAAGTGAGAGAGGAAAATGTTATATTGAAAAAGTATATTGACTAGTGGAGAGTGGTGAGTGACTTCTGACAAGCTACTATACTCAAATCGTGATCAGGGACCATTCGTATCATATACTATTTGCTATCTCTGCACACATGTTACGTTCGTTTTTGTTTTAGAATATTAGTGGTTTTTTTTTTGCTTACCAACAAAATATAAAGAGTTCTTTAAGGATCCTAATATATTAAAAGTTTAAACTCGGATCTATCACGAATATTTTTAAAAAGAAATTAACTAAAAAAACTATGTACTATGTACTTAGTCAGTTTTCAAAAACAAGACTACGTACTTAACAACATTATGAGTTCTTTTCAATTTTGGTTGTTGGATTTCTCGTGATCATTTCCAAAGCAACCTATTTTCTCAATTTTGAAAATCATAAAATTCTTTAGAAACGTCACAAATGTAAGTACATTTACCTGCTCCAAAATCTCAGTATTCAAAAATTGAATATATGGCTTACAGATCAGATTCTCAATAAATTTTATGTTTGAATGTTAACAACATCTTCTAGATATTTAATAGTTGTTTGTCCACCATAAATTTATTAATGCATTACAGTGGATTTAGCGATTGGTTTGAATCTAAATGACGGAAACCACCTGATTATTATTCTTTTTTTTTTTTTTACTTACATTCATACTATTATACAAATGCTTGTTAATATATACTTAATCGTTATAATTAAACAAAGCGCAAACTACCTATCTCACTTTACGCTTCCTCTCGCTTATGAATTCTTTTAACCAACGCAATTAATAACAATTTGCTGCTATGATTTGATATAGAAACTACAAAGGTAGTGGCCACATTACATATTGTATATAGAGACGTGTATTGTATACATCAATACGAGCTTACAAGTTCGAGCACATGCTTATGTCTACATTTTGGATCTTAACATGTGAAAGTGTACAATCACTTTATCATAAAAGAAGTTTACGATCTTGTATTATCTTTTGATTAACATCTACTATACATTATATCACTTGAGGTATGATTTCGGTTTCAGTTTTAGTTACCAAAAAGCGTAAAAGGTGTGGGCAAAGGCAAAGGCGATAAAATTATAATTTAAAAAAAAAAGATAGTTGGAAGTGTGCGTAATAAAAGCGATATCATTATAATTTATAGGGTACAAAAGAAGGTAGCATCATGGCATATAAAAGAAAAGAAAAGAAAAGAAAAGAAGGTATCATCATATCACACCACATCATAATATGATGATACCTTTATTTCGATTAATGTATATTGTATATAGAGACGTGTATTGTATACATCAATGATAAATCTAAAATCTTGAAAGCCTAAAACAATTTAAGAGAACCAAAGCTTAAGAATACATGAATTCAAGTACTTGAAATATAAACATGGACGAAATAATAAAATACTAGTATATGATTCCGATTTTATTCCATTCATAAATTTGACTATTCATTACTCAAATCACACAATATGTTAAGATGTGAACGTAATACTTAATAATATTTTATTTCAATACACGAATTTCATAAACAATAAATAAAAAATACAAGGATTCTATGAAAAGAAGCATTTTCTGTTATATTTCTGATATTTATATATATTTGGAAGAAAATTTTTCAAGAAACCATATTTTTCTTTTATTAATGTTAAAGATTTGATAAATTTATTGGGAGCATATGTTTTCATTTTATTAACATCAATGAAACTGATTTTGCATTTGATTTTAATAATGTCAATGTTGATAAGTTTAAGGTTAGGTTTTTATTTTTGTACTTCTCATTAATATAAGTAAGATTAGATATCTTTACAAAAAAATGGGTCAAACTTCAATTTTAAAAATAGGAAACAATACATGCATTTTTCAGAGATCTTGTATTCTTTTTTTTGCATATTTGTTCAATATGACTTTCTGTATAAAATGGACGAGTGCTCGATCCACGTATATTATGATCTGGATAGCCATATTTAAAACTATTCCCCTTTCTGTCAACAATTTATGTACTGTTTCATTTAGTTATATTTGGATATCATTGGATTTAGTTCGTGCATATATAATTGTATATAATGAAAAAATAAATAAATATATTAATATAATGAGTTGGTTTATCATGTGTATATTAAAATGATTTGGTTATTTTGTTTGTGTATATTTAGATTATAGGTTTATTATAAAGTACTAATTCAAAAAAGTATATGCTGTGTAGAGTCAGTGGGTTATTCCAAATTTAATTAAAAAGAAAGAAAAAAAAAACACAGAAAAATGATAACAGTATTCCAGCTACCGAACGTGATTTTTTGCCTGTAATCACGTACATCCATAAAGCAATGTATATCAACTGTAGAATAAGTCAAATTTTGAGCCCTGTGTCACCCATTTCCTCTTTGCGTCGGCTTCTAAATATAACTTTTTTTTTTGAATTTGTTATTACTATTTTACTGGTTAGGAAAATATATCACTATTGCATGTAAATTATACTCTTACACCTTAGTGCATACGTGCCAAGTGCAACAAATATCATGATATTTATTATTAACCGATCCTATGAGATTTGTTGCATTATTTAGTACTATAAATTACAAGGCAACCTTCACTTTTCTTCTTCTCCATTAAGTTTTCCAAAGAGAATCCGAAAAGAAAAAGAAAGAGATCTCAAAATGTCGGTGACATCTACGGTGGAGGAGAACCACCAGAAAACTCCTTCTTCGCCGGAGGAGAAGAAGAAGAGGAGATGGGTGTTTTGGGATAGAAAGTGGAGGAGATTAGATTATGTTAAATTCTCAGCATCTTTCATTGTTCATTCTCTTGCTCTCTTGGCTCCTTTTTATTTCACATGGTCTGCTCTTTGGGTTACCTTTTTGTTTTACACAATCGGTGGTCTTGGTATTACGGTGTCGTATCACCGGAACTTGGCTCACCGGAGTTTCAAAGTCCCTAAATGGCTTGAGTATCTCTTAGCCTATTGTGCCCTTCTCGCTATTCAGGTTCATACACTTTTCTTTTCTTTTTTTGTTACTATTAATCTATAGATCTTAAGATCTTAATTGCTTATTGTATTTTATTTATAGATCTAAAACTTTTTTTTTTGTTTTTCTTATAGGGAGATCCGATTGATTGGGTGAGTACTCATCGATATCATCACCAGTTTACGGATTCAGAACGTGATCCACATAGTCCTAAAGAAGGTTTTTGGTTTAGCCATCTTCTATGGATTTATGATTCTGCCTATCTTGTTTCTAAGGTGATTTCAATTAAATTGTCTAATCTTTTTGGTTATAAAATCTTTTTATTTATAACAAGAAGATCTAATAAATCTTGATGAAATAAATACAGTGTGGAAGAAGAGCAAATGTGGAGGATTTGAAGAAGCAATGGTTTTATAGGTTTCTACAAAAAACAGTGATGTTTCATGTTTTAGGGTTGGGTCTTCTTCTCTTCTATCTTGGTGGCATGTCCTTCGTTACTTGGGGAATGGTAATTTAGTCCCTCTATATATATTTTTTTCTGATATGAATAATTAAATCTCTATTTTGAAAACGTTATTAATGATATAAAATTGAAAAAAAAATCAATGGTGGGTTGATGCAGGGCGTTGGAGCAGCATTAGAAGTGCACGTGACTTGCCTTATAAACTCACTTTGCCATATCTGGGGCACTCGAACTTGGAAGACCAATGACACTTCTCGTAATGTTTGGTATGTAAATATATTAAATTTTTACATTTTTGGTGCCTACTTAAAATTATCGAATATCTTCTTTCCCAAAAACGCATTTTATGTGGTTGATTTCATTATTTATTTATACCACTTGTTTTTTATTATTATGATTAAGGTGGTTGTCGGTATTTTCATTTGGGGAGAGTTGGCACAACAATCATCATGCGTTCGAGTCATCGGCTAGACAGGGACTTGAATGGTGGCAAATCGACATTTCTTGGTACATTGTTCGGTTTCTTGAGATTATTGGTTTAGCCACTGATGTGAAAGTGCCTACGGAGGCTCAACGACGTCGTATGGCTATTGTTCGTTGAATTGCGGGAGCACAACAAAAAAAAAAGAAGAAAGTGAATCTATTCTATGTAATTAGAATAATTTTCTAGTCCTAAAAGAGAGTTTATTGTTTTATTTTTCTTTTGAAGTTTTGGGTTTAACACAAAGAACGTTTCCGATGTGTTTGGTATTGGACCAAGTTGCTTAAGATATTTTGTCGTAATTGGTACTTATAAATCTTTAGTGGGAGGCTATTTGAGACTATTTTAATAGTATATTATATGTGAAGTAAAATATCTAATCGTCGTTTAGTAGAGAGCATAAAATAAAATAAAAATTTGTAAAAGAAGAAAAGCAAAAGACAGATGACTTACTCAAAAGGTGTGTGTTACATTGGTTGATGGAGATTTATATAAGATAGACTTATAAAGCTGGTTTTGCTATATTGCCATGTGAGTGAAGACTAATTTCGATAAATAAAAATTGTAAAAGAAGAAAAAGGCAGAGACAGAGACTTTTCCAGTGGGGAATATATTGGATTTTGGTGTTTTATTGGCATTTTGTTAAATATTGATTTATGTAATCCAAAATTTGCGTTGTCTATAAAGCCAAACAACGAAGTAGCTATATACTCTTTCACTGTCTTCAGCCTTTGCTTTTTTACTATTGAAGTCGGCACTCTTTTTTTTTTATTTCTTTGAAATTTTGAGTACTCTTTCTGGGTTTTTTTTTCTTTCAAATCCTATATATTATATTATCGGTTTAAAAATTCTCTTTTAAATAGAATTTGAATAGAACCAATGAGCTTATTTGGAAATATAGATACGATTAAATGTTGGGTTTTCTCTAAACATAAGTCTAACAAAACATAAGTCTGAGACTATCCACATTAAATGTTGGGTTTTCTTTAAAAATGTCTTTAGGCTGTTTTGGATTTTCTTGAAAAATGGAAAAAATGATTTACCTTTGGATTTTTATTCTTGGCGGAATACTATGACATAGGTGGTACTAGAGCTAAAGAAAATTTCGATTCTATTATTTTAATTTTGAAAAGTTGGTTAAGTTAATTATTAGTGTTATAGCTATAAAGTGACAATGACCAACTTGGTTCTCTTCCTCAAAGATCAAATCCTACTAGCTAATCAATCATCACACATCGTGAACTCTATCAACAAGGCAAAAAAAGTGAACTCTTGTTTTGGGAGAATTTAAAACTAGACATTTAGACTAGCCAAATAAATCTTTAGTTGTTAATTTGGCAACCGAAGATATAGTTACTATTCTCCCTGTTTCATATTAGTTGTCGTTTTGCACTTTAAAATTCGTTTCATATTAGTTATTTTATGTTTACAAAGATATGTTTGATAAATTTTCCAATTTTGTCTCTCTTGTTTTATTGTATTGACTAATGAAATAAAATTAAATAAACATTAATTAGAAATAAAATAAAAAACTAAATGTTTTTTAATATATGTGAAAAGTCTTAAACAAAAACTAAATTGAAACTGAGAGAGTAGTTAACAGGATTACAATGGTATTAACAAAAATATTTGAATAACAAACCAAATTATATATAAACTCCAACTAAATTTCTTATAAAAGTAACGATCAAAGTATGATTTTGGAACTCCATCAATTAACCGAATCCTAATTGCGTTGTTGAACACAATTTGTTTTAAATTTGTAAGTACAACAAAAATTAGAAGTTTTACAACAAAGTAAAAAAAAAACTCTTTCTTATAATAAAAGGTCCAAGTCAAAGGGTGCATGCACACAGCTTTATTTGTGGACCATGCAAACCAAAGGTTTACCATGAAAAAGGCCTAAGCTTTGAAATCATCCTTTGCTTCTCGGATAATCCCTAAAGCTTCTGCTTCATCTGCTGTCTCTGAAATGTTTAAAGCCCGACGTATATCTGTATTCGAACAACGGAGGAACGGGTTACAAGCTTTCTCCATTTTCAGTGTTGTTGGAATCTGAGGTTTGGCAACAAAAAAAGAAACAAGAATCAACAACACGAAGTTAAGTTAACCAAGAAACTTGAGTATTGGAAAAGGATCATTGATGATGAATTCTTTTTTTTACCGTAGGTAACTTTTTTCTACGGAGCTCTGCAGCATGAGTTGCATAAGACTGGAGTACCTCGTTGTTTGGCTCTAAAGACAATGCAAACTTGGAATTACTCTGCATTCAAATAAAACTGAAGTCATTTGAGACCAGCCCTTTTGGTGAAAAGCTTTTCAATTAACACTAGAATACCAAAATATAACAGACCATTGTATATTCATGACCACAGTATATGCTTGTGTCATCTGGTAATGATATGATCTTTTGGAGAGAAGCAAGCATCTGCAGAACAAACACGGAGGATAGAAAGATATATGAACTGATTCTGAGAGCTTTGTTCCAAAATAAATTTAATTAAGCAGGAAGATAGAGGGAGAGATAAGTGTTGTTTACCTGCTTAGGAGTACCTTCAAAGAGCTTACCACATGATAAGCTAAACAAGGTGTCCCCAGTGAAGATAGCTCGTGATCCTGGAAAGTATAAGCTGATATGGCCTGCAAACAGAATTACGATAATTAGAGAAAATAGTAAAACGTGGTATTCATCATGGATGGTTTTTGTTTGCACAACAGAAACCGTAGAAACTCTGGTTTTTGTTGGCCATATGGTTACAGAGTTTATGATAGAACTCTCATGTTTCCTCCATACAAGCAAGGTACAAACTTAAAACATAGGATTATTCAAGAGAATCCCCAAATTTTTCAGACCCACTTGACTCAACAAAATTCTCCATAACCCACAAGTCTGTTGAAAAGTATTTAGAACTCATGCACGTTTAGATGTCCATTTAACTTCTATGAACTAGAGAGACATCTCTATAATGAGCACACAGTATCTAGTAAGGAAATCCACCCATTCTAAACCAAATCTTCAGTCTCACCTTAATCTCACGCGTTATTAGATAAAACGAAGACACTGAACATAGACTGTAGTAATCAAATCTTTAACTACTTCAAAGTGGGAATATTTTAGTAAAGCAAAAGCTTATTGGAATGCAAGAACATGCAGGGAGTAACATTCGACGCTTCATATAAGAATTGTAAACAACCTTTAGTGTGGCCAGGAGTATCCATAACATGGACTTCATGGCCAGCAAACATCCATTTTTCACCATCTTTCAAGGCTATATCGATTCCAGGAATCCGATCTTTATCAACGGCTGAGCCAATCACCTGCATTCCAAAGATGTAACCTTTGATTACCACCATTTTAAAAAAAAATGTTTTATCATTGCAAAACGAGTACCCAAAGAGAAGTTAAATCTTCCTACCTTTGCACCGTACCTGTCTTTTAATTCCAAATTCCCACCAGTATGATCATAATGATGATGTGTATTCAATATGTATGTTAGATTTCGACCACTCCTCTTCAACGAATTAATAACAGGTTCAGCTTCAGAAGGATCAACCACCCCAACTGTACCAGTATCCTCATCATGTAAAATATAAGCATAGTTGTCTTTAAGACAAGGCACCTAGAGAGAAAAAATCAAGTTTCATTACATGCTGACCTACTAAACGGGCTTGTGGCATGAAAATTCACTAAACAAACAAACAAATTTATGGACCAAATTATGGTTGAGGAGATTCCCACAGCACACACCAGTTCTATTTGCAATGAGGAGACATTGGAAACACTGCAGAACTTTGAGACTCTGATAGATTTACCAGCACCACGCAAAGTCCTAAGAGGTGCAGAGACCAGCTTCATCACTCTACACACAATACCCTTTCTGAGTTTAAGCTGTCTCACACATGGCTGGCTTGATAAATTCTGAAAGAGAGATTAAACACATTTATTTCATTCTGCTTCGAAAATGAACGACAATATTCAAACAAGTTCCAGAAAAAAAAACAAGCTTTCTCAATCTATAATCCTAAACAAGACATGAAAATTAAAATCATCAGGACGATCATCAAGAATTAAGCATATAGATCATAAAGTTTGTATAAGATGCACTGATTAAAAAAGTCAGATTTTTTCCCTTTCTCATACATCAAAATTCAAAATTTAAGAAAAATAAACCATCAAAAACATACTTTCTTCCCAAATATTGTGAAATCAGAAGGAAAATGAAACAAACCGTAGAACATCGAAAGAAGGAGGTAGCAGAAGAAGCTTTTGAGATGGTTTGCATATCTCAATCTATTCTCTTCTCAAAGAGATTGAAGAATTTCTTCTCTTCCTCCCAATCTCCGAGAAAATTCTCTATTCGATCGAAACGATCTTCTAAGAGAATCGACGGAGAAAGAGCGACAGAGAGAAGAAGAAGACGAAGCCGTAAAGAGTCGATACAGAGAGAGCAATGTGTCGCTCATACACACTTTTTGCCACACAACTACTCTAACCGACCGAACCGGACCGTACCGAATGCTAAACCAAAGCGATAGACAGCGAGGCATCTCTGGTTTTCTGGGTAAGACGTGTTTTCACGACTATTTAAAACAAGTGGATCCAAAATTGAAATAAACGAAAGTTACGGGGTTTTTTTTCAATTTTGAAGAAAATTAATTCAATTATGTAGTAGATGATAGTTCCAATTATACCAAACTACAGTTTTGTTCTTTAAATATGCACCTTATAGTATTAAACTTTGCATTTTCGCTTTTGCCGACAAAAAAAAAACACTTTTCATGTGATTTTGAAATTCTAATTGACTCTTTTTTTGTATGAATTCTTGATTTGATGATTTGTATTCAACTTTTTTACATTTACCCTATTTTTTTACTACTTTATCAAACATTGTCGGGATGTTTAAACAAAAAGGCTTGTATTCCTTTTAAACCTTATGGTAAACGGACTTTTTCACTGTTAAGATAAACGATTTTTATAATCAATGTTTTGAAATGAATTACAGCATGAATCATGCTTTAAAATGAATCATGATACTCATGATTATATCACATGTCGCGAGGCGCGAGTACATATGTGATATATGTATTATATTAAACTTGTTTTCTTAATTGTCCATAAATGTTTTTAGCTTCGTGGACCTATACAATACACGCATGCAAATATGCAACAATAAAATAAAAATAAAAAACTTACTCCATCTTTGCATACGAATCATGCATGAACTCATGCTTCATGACATGACGCGATCATATGTATATTTAAATTCGTTTTTTTTCTTAATTGTTCTTAAATGTAATTTTAGTTTTGTGGACCTATACAAACATGCAAGTATATGCAATAATAAAAATTACTCCATTTAATTTATGTTTTATACTGGGTATGTCAGGGTCACATTCACATACGTGTATGCATTTACTTTGTTATACAATTAACTTCGTAAAACATATCTGAATCGCTGAATTACTAATATGTTGCTAGCTGAAGGCTGACTTTAATGCGCATTGTTTAAACATAAATCTAGTAGTTAATGGTTTTGTGATTATAGGTCGATGTTGTGGATGGAAACCCATTATTCGACAACCGGGATTGTGATCCGGTTTTCGGAAAATTGTCCGGTTCTCGTGTGAATAAGAACTCGTGGTGTAAGGTGAACCGATCGAGTGTGAATTAACTTGTTTGATTAATTCCAATGTGTGTTGTTCAAATGTTTTCAAGCCGAGTTTCTTTGTGAAAAGGTCAAATTTCAAAATAATCATACAAGACTAAAGTTCCCGAGTCAAATAAAATAACCCTGATCTATCTATAAACACACACATATTTAAGTTATAATAAAAAAAAATTAAAGTGGAACACACACACAAAATAAATAATATAAAATGTTTTTAAAAAAAATTAACCTAAATTTCACTTCGAAAACTAGATGATGGAGCAATTGAATGGATCCGGTTCGTTTTCCAGTCGATCCTTTGCATAGTCTATATTCTCTAACTCCACACATATTCTTTTTAGTTCTTTACTTTACTACTTCTAATGAAAATGAAACCCATATGAACGTAAAGTATATTTGTGTTGTAACACAACTATAGCATAAAATAATGCGACGTTGTGTTTGCCTCATAAAACATTATAAACCTGAATTTATTTAATACCTTTCTAATTATTTAACGTACGGCGTATGAATGTGGCTAGCTACTTATTTGGAAACTTTGATTTACCACATGTTTTACAACGTTTGATAAATCAATCCTTTGAAAATTCTATTGGTTTCTGTCTAACATAGACTTATTTTTTACTTGTAACTTTTGACCACAACGATAAATGATGAATCACACCAACTTTAGTCATCAACCAACTGTGCAGTAAAACACTATGAAACCCCGATATTAAAGTGGCATCACACTAAAATGGACAAACCCCGAAGGCTGTCTTGCGATTGACAGCTTCAATAAACAAATCAATCCGCGAGCCGACAAGCTTATTTCTATCCGGTTTACGGTAGACCATCTTCATGATGATTTACCCTCCTACTGGTTTGGAACAAGAACTTGATCAGCTCATTTTCTTATCGTCATTTCTCACAATGGGCGGGTTTTTAAAATTTTTTTTTGTGTCAATGAAGCTCTCTGCCCCTAAAGCTCTTGTAATTAACAATCTATTCCCTTTTGGTAATATAATGCACATCTTATCAAAAAAAAGAAAAAACAAGAACTTGATCAGCTCATTTTCTTATCTGCATTTCTCACATTTCCCTTCTTGAAGAAATTTTTGTTTCCACTTAAGTAGCTTAGAAATAAACTCTATTTTGTTGCTGATAAAGTTTTACATTAAACAATTAAAAAGGCGGGGACATAGTTGTAAAGTTGTAGCACAAAGAAAAACTAAAAAAGGAACGGTATTGTTACGGCCTCTAGGGCCAGGTCTTTTTTTTTTTTTTATCAAAAGCCTATGTGGACTTGGACAAACCGTGTCTTTGTGATTTTTCTATTCCAATGACCAATATCCTACAATTTGGTTCAAAATGTTGAAAACGAATTCTTTTCAAGTAAAGTCAAAGTCAAAGTTCATATATATATATGTATGTGTGTATACACATAAACATAAGCCAGTGAGACCAAACTCGCCCAAAGTCAAACAAGGACATCTAAAAAAAATACCTATATATAAGAGTCATTATCGAATTAATTACAACATACAAAAAAAAAAACGAACAACATTCACCAATAAAAAGCTCGTTTTTGTTTTTGCTGTTCATTCAAAAAAGAAAAGAAAATTTTAGTATTATGATGAAGAAACAAGTAGTGATCGTCGTTGTGTTAGTGGTTATATTCGTTGTTTTCTTGGATGCTACGCAAGTTAAAGCCATGAGGCCTTTCCCGGAGACGGTCGATGAGTTACGGCTTCTGTTTCAGGCGCTACAAAGAGGTCAGGGCCGTGGCTCTGGTCGGAACGGTTGCACCAATATTCCTCGCGGTACAGGCAGATGCCATGGCTGAGCTGCCACACGACTCTTCTTCATTATTTGATTCTTTTTTTGTTTGCCACATTTGTGTGTTACGTACATAAAATACGTAATTATACGATAGCTTTAGAATTCGTTCCATGTTGTAATCAACGGAATTTTGATCTGTTTTTTTATAATATAATTATTTTGTGTACGTGTGTGCCACGATCCACTTGTATGTGTTAAAGAGTACGTAACATTTTTGCAGTGTTTAAAAAAGATTGTTAAGGTTATTATTAATATTTTTAATGTATATTATTTATTTAATTAAAGTGAATGATTAAAAAACAAACTGGACCAATGACACTTCTCCATCTGTCAGATGTGTGTCTTAAATATCTTGGGGTTCTTAATTTCTCAAATAAAATTAGAACAGATATCTTATTTGAGAAATTAAGAACCTCATCGAAGATGTTTAAGACACACATTGACAGATGTACTAAAATATCTTAGATGGGGTTGATACTGGTTGCAGAAAGTATCTACTCATTAAAAATTTTAAATTAAAAAAATCAGGTATTCCAGTTATAACTTGTTCAAGAAAGTTGCATTATTGAAAGAAATGTAATCATAAAAACATTTATTTGATTTTTGAAAAGGTAGATGATACAATGAAGAATTTAAGTATTTTGACTTCTAACAAAAATCACATAACACAAACATGCACTTTATATACAGCGTCTGAAGATAAAAAGCCGTTCTCATGTTAGCGTATTCCCACTTACACCGCTCATGGTTGGAGGTTTTTCCCTCCGACATCTCTTGGTGACCGACGTTGCTAAAAGTCAAGCCTCAACAGCAACAAATAAAAAAAGAAAATGCCCCTTTTTGTCTGTGACGATTGATTTGTGTAAACTGGGGAGTATTAGCATATTAGATGCAATGCCCCGAAAAACCGTGTTCTTATAAGATTGTCAGGGGTTTTCACCTGTTCTATGTTCTGTAGCCAAGCATCAAATGCTTGTAATAACGACCCCGAATGATTCTTTGCCACCAATATTTTGTTGAGCCCCAGTAACTCATCTGCATCCGCTCTTGGATGAGCCTGTAATGTGAATCACGCGTGTGTGTGTGAGGACTGGAGAAATGCAGAGATTTAAACGAGCATATCTATGGGATAAGGGAAAAAGGTTGTTCACCATCTAACAAGACATCTTTTAATGCCTTGAGATATAGGACGGAAAAAAGATGGATCTCTCTGAGTATACAGTATCCCAACCTGGAACAGAATCAACTCTTTTTAGTAAAACGGTTCTCGCAATTAGTGTCTACCGATTACGAAAAGATAGAGCTTTTTACCTCAACCAATGCCATTGCAGAAGGGTCTTCAAAGATCTCAAGGCTATAGTCACCCAAATAATTTACCTACAGACAATTGATGCTAATACTTTTATCAATGAAGCTAATAAAAACTCGTTTGATTTCTGATAAGGTAAAACTGAACCAACTTTGGCTTCCATTAAGGGTCTAGAAGAGTAGGTACCGCAAATTCTGTATTGACAAGAGCTTGGACAAAATCCATCAGCTGAATTTTAGCCCATTCGGAGCTCAGAGTGGGATCCTCAGTATGCGGAGGATGCCTCCATGGAGCACCAAACCGTAATTTTTCATCCGGAATGCTTCCTTTTTGTGCATCAGTGGCATATCGTTGAAGCCACAACAAAGCTTTTTCCATTGCAGGATTTACCACAGCAACCTATACCAGAAAATAACAGATAAATATATCAGAACGAAGTACTGTTGACTGTCATGTTTAATTTGAAAGCAAATTGCAAGCAATCAGTTTAAATTAGCTTACTTGTAAATATGCCAAGTATGCATCCACAATATCTTCAAATGTACCCGCTTTACTCCCCATTAAACTGATGAAACACGACGGCGTTAGTTCACATTTGGAAAACAAAAATAGGGGTGTGACGCAATTTGAAGAAGAAAAAACCCATAAAGGAAAAAGGGAAAAAGAAAGCTATAATATCGAGATCATACAAAAGAAGAGGGAACCATTACCTTTGGTAATGATTACTTTGCTTAAGCGCATAAAGCTCAAATAGATGCCGAGAATTGGTACCAAGAACATCAGCAATGATCGTCCACTATAATTTCAACACTATGTTAAAACTCTAGTATTCTATACTGCAGTTACTTAGATTAAAAAAAAAACAGTAAATTTTTAGCAAACAGATCAGTCAACCTTTCTGGTTTGATATTGTTAGGTTTTAGAGTTGCCACACTAGTTTTCAATATTTTGGTTTCATTAAACAAGCGGTGCCATTACATACAGCATTTTTCTCACCTCCGAAGCACTGAAGTAATCAGGAACCATGTGTAATTTGGCTTCTTGAGGAGTCCATCCAAATGTCTACAAATAAAACAAAGCCAAAATGTAACGTAAAAAGGGTAGAATGTGGGAAAATATAAACTTGAACTCTCATGCACATAATCTCTTGAATCAGAAATTTCTATATTGAAAATGAAGCAGATTGGGAAACTCTACATTATATACCAAATTAGTGAAATTACTAATACATGTTCACACAAATGCATACAGAATCCATATTTTAGTGAGAGGTATATGTGTAGCAGCTATACCTCACGAGAGATGAAAATATCAGGAAACCCAAAGTCAACAAAGGCTTGATATGAGTAGTAGCTGTCATGAACCAAATTATTAGACATCAAAGAAAATGATTAAAAAAAAGTTCCAAAAGAAAAGACAGCTAAAGAGTCAAAGTTCAGAATGGGAAACAGTTTACGGCCCAGAGTTTAGAAAATAAAACTTAAAAGCCAGATTAGAAGACCAAGTAATCCTCAGATATTAGCAGCTTGTACTTCTAAAACCCAAAAACGCAAACAAAGAACAGGACCAACCTATCCGAAGTAACAAATAGGACAGGTAGACAACGCTCATTTGCACCTAACGCTATTATTCTCCATACAAGATTGTCATGGTACATTGATGCTGATACTGTTGAATCATCAGTCTGAATAGCACTCTTCAAGATTTCAATGTTGTTTAAAACCAGCTTAGGCTGCCAAGTAAAATAAGAAACAAAGACAAACAAAAACCAAGACAGCATTAGTTAGTGCAGAAAGTAACATCTATACTTGGAAAAATGTATACAGATGATACAGCCACTGTTTAACTCGTACTTTATCCATTCCATTACCTGGAAGAACCCAATCTCTGCAGCTTGTGACAACAACTCGAGCATCAGCAAAGGCCAATCAGTACATGAATTAGCTAAAGTTCTCGAAAACCCATTAGTTCGGTTCAGATGAGCAATGGCATTGGCTTTCCAACCCTGGTGCACCTTTATTACCTCTTTAGCCAATCTTAACGCAAAAGCTGTATCTCTATAATACGAAGCCTCTTCTACAGACAAGCTATTACCTTTCTCTTCCAGTTCAAGCAACCCATCAATCTCATCGGCATTTTGTCGAACAGATAGCGCATACACTGCTTGTTCCCAGAGAAATAAAATCGAGACTTTCTCTGGAACAGCAATGTTATAACTCTGAAGTATACGGCGAAGTGCAGTATTGAGACCATACCATTTGTTCATAGTAGTGAAAATCTGCTGCGAGCTAATACTCCCAAATTTGATAGCTTTGTGGCTCATTGATTCAAGACAATTCTCGAGCTGGGTTTTGCAATTCGACAACAATGGTGGGTCAACACTATTCCAAGACGTCCATGGATATGATTGGTGGTGATCTGGATGGTGTTCTGTTACCGATTGGGCAAAATCAACATAACCAGCTAGGTGAGGACCTTTGTTCCAATCTCCGAGAAGACCTAAAAAAGAATGAGATCGGAACGAATCAAAAGCTATGATCTTTTGAGAAATTTGAATAACATAATTGGGAAAGTTAGGGATTTGAATTTACGGTTAAGAATTAGAGTGGTTTTGCCGACGCCACGAGGACCATGGAGGATGAGTGGCTGAGGAACACGGTGGCGTTGGACATGGTTGTTGAGAACGGTTTCAAGAAGTGGCCTTGGAATTATCTTCCAAGGTTTATTCACCATTTCTCTGCTTCTTCTTCTTCTTCTTCCTCTTGCCTTGAGCTTTGTGTGGGGTTTTAGGGACACTCCCAAATCTCAGGGAAATGTTCAATCAAAATCTGTTAAAGGGTTTAAGCGTTTAAGGATCTCTCGCCAACGAAGAACAAAATTCAAATCGAACCAATCTGAACCGGTTTAATTAACTCTATTCGTTTAACTGGATTCGGATACGAATACATTGAGGCTTAAAACCAAATAAACAATAACCGGTTTCGGTTTTATTTTCGTTTTTATTACTTGAGAAATTGAGCATGTTTATTACTAGTAAAGAAACTAGAAAAAAGTAAAAAAGGGAACACAAATAATTTATTAAGTTTATGATAGACTCCGGCTGATCAAACATAAATGTAGTGATATACAAAAATTTGTAAAAAAAAAAAAAAAAAAAAAGAGCCAAGAATTTAGTTTCCTGAATATGGATCTTCAAATAATTTATAAATTCCTTAAGACAATGAAGCATGTTTTTGCTTCCACTCCTATGTTATTATAAGAATAGTTCAAGTATAATTTCTCGTTGTTATACAAGAAAAAAAAAATCCACACGTAGCCCAAACATGGATATTGGGATGAAGCTTCACATGAGGGCTCATCCGTGGGACGTGCCCGAGGCTTTGGGGATATGAGAGTAACCGTTCTCACCAGACTCAGGGACCGTGCCCCTCTGCAAGGACATGAACACGAACCGAATCTCATTATCGATAGCGGTTCGTAACACCCTTGCGGCTCCTACTTGTTTGGAGTCCAACATAATCAAGAACATGGCAAGCAAAAGTACTCCAAAGATCACTTGTTTCTTCATCATCACTTAACTTTGTTGTCACTCTTGAACTTCAAAAAAGGTCAATTTGTTTCTTTGCAATGGAATTTTGTTGTTGTAATGTCTTTTACTCTTTTGTGTCGCATTGAGTGGCTTTTCAGATATGAGTATGAGTTTATTATATAGGGGCAGGGGCTTTGGTTGGTCTTACACTAAAATATTAGATGCTTATGGGTTGACTTTTACTTGGAAATAATTGGTTTTCTACGTTTGAACCGAGAATAAATATTAAAACGTATTGATCAAACAAGTAAACACGTAAGACGGTTTTGTCTTGGACCGCAAGCTTTCCTGCTCTAACCGAAGATCACGCCTTGCCAATTTCAAGCAATTTGGAGGAAAACACATCCGGGACGTTCTTGCGGTTCATGTTGATAAGTGGAATTTCCGAGAAGTTATGATATTAAATTTATTACTTGTTGCCTCGTAGTATGGATTAGTGGGATCCATTTGGCATTGTAACCGAGTTAATGTATGTATGTTGTGAGAAAATTGTCGAGTGGGTTTATCTGATAGAAGACAAATAAAAATACATGTGAATTAGAACATTGGTGTAGTGTTTTCTGAAATTTTTAACGTTCAAATCAATATTTTGCTACCAGGTAATTTGGTCAAAACCCAAAAGAAGGATCAAGAAAAATGTTTATCTTGAATGTGATGGTGATTTTGTTGCAACGTTAGTAATCCGTTCATGGTGGGTTTTTCAAACAGCGGCAATGGTGGTATATCACATTAACTAATGATGTTATGTGGCAGTGGTTCATTCTCGTTTCATTTTAAACTATTTCATCTCTCGAGGTTTCTCACGGTTCATTCCATTTTCGTATAGGATTGTTGACAATACCAACAACTATTCTCTCAAATACACGGAGTATAGAATCATGGAAGAGATTCCATTGTAGAAAAAATTTTAGCCACCAATCAGAAACCAAATCTACATAGAGATCAAAGACTGGGTTATCGAACAAGGTGTCATAGGAGTAAAACTAGATTTTTCGGCGATAATAGTGCTAGTTTTTTTTGGAGTTTTCAGCAGTTGTATGTAACCAAGAATAAAAATCGAATAAGCTTAAGTTCGAGTACGAATAAGCAACATAACGGATTATCAATTCGTTAGCAAGTAAGGTTTTCGGTGAAAGCATCATAAGAAATCGCGCATATTTATCGTTCGTTTAATGCTGATAATTTTACTCATGCGTTTGTATCATGTATGCATGATATTTGTATAAACTATGTTTTGAATAATAAATGAAAAACTGTTATATATATACACTAGACTAGAATTCGTCCGATTGACAAGTTTTTTAATTTTAAAATAAATTAAATTTAAGTAAAATTAATTATTAAATTAAATATGTGTGCTTAACGATTTATCTTATAAAAATAAATTTAGGGAGAAAAGTAAAAATCATATTTCGTTAGAGAAAAAAGTTTAGTTATTAACATATTTTCCATGTATAAATTAATTTCTACATTATAATTTTATTATTAACATATTAAAAATATATATCATATCCATTATTTTGTCCATTTTGTCATTTATTTTTTCGGTCACTGTGTGAGATATGTATTTTACAAATATCATAAACCAAAAAAATAAACCAAATCTGACCCGACAAAACCCAAAGGATCCTAAACTTCTCTATATGAAGAATCTAACCCAAATTAAACCGAGAACTGAATGAATACCTGAAATATTTGAAATACAACTATATATTCAAAACCATTAATAATATATAAACTCAATATAACTCAATTATATACCCTACAATAATAAAGCCAAAAATATCAATGATTTTTATATCAAAATAACCAACATAGGCAAAATGCAAAAATATTTGAAAGTTCTAAGTTATATTTGTGAAAATTTAACCAAAATTTATTCAAATTTAATCAATTTTTAATATTTATTTTCTATTTTTTGTATCTAAACCTGATTCGAATGCAGATGAAACTAAACCAAACCGAATGGATCATAGACCTCTAAACCCAAAAACCCGAGAGTCATGAACCAACCCTAACATCTAGACCTAGTATGAGATGTAAAAAAAGATCCAGTAACCGGTAGCTATGTTCTCACTCATATCTAGGTTAGACGTTCTCGCAAGATCTTATTTGTCCAATCTAATATCCTCTTGTTGAGATTGTATCTCGGTTCCCAATATAATATATTTTCCCTTTCGCAGCTTCACTTTGTTGGAATCTTTCACTATTTCCTGTCTTATGGCATTTTCCAACAACATCTTCTAGCTCCACCCTTCCGTCAGCAACTCTCAATTTTATTCTTATATCGGGGCTTATATCTTAAGATGTTTGGTTTTTACAACTTTCGTTCTTTTCCGTTGTCGGATTTTTATCCACCATCATTTTCAATCTCTAACAGAAGTTCAATCGACTTGCTCCCTCCTCTAGCTAGATCCAAATAAGTATATGAGAATTGACTTCATATGAACAACTCTCTCAAAATGTATTTCTGCCTTGTTTTGGATTTATTTTCTTTGTGAAAGAACAAATTTTGTTTTCTTCCTTTGGAAGAAATCATTTACACACTTTTTTCTTCTATGGAAGAAATTAACACTTCCTTCAATTTTTATGTCCAAGAAAGGTGTTTTTTATTCGTATCGTAAATCGAGAATATTATGCTATTTTCTAACTAATTTTTTTATCTTATGTTAATTATATATAACTCTTGTTGATAAACCCGACAAAACTGTTTAACAGTCGGTCTTGAATATTATTTAGTACTCCTAACATTCTCCATATTAGATCATCTCCTAAAATTTAGTTAATACTTAACCAATTAGAATAATAAATTAAATTGGATTATACAAAATCAATTTTGTTCATTTTACAACCAAAGTTTATATAATAAGATAAGATAAATTAACAAATTTGTTTTTCATTTTTTATTTTTAAAAGTATTTCTTAATTTTAATTATTGATTAGATAAATTGACAAATTTTTGCTTAACTTTTCTTCTTTAAGATAAGGTTTTATTTTCGTTTTTGTATTTGTTTTAAAATTATTTCTTGGTTTTAATTACTTATTAGATAAATTAACAAATTTTTGGTTTCCTTTTAAAATTATTTCTTAATTTTAATTATTTATTAGATAAATTACCAAATTCCCGTTTTCCCTTTTTAATTTTAAAATCATGTCTATATTTAATTAGTTTTATTTTCGTTTTAGATTTTTTTCAAATTATTTTTTAATTTTAATTATTTATTAGACAAATTAAATAATTACTGTTTTTTTTTCTTTTAAAAATATTTATTTTATGTTTTTAGATCTTTCTTAAACTTATTTCTTAATTTTAATTATTGATTAGATAAATTAACAAATTATTGGCTTCTTTTTTTCTTTGATTAGATAAATTAACAAATTTTTGTTTAACTTTTTTTTTTAAGATAGAGTTTTAGGTTTTACTTTCGTTTATGTATTTGTTTTAAATTTATGTTTTAATTTTAGTTATTGATTAGATAAGTTTATAAATTTTTGGTTTCATTTTTTTAATTATTTTTTAATTTTAATTATTGATTAGGTAAATTAAAATTTTTTTGGTTTTCTTTTCTCCTTTTAAAATTATTTTTTATATTTTTATTAGTTTTATTTTCGTTTTTAGATTTGTTTTAAAACTATTTCTTAATTTTAATTATTGATTAGGTAAATTAACAAATTATTGGTTTTTTAAAAACGATTTCTTTTATTTTTAAATATTTTTAACTTATTTTTTAATTTTAATTATTGATTAGATAAATTAACAGATTATTGAGTTTTTTTTTCTTTTTAAAATTATTTCTTTCAGTATATATATTTTTAATAATTATATTTATGAATTTGATACGTGTCAAAATCTGAATTATTTGTGACACGTGTCATGATCTCGTGAAATATTATTTTGACACGTGTCGGCTTATCGTGAGTGCAACCCAATTTTTATGGTTTTGATATCCGGTAGGCTGTTATGGTGGAGAATCAAGCAGAAAGGGAGGTGTCTACCTTAAGGACAAATAATGGTTTTGAATATTGCAACAAGCAGTTTGATGTCTTCAGCAAAGGCCTTTACTTGATAGGACTCCTTTCCCATCCGGGGAAAAGCAGAACTTACGCCAGAGTTATAAGTGGTTGCGGATTCGAACCGCTCACAGAAGGTAATGAAGAAGAGGGCTAGTCCTCGAAAATGCCCGTTAATCAAGCAAGTTGAAAAAAAAATCTTCCAGATTTGTAGACGTCCAGGAAGCTTAAGATCTTAACAAGAAAGATATAAGGCGATGGCGTCGCCAATTGCATGAAAGAAAGGCGATTGGATGAGGGTGAAGCAAATCTACAATCCTTATGGGAGGATGGGAGGCCTACCACCCTCTCTTCACATCTGGTAGAAAGAATTTTGAGGGTTTTGGAGAGTGAATAGCAAATACATTAGTTATTTTTTTGGTCAGTTACTAACCAAGAATATAAATATGCAAATACATTAGTTATTTTTTTTGTTCATTAAAACAATTAAAACCTTAATATATTTTTGACCAATGCTATATCTAATTCTTTTTTCCCAAATTATATAAATTTCATATCTACCTAATTTTTATTTTGTTAATATGTGCCGAAGTGAATTCTTAATCAACATTTGTCTCAAAAATATAAAACAACATATACTCATATTGCATAAATTTATAATCATATTTTAAACAAAAAAAAATCATAATCATATCTTCATAACGGATGGTACAAAGTACAAACTATAGTAATCTGATTTCTGAATTCTCAAAAGTGCTGGAAATAAATTAGATCGAATTTAAGAAATTTATTATGATATAGTATTAAAGATGAGAAATAATAATTGAAAGATTCGGTGATAAAAAACAGCCTTTTTAGGGTGAAAAAGGAAAAAAGGGTAAAACAGTAGAAACACAATCTGGAAAGCCGACGCCGAGAGAAGCCACTCTGACACCTGAAGCATTCAACGCCGTCGTCATCAATCATCATCATCTTCTTCGATAGGCATATGTATAAATAGTCCTCGCACACTGTAATTTCTTACCGGAGAGAAATGGAGAGCTCACATAAGCCGTGGAGGGGGGAGTATGCTAAGTCGTCCAGGTCTACATGCAAGACTTGTAAGTCTGCCATTAACAAGGAGGGCTTTCGTATTGGAAAATTGATTCAATCTCCTCATTTCGACGGTGTCATGCCTGTATGCTTCTCTCTCTTTTTCTCTCCCAATTTGGACCCGTCTCTGTTAAGAAAGTTTCTTCCTTTTAGAGTTTTTGTGAGGCAAATTGGTTTTTTTTTGCTCGAAATTGCAAACTTTTGTGTGTGTGTGTGTCTGTGCTATTTCTAGGGCTCCTTTCGCGTGTTAAGTTTGTTCTCTTTCGTAAATTTGAGTTTTTTATTCTGCTCACATAATGTTCTTTCCTGCTTAATGTCTAATCAAATGTGATAAAATTAACAGCAATTGAAGCTAAAATTTTAGCCATTTTGAGTTCTCTATATAATATGCTTGATGATTGCAAAAGGTTTGTGCTTTTTGCAATGACATATGTGGACTGCTAGTTTTCCCGTGACAATTTCGAAGTCAAGCGTTTTCAGTATTCTGTTTGGATGATTACAATCATTTGTTGAGCTTTAAATATACTTTTGATTGTTCTTCGATGTCTTTATGCTGCTAATAATAATCATAATCAGCTGTGTTATCTAAGCATTATTCTTGTTGTTTTCTGAAATGATGGTCGTTCTTCTCTTGTTCTTTTCACTGCTTAACTTCCCCATTCTAGTTTTATGTTGCTTTAGCTCCTGTGGACATGAACATTTTCTAACTGACGTATCCTCTCTGTACTTTATTTTTCTATCACAGATGTGGCACCATGGTAGTTGTGTACTGAAGAAACCGAAGCAGATAAAATCGTATGTAAAACCAATTTCACTTTGTGTAAATATTAAAAGCATTCTGCTGTCAACCCTTTTTTTTGTTCTGTCTCTTGGTTTTGCTAGAGTTGATGATGTTGAAGGCATAGAATCACTTCGTTGGGAAGATCAACAAAAGATAAGAAAATACGTCGAATCTGGAGCAGGGAGCACGAGCGCGAGCACAAGCACTGGCTCAAGCACTGGCAGCAGCGCTGGCAATGCCAAACTAGAATATGGGATTGAAGTGTCACAAACTTCTCGTGCTGGTTGCAGAAAGTGTGGCGAAAAGATCTTGAAAGGAGAGGTAAGGTGTTGTTTTATTTCATCTGTCATAAGATCTCAGTGGTTGTAGCATTATATATGAACTGGTTTGTCCTGCATTAGGTTATTGTGATGTTTTTTTTCCAGGTACGTTTATTCTCTAAGCCTGAAGGCCCAGGTAACAAGGGTTTGATGTGGCACCATGCAAAATGTTTCCTTGAAATGTCTTCCTCTACTGAACTGGAAAGTTTGTCTGGATGGAGAAGCATACCAGACTCAGACCAACAAGCTCTTCTTCCCTTGGTGAAGAAAGCTCTGCCGGCAGCCAAAATTGGTAAGAGTCTTAAGGTGTTCGGTTATGAATTGAGTTCCTTGTTATAAAAGCCTGATTTGCAGTTCTATAGCCTGATGTCTTTCAAATTTCGTTTGGCACAACTGGGTCAGAGACATCAGAAGCACGTCAAACAAGTTCAAAAGCAGGCACAAAACGAAGAAAGGATTCTGATGATAACGAGAAGTCTAAACTAGTTAAGACTAGTTTTGATGTGTCTACAAGCGGGGCTTTACAGCCTTGTAGCGAAGAAAGGGGAATGGAGGCCCAAACTAAGGAATTGTGGGACCTGAAGGATGATCTGAAAAAATATGTATCAACAGCTGAGTTGCGGGAAATGCTTGAAATAAATGAACAAAGTACAAGAGGATCAGAACTTGATCTGCGAGATAAATGGTAAATTACATTGCAAAGCTGCCTGGAAAAGACATTCTGAAATGCCTGTTGTTTTATTTCTGTTACTGTTGTGTGGATATTCTTAAAAGGTAACTAGGATTAGAAAATCTGACGCATAATCATATTTCTGAGCTCTATGTTTCTTTTTAGCGCTGATGGCATGATGTTTGGTCCACTTGCTCTCTGCCCAATTTGCTCTGGTCATCTTTCTTTCTCTGGAGGAATGTACCGGTGCCATGGTTACATCTCTGAATGGAGCAAATGTTCTCATTCTACTTTGGATCCAGACCGCATCAAAGGGAAGTGGAAAATCCCTGAAGGAACAGAAAATCAGTTCCTTCTGAAGGTAAATCAGTCGTTTTGTAGAGTGAGATTGGTATGCGTTTGGTTAGATGTGGCGTGAAGGACTCATTGAGTTAATTTTTGTCTTCTGATTCCTTGCAGTGGAGTAAGTCGCAAAAGAGTGTGAAGCCAAAACGTATTCTGCGCCCTGAATCGTCTGGTGAGACTTCTCAGGGTCAAGGTTCTAAAGATGCAGCTTACTCAAGGAGTGAAAAGCTGGTAGATCTTAAAGTTTCAATTGCTGGAGACTCTAAGGAACGAGTATGTTCTTTGTGGTGATTTGATCCTCAATATGCTTCCATTAAAAAAAATAGATATCAAGTTATCTTTTCATTTCATTGCTTGATGGCATCATTTTGCAGCAAGCATGGAAGAAGAAAATTCAGGAAGCCGGTGCAGAGTATCATGCTAATGTTAAAAAAGGTACGTATTACTTGAGTTTTAGTATAGTATATTCTGAACATGTTTTCAGCTTTTGAATATATCTTCTTAATAAATTTGCAGGTACAAGCTGTTTGGTTGTTTGTGGACTGACAGATATGCGAGATGCTGAAATGAGAAAGGCTAGGTAAGAGACTAAGCGTAATAATGCCTTTATTGTGTTGTTACTCTCTAACTAATCACACTCTTTGCTCTCACTTTGAACGTTAATGCTGATTTATATGTGGCAGGAGGATGAAAGTGGCAACTGTGAGAGAGGATTATCTGGTTGACTGTTTTAAAAAACAGAGGAAGCTTCCATTTGAAAAGTACAAAATTGAAGACACTAGTGAGAGCCTGGTCACTGTTAAAGTAAAAGGCCGAAGCGCTGTGCATGAAGCGTCTGGCCTCCAAGAGCACTGTCACATTCTTGAAGATGGGAACAGTATCTATAACACAACTTTGAGCATGTCTGATCTTTCTACCGGTATCAACAGTTATTACATACTCCAGATAATCCAAGAAGATAAAGGTTCAGATTGCTATGTATTTCGTAAATGGGGCCGAGTTGGAAACGAAAATATTGGAGGTAACAAACTGGAAACAATGTCAAAGTCGGATGCGGTTCACGATTTCAAACGTCTATTTCTTGAGAAGACTGGAAACACTTGGGATTCTTGGGAACAAAAAACAAATTTCCAGAAACAACCTGGAAAATTTCTCCCGTTGGACATTGTAAGATCTATATCTTTTGTATCTTCGGATTCTCTTATTTTCCTAAATCCTTCATAAAATATTTTATATCTTTTGTTTCAGGATTATGGAGTTAACAACCAATTAGCAAAAAAAGAACCAGTTCAGACCAATAGCAACCTTGCTCCTCCATTAATCGAGTTGATGAAGATGCTTTTTGATGTGGAAACTTACCGGTTAGAAACTTATGTGCCATTATCTTGCTCTCCTCTCCTCTCCTCTCCCTAAGAACTGTCTGAAGTAACCTAATAATTACTTCCACAGATCTGCTATGATGGAGTTCGAGATAAATATGTCAGAGATGCCACTTGGGAAACTCAGCAAACATAATATACAGAAGGGTAACTCTTATCTGTCTAGTTTTAGTTTTTATTTTTAATGTTTTTCTAATAAATGATGAAATCTTAGTTCTACATAACATTCTATTATGTTTTCTCTTGTTTGTTCTTCTACAGGTTTTGAGGCATTGACAGATATCCAGAAGCTATTGACTGAAAGTGACCCACAACCTTCTATCAAAGAAAACTTGCTTGTTGATGCTAGTAATAGATTTTTTACTATGATCCCTTCTATTCATCCTCACATTATCCGAGATGAAGATGACTTTAAGTCAAAGGTACTTGCCGTAAAACATGAACCATGGTTTTTTTTTTCCTGGCCTTTTTTTCTGCGTTACAGAAAAAAGTATTGCATCTGTGTGTTGCAGGTGAAAATGCTCGAGGCTCTGCAGGATATTGAGATAGCTTCAAGATTAGTTGGCTTTGATGTTGATAGCTCCGAATCCCTTGATGATAAATATAAGAAACTGCATTGTGATATTTCACCACTTCCTCATGACAGCGAAGATTATCGATTAATCGAGAAGTATCTTAACACAACTCACGCCCCAACACATACAGTGAGTTCAAATTCTGTTTTTTTCTCTCTCCGTGTTTGCTGATCTTAATTTTTCTGATTCAAATTTTGGTTATTGGATTTTTCAGGAGTGGAGTCTTGAACTGGAGGACGTTTTTGCTCTTGAAAGAGAAGGAGAGTTTGATAAATATGCTCCTTACAGGGAACAACTTGGCAATAAGATGCTCCTATGGCATGGTAAGCCAGCTACAACCAGTCACATCAAGATGATTTAGAAGTATATACAAATACTTTCATTGTCAATATTATGGTTTATCCTATATTTATGTCAGGTTGATAAAATCCCTTGGTTTAACCAAAATAACTCTGCTTTCAGGTTCTCGATTAACGAATTTTGTTGGAATTCTGAACCAAGGACTGAGAATTGCACCTCCGGAAGCTCCAGCTACTGGCTACATGGTTAGTACTCTCTATGTGTCTATGCTTATGTGGTTCTTATCAATTGAGAGCACTTCGCTATCTAGTTAACTTGTTGGAGAATCTGAACTTTTCAACCCTGCCTTTCAGTTTGGAAAGGGGATATACTTCGCTGACCTTGTCAGTAAAAGTGCTCAGTACTGCTTCACTTGTAAGAAAAACCCGGTGGGTCTAATGCTTCTGAGTGAAGTTGCATTGGGAGAAATACATGAGCTAACAAAAGCTAAGGTGAGCCGAATATATTACATTTTCTTAATGCTACTACTAACCATTTGGTCCTTATCTTGAGGCTATAGGCACAGCTTAAAATATTCTTACCTTCTTGTATGACCGTTTCTCTTATGTCTACAATTCATAGTACATGGATAAACCTCCGAGAGGGAAACACTCGACCAAAGGGCTTGGCAAGCAAGTGCCTCAAGATTCAGAGTTTGCTAAGTGGAGAGATGATGTGACTGTTCCTTGTGGAAAACCTGTTTCGTCGAAGGTCAAGGCTTCTGAGCTTATGTACAACGAGTATATCGTCTACAATACAGCCCAAGTAACTTCTTTTTCTAATATAATCTTTCTTGTTCCGCTCACCATTTTACGTTGGGATTTTTCGCAAACATTATCCTCTTTGTGCTCGACTGATTCTTAATATTATATGTTTATGGTGTGTACATGTCTGACAAAGATTTTGCCTCGTCTCTGGACAGGTGAAGTTGCAGTTCTTGTTGAAAGTAAGGTTTAAGCACAAGAGATGAGCTCGAAACCAAATAGGAAGCCATAACTTTTGTTAACTAAATGTCTTTTGGTAAGACGTAACTTTTGTAACTAAATGTCTTTGGGAGACTGAATCCAACATGATTGGACTCCTTTTGCCTCTCTAGCTTTGTAGCTGTGTCTGGTTTTACATTACATTTTGCTATGTTTTGTGGCAGGAATGACTCTTTTTGGTCTTTAGGTTAAACACTTGTTCAGGTCTGTTGTTGTTTCTGTGAATGATTATCAAGAAGCTCTTATATTGAAAGAGAAAGGTTGCCTGATTCGATCTCTACTATGAAAATGTCGAATAAAAGAAGATTGTAGAAGAATGGTATGCAAAACATCGAAAATTTGATAGTAATGAAGATTCTAGAAGAATGTAAGGTTCAATCTCTGACAAAGTAGTCACTTGTACTCAAATAGACCAAGGAAAATTGACCTCATGGTAGTAAAGAGATTCATTTGAGCTACACAGAGATTCATTTCGATCCATGGATCGCTCATGGTTCATTGGATCGAGGTCTGAGTCCAAGATTTCTTGGTGAAACCAATTGTGAAGATCTTGGGGCATTTGTTGAGCAAGAACCTTCTCTTGTTGCTTCAGATTGCAACCAGGATCCTCTTCAGGGAACCTTCTTGAAACTTCTTCTCTAAGGAGGACCACTTGTGCTTGAAGACCAATAACCTTTAAGACAAAAGTAAGTGAAGCTACTTGTAAGTACACTAGAGATAATGATGCAAGATCCAAAAAAACAATATACATTTCAGAGGGGGAAAAAACCTGTTGCTGGAGGGAGAAGATTTGGGAGACGCAACCGTAAATAGGATCATGGAGACGAGAGTGAGCCTCGTAAGAGATGGTTCTTACCGCGTCGCAGCGGTCATGATCAGGTAGGTGAGAAATGAGCTTAGAGAAGTTGCTAGCTCCAAACACTTTGTGAATGGCTGCAAAATTAGAAGATCCTTCTTCGTAGCAAAAGTATGGTGCAAATACACAACCTTCTATGCATTTTCTACGCAAGAACTTGCATCCTCCACATGGTGAACCTAAACCTCCCATTCTCAAAACGTATTAATCTAATTATTATTAACTAAATATTATCTTGGAGGAAGATTAATACTACTAATGCACTATTATATAGTGCATGCGTGTTTATGCTAAAGGACTTAGGTGGGATTTATGATAACTCAATTTGTTATTTTTACATACTTGTCTCTCTAATGGCAAACAATTACAAAATTTCAGCATTTTCTTTTCCCTCAAGTTTTATATACATTGTAAAATATGTCTTTTTTTATACAACTCGTGACAATATGTTATAGTATTTAAACGTTTGAGGTGGAGAATATTCTTAGAAAATATTTGAGAGAAACCTATTAATATTAAGATCCGATCGTATGAGAGATTTGGTTGACATATAGGACAAAACAATGAGTAAACATGAACCAAACCCAACTTGCTTTTTGTTGTGGTTATAGCTTTCTTGATTCATTGTTTACTTACATTTTTTTTTGATAAATAATTTAGAGTTTACTTTTAATGTTTGTTTAGTTTAATTTCTGTGTCATTCGGTAAAAGTGAATTATTCAAGTAAATGTTTTGCCGCCTTAATGAATGTGAAAGTGAACTACATAATACTTAGAAGAATATATATAGTCATATATATAGAAACGATTGATGTGAAATTATGTTAAGATGTTGGGACAAGGTATTTCTAAATAGATTTTAAACATTTGCTATGCTCTCAGTTTTGATCAAACTTTACAGACTAGAAAAATAGAGACCCATGATTATCCAGCCCACATAATCATCATGAATCATGATTAGCAACAAAAATATTCCGAAATAATTGATCAAGTACAAAAGTAAGATTATTCGAAAATGATGAACAACTGTTAGTGGATTATGACTTAATTTTGGTTTAGTGGAGATTAAAAATAGTTGGAAAAATAGAGTTTGAAGTTTGCCGTCATTAGAGTTTTTCAAGCTTTGTTTTTGATATCTTTCTTTGTGTTAGGATTTTAAGTGTCTAAGTTGTATGCCTAGAGTTGTATGAATCATTTCAGGAGTTGATAGGGGAAAAGAAGGAAACAAAGGAACCATCATCGGCCAATGGATCCGTCTCACCATGACTGATCCAAGACTCCTCAAACAACCCTCATAAGCCACATCAATCAAATGGAGACCGATCCAAGATCCCTCGAAACTATATAACCCACATCAGTCAGCCTTCTAGGTCATAGATCCGACCAGCAGTGACTTTGGTCAACTAGTGACCAATCCGAATCACAACCCACCTGATACAATAGCTGCCTGCATCGGCCATCCCTTCTCCCTTCATGACCGGAAAATTTCATTGGTGTTTGTGTTTACACTCTTTAAATCTTATTCGACTGGGAAAATAATGTTGAGCTCATCTTTTAATTGACAAAACATTGCATTTGAGAGATTGCAAAGTTTGACGTTTGCCAATAACTTTTGTAGTCTAGTCGGTAAAGACTAATGACTGAGTAATGATCGCAAAAGCATATTCAAAGGTCGAAAGAAAATAGTACAACTTTGTAATTGCTTAAAACTAATTAGCAAGGTTCAATGATTCATATAATTCTCAAGATAGCTTCAAGGAGTTAAAATCAACATTGCAATGAATCTGCAAATCACATGTACATTAGGGGAAGACACCAAAACCTCAGACAAATGTATATTCTTTCATGATCTATAAAAAACCTTCAATAGCTCTAAATAGAGATGTGAGAAAACCCGATTGATTAGTCAACTGCTTTCGAATCATTAGAAGAAGATGCCTCACCAGATCTGGAGTGTTCATGGTTATGACCATGAACATGATCATGATCATGGTGATGATTGTTATCTTCTTCTTCACTGTCATCCTCATCAAAAGGCTTCTGTTTGTGAAAGATGCAACATTTCTTTGAACTCTTCTTCTGCATAAACTCGTTGTCCACAGTCCCGTCTTTCCATGAAACTTTCTTCTTCTTCCGGTTCAACCGAAGCACTAATCTTTCTGTAGGTTGTGATTGAGAAACAGTGTTTTCTAATATGACAGAGGTTGTTGATGAAGAAGAAGGCCTTGTCGATGTGCTCATAGCTCAAGAGATAGCTTTCGATTATCTGCGTAGGGAAGACAAAAATGATCATCAATTCATGGCAGCGCAAGAACAGAAAAGACCAGATTCCTAATAGTAACAATATGCTTAAACCTAGAAAATGTAAGGAAACATCTGAAACCAATAGATTCATAAAAGTATGAGACACAGAAAAGTTTCAATCCTAACTCAAGTGATTCAAGGCGAGTTACAAAACTTAATCTTCAACAAAAACGTGAATCCAATTTTGGGATTCATTCTTCTGGGAAACAAACAGATGCTAATTCCAAACCAATAAATTCGAGATCTAAACCTAATTACTTGTGATTCTATGAGATTTCGATTGATAAACACACACAAATCTATAATTGAGTATCAAATGTTTGCAGTAAAATAGGTTTCCCTAACCTGATTTCGATTGATCGAAAAGCCAGAAAAAAAATAGAAAACCCTAAATCTAGGAAAACAAAAGATTCAAAGAAGAAAATCGATGAAAAGATTAAGAGAAGAGAATCGAAGCGAACCTGGGAATCGTAATATTGCTTAAGAAGGAGGAAGAGACGCTGCTTGTTGAAATCAATCAATGTTGACGATGGAGAGATTCAAAAGACTCTGGGCGATATAGAAGGTTATAGAACACTAGTTTTTTGCGGCCTTTTTTTTTTTTTTTTTTTTTTTTAACAAATGATTTTAAATTTGGCTTAAGCGTAAAGTAGAAATTAAATTGGTCAGTTTTGACAAACAACAACTCTCTTTCACTTCACGTCTGCGACTGTGTCGTCGAGCTCCGGATCTCATCGGGATCTCTCACCAATCTCGCCGTCATTATCCGTAGATCTATTCCGCGTCCGACGCCGTTTGGCGGACTCAGGACTCTGGATTTACAAACACTTTCTCTCGCCAGAAAAATTGGAGACAAGGATCATCATGGCTGTGGTGGATGTTCACCGGTTCGCTGAGTCAATTACTTGTCATGCTTGGAGTCCTGATTACTCCAGTTAGTTTCTATCTCTTTGATTTTGAAATGCTCTTTTTCTCTTCCTTCGTTTTTAGTTTTAGAGTTATATATGAATCTATAGTTTAGCTGGTGAGAAAATATAAGATGAGGGAATTGAATTGACTTGTAATATTCTTATATATCTTGTGGAATCAAATTTGTTGTAAATTCCTGGAATTGAGGATTTTTGGGTCAATGTTTTTTCATGCCCCTTGTGTTTGTCTGTCGGTGTCTCTTGCTTAAAGAAGGATTCATGAGCTTTATTGAATTGGTTTGTACTTTCATTATTGGAAAATAATGATAGATTCCTTCATATTCATTCTTAGTTGTTGAAAATTTCTATGTTAGTGTTAGGAACAGTTGGTATCTACTATTATTGTACATTAGTTTTTGAGCTTTTCTAAAAAAGATGAACACAATGTCTTGTTAAATATGGTTTAACGTCTTTCTTTAATACGCCTGTCATTGTTAATGTGCTGTGACATTTATTTCGTCTTTTTCTTCTAGTGGTTGCTCTCTGTCCTAACAATAGTGAAGTTCATATCTATAAATCATCTCAAGACCAGTGGGAGAGGTTACATGTCCTCCAAAAGGTGATACTTTCTGTCTCTATCTGAAACTAATGAACCGGCACCACTTTCCTTTGGGAATTATTTACTTTCATATATTCATTTATCCTCATTTTACTGATCACTTGTCACTGAAAAGTATTCTATAGACAGCTTGAATCTCAAGTATAACAACTTCATGATTCTGTTTGAATCATTGCAGCATGACCAAATTGTTTCTGGAATAGATTGGAGCTCAAAGTCCAACAAAATCGTCACTGTTTCCCATGACAGGAACTCGTAAGTTACAACCTTTGATTTACTTAATAGGAAATTTTATATTTGGGTAACCTTGTACTTCGATTAATGCTACAATAAATTGCAAACCTGATATTCTTAGTTCTTCATTGTTTTAGTTTGTTAAGCTGAGTTTAAAATGCGTCTTGAAGGTACGTGTGGAGCCTTGAAGGAGGTGAATGGGTACCAACTCTTGTTATTCTTAGACTAAATCGTGCTGCACTTTGTGTTCAATGGGGTCCAAAAGGTAAATGTATCAGCTCTATTGAGTTATATAGCTTCATTGTCTACGTAATATGTAATGTACTTTTCACATAATTTCTACAGCTTCTAATCTATGTTCCCATCTTTTTGTTCAATACCGTTAGAGAACAAGTTTGCTGTTGGAAGTGGTGCTAAAACTGTTTGTATATGCTATTACGAGCAAGAGAATAACTGGTAAATTCTTGAATTCTCATTATAAGTCATGGAATTTTATTTGGCACATTGCCTGACTTCTTTACTTCTTATGGTTTTGTTGGTCTATGAAATGGTATTATCTTGTGTTATAGACTGGCATGTTATTAGCACCAATTATTTTTATTATATTGGCACACATAACTGTATATTGTGTAAAGGTTTTGGAAAGATCTTGTATATGCATAATCCTCACAAAGTATATTATTAGTTTCATTTTAAGTTTCAGTATTTTTTGTCGGCTGACAATTCATTTCTTGGCTTTACTGTTCTCAGGTGGGTCAGTAAACTTATCCGGAAAAGGCATGAATCTTCAGTCACATCTGTTGCTTGGCATCCTAATAATGTATGTGCAATCAACACAACCCCTTGTACTTCATGTAGCCAAAATATTTAGCAGGCTTTCTGTAATGCTTTCTCTACGGAAAATATTCTATAAGTTGGCCACCGGATAGAGTATAGAGCACATGATCCATAAAATAGATTATCGATCTCCACTAGCTAATCTTCTCTATCATTGTTTCTGTTTCTTGGCATCCTAATAATGTGTGTGTTCTCTAATTGTCTGTTTTGCCTTAGATTCTTCTGGCAACGACATCTACAGATGGAAAATGTCGGGTATTTTCGACATTCATCAAAGGAGTCGACACAAAGTATGCTCATTACTTGAACGTCTACTTTTAAAACATTTTCGCAAACATGGGCAGTTTCTTATTTGTCTTCATGCACTGGGCTTATACAGGGATTCAAAAGCAGGCTCACCAGCGGAAACTAAATTTGGAGAGGTTTGATTCGTTTGGCTGGCTTTCCTTCTTTTAGTAAATATTGTAATGCTTATGCCCATATACCTATTCCCCCTAACACCCTCATCTAATGTTAGGGAGCTTTTTTTTTTTCTGTTGTGTCTTTGTTGAAACAGCAAATTATTCAGCTTGATCTCTCGTATTCTTGGGCATTTGGTGTGAAATGGTCTCCAAGTGGAAACACCTTAGCTTATGTAGGTGAGAATATCCTTAAGACTTGAGATGTTTGTCCATGGCACTATACTGAAATTATGCAATGAAACTTCAACTTGGTTTCATAATTTTTACTACCCTCTGTTTCAGTTCCCTTGTTTATGTAATCTTGTATAGGTCATAGCTCCATGATCTACTTTGTTGATGATGTTGGTCCTTCTCCTTTAGCCCAAAGCTTTGCATTCCGAGATTTGCCTCTTCGTGATGTGGGTCAGCATCCACCCTTATTTTACTTTTGAGAACCTGGTCTTCTCCCATGTGTTATGTCTTGAACTGATATTCTATTGGGAACTTGCTATTTCAGGTCCTGTTTATTTCTGAGAAAATGGTTATAGGCGTTGGATATGACAGCAACCCGATGGTATTTGCCGCAGATGATACTGGAATATGGTGTGTAACTCTCAGACATATCTGCTTACTTTCTCTTTCTTAGCCATTTGCATTCAATAAAATCTTCTATTCTTTTATTCTTCTTAGATCACAGGCCGGATAGTTAGTTCTGAAATGATACGCACACCAATAATTGGCTTGTTTACAAGTTTTTGTTTATGGTCTGTAGGAGCTTTGTCAGATACATTGGAGAGAAGAAAGCGGCATCTTCAGGTTCCAGTTACAGTTCGCAGGTACAAACCAAATTTTCTTTCTTTTGTTGCAATATGTCTGGTTTTAGCCTTTCAGAATAAAATATGAGTGAAGTTTAATTTAACCCTGAATTGGTCCTCCAAGATGGTAATCTTTCAGGTTTGTGTAGTTTACTACTTTCCGCTAGCATTATTTTGTTGTGTTGTATCTGATCCATCTGTTCACTATGTTGTGTTTTTCAGTTTTCGGAAGCATTTGGGAAATTCTACGGTAGTCAATCAAAGTCTGCAACATCTAACGATGCTTCTGAATCACGTGGAGGCGTTCATGATAACTGCATAAAGTAATTATCTCTTAAGCTAACTTTGCTTTTACCAAATCATTTGCTAAAGAAAAGTGTGTTAACTGTTGTTTTACTCCGTTTAATGGTAGAGTCCTGACGCATAATTTACCTGAAACTTGCAGTTCCATTGTGTCTCTGAGCAAAGCAGGGAGTCCTAAAGTAATGCGATTCAGCACTTCAGGTCAGTCACTAAATGAAAATTCATATATTACTTCATGGAATCAGCCGATTCAGTTCTCCAAAAAAGCGACGGTTTCATTTGTTTGCATATCGGTTTGTTTTGTTATGTATAGGATTGGATGGCAAAATAGCCATATGGGATCTGGAGAACATGCAAGAAGAACTTGGCCATCAGTTTTAATAAACACACTATTAAAAAACAAATCTGGATCACAAGCAAGGTTTTACTTAATTTGTATATCAGATTTTTTCAACTAGATGCCAGCCTTTTTAACCCTTTGGACTTTCGTAATTGTTTCATTTTGTAAACTACAATAATAAGTAAAAACCTTGAATGAAATTTGAGCTGTCATTAGCCTATGGATCGTTGTAAAATCTTGAATGCCTGTCATCACTTTTTTTATTCCTCAGATTAGCTTGTATTTAACAAATTTATTACAGTAATCAAAACTATGGGGGCTTAGTTTATGAAAATCAAAACTATGGGGAGTAAATGTGACAAGTCTAAATATCCGATTTTACTATTCACGATATTACGAGGATTCGGGGGTAAAATAAACAAAGCCTCACTCGAAGCTCAACTATGGCGGCGACGTCTTTGGCGCTAACATGCGCATCTCCTCTGTTCAGAACTCGGCCTGTAACCACTAAGAAGACGCTGACTACGAAGCTCTCCATTTCTACAGGTCATTTTCTTCAGGTCTTCCTTGCTCCAAATTATTTTCCTTTCGTCTAAATTCACTCTCTTTGATTTCTCAGCTAAATTCGTAAGAAGATGTTCTGGAAAAGAAGAAGTGCTTCTAGAAGGAATGCCACCGGAGTATTATGATGATGAATGGCAAGCTAAACAAAGAGAGAAGACGAAAGAACTGAGGCAGATGCAGCGGGAGGAAGATGAAGAAGAGGAGAGAAAGATTGAAGAGTACCGTGAAATGGGCATGAGGTTGAAAGAGTTTCCTGAGGAAGACTTGAGGAAAGCTAGAAAGCTTGTCTCTAGCTTCATTAGAGCTGCTGAAGAAGTTGAAGAGAGAATTGAAGAAGCAGCTGAGAAAGGAGAACTTGATGAGCTTGTTCTCATGATCATTTGGAACCGACTTGATCTTGCTCGCCGCGATGTTAGTAACATCTCTGTTTCTTGTTCCCTTAGAATTTTGTGGTCTTCTTATTGTATTCACTCTTGTGTTGTTGTGTTCCTCTTTCAGGATGAGAAGGATGCTATAAGAAGTCTTGATCTTTTGTATAGAAGAGTCGAGGTTAGTGTTTGTTTCTCTTGTGATTGTTCTCTGTACAAGATCTTGAGCTGTTGAGTCCTTGTATCACCATCTTACATTGGATATCTCTCTTTATCCAGACAGAGATCTTAAAACGGCAAGCAAGTCCTGCGATGAAACTGTTGAATGAACTTCTAAACATGCATGATGGCTTTGAAGATGATGCTTGGCTTAAGGACTGCAGAAAACTAATGGCTGACACATTCCCACGAGAAGACCCTTTCAGCATTCTTATGCCATTGGGATTCGACATTGATATGGTGCGTTACCTTATGGTTATTGTGTTACTTACACCTTTGAGAACAAAAAGAATCAAACAGACATGTTTTGTTTGCAGCATCAAGGACCGCTGCGACCTCCCATTGAGACTGACAATACCCTTCTGAGAGTAGACTTTGTAAGAGAAGTGGATACATTGTTACAAGAAGTGAGAATAGAGGAAGATGAGGAAAGTGGTAACAAGGGAGAAGGGCTTGATCCTGAAGCTATAGCACTTAAGATGAAGCAGCAGGAGAAGCGGCGTACCATCCGTCAAGTTGAAGCCATTCTTGATTTGGCCATCAACTTGAAGTGGTAGATAAGATGCCATACACTCAAGTAATTATTATTTGTAGACGAGTCTAGAGTGCTTATTGAAACCTCTCAGAAGAGCATTGTACTTGTGACCCTATAAAATAAAGGCATTGAGCCAAATCTGTCACATGAGCCAACAAATTTTACTACTGTCCTTGTTCTAAGCTACTCCAGAGTACCTATAAACTATAAGGCTTTTGAAAGCATAAACTAGAGTTGTAACTCAGAAGCAGATATGTAGAGAAACACGACTTGCAACGATTGGTTATATGTCTCCAAGATCATTCCTTTTCGTCCCATAAGCAATGAAGTTACACTAATATCGTCTGACGATAACCATCTTCCTGTCATTGGGTCGTACGCAAATCCAGCCATCAAATCCAGCCATCTCTTTCACCTGCAATCCATAGTTTCCTGGTTATCATTTCTATCACTATCCCATAAAGATAAACAGATGACATTGAATGTATTTAATTGTTTTAGTCAGCTTCCTAACTCGACATTAGCTTACATCGACTGAAGCACGTTTCAGTGTCATCGTAAGTTCTTCAGGAGTTACAAAACTTGACCACTAGTGCGTGCCTTTAGGAAGCTGCAAGGTGTTTTATTATTAAAACAACAAAATGTGGAACCAAGAACACATGTCGCAAAGTGAAGATAAATGAGGTGTGAAACTGAAGATTACCCAATGTAGAATGTACTCTGCTAAAACAATGTTTGATGCATATGCTCGCATAGTGCGATTAACTGTAGAAACTATCGTGGCACCGTTGGGGATGGTCAAAGCTGACAACGAATTGCAGAACTCTGCAGGGTTTGCTACATGTTCGATGACCTTCATTATAGATATCAGAAAATTTGCAATGAAAAATTGATATCAGAAGTGAGACACAGAGAAAAAGGCACCTTTAAGGAAAGAACAGCATCAAACGTCCTGCCCTCATCCACTAGCTTTTCTGCACCAAGAAACTATATCGGTGAGTATTGAAACATAGGAGAGATAACTTTAATCGATCATCATCTAAGTTAGAAAAATACCTGCTGTAATACAATGGTATTCAATCGTTGAAGTCACTGGATCCATATCCTGCAGAGACATTTTATTGACAAAAGTCAAGATAGAGAAAAAGATGGTGTGTACTCTATATAAAGCCAGTGTATGAGTTATCTGTATAACCAATGGTACAATTAAGTAAGAGACCTTACAGCGTGAAGACGAGCAATTTTGACATTCTTATCAACAGCATCAATTCCTGTGACAGTTGCTCCCATTCTTGCTAGTGGCTTCAAACACAGAAACAAGAAGCCACTAGTGACCAGATCTCTTTATAATCAAACAACAATAGCATTACAAGTGTAACCCCAAACGCTCAACCAACAAGCCCAAAAAGAGACATACCAAACTCAAAAATTATTACCAATGTTATATGTTTGCTCAGAGTCTAGAGTGGTCTCATAAAAGGAAGATAAGAAAAATCATATGCAAACTAAGGTACGAAGGAATTCATGGAGAAAATAAAAATACCTCAGATAGTAATCCACCACCGCAACCTACATCGATAAGTCTCAGTCCTTCCAAAGGCATAACAGAACTGGGATCCTTACTGTAGACAAACAAAGTTAATTCAACATTGGAAAGATAATGAGATGAACAAATCATCATCAACAAGAAATGTACCTGAAATGCCTACATAAGGTCGAGCGAATGAAAGCCAACCGAGTTGGATTCATTTGATGCAACGGTTTAAAAGGTCCATCAGAATGCCACCTTCAGATAAGAAACACAGAGCAAAGTAATCATGTAAAGCCCTCAAAACCATGAACACACACACTCATTGAGTCAATCAAGCAAATGTCTAACCGTTTACACACAACACAAGCTTCAACTGCCCAAAGAAATGATTTTTATCATGGATCATCTAATAATGTAAACAAAACCCAAATTTCCAAAACCTCTGATCCAAAAGATAAAAGGGAAATCATTTCCAATACAAACTTAACTTAATCCAAAGTTTAGACATTTTCGTAGAAATGAAATCCTTTCTCCTTTAAAGTAGATACATATACCAATGGCACTAGCTATTATGCAATCGACAATAAAATGATGGAGAGACGAACCAAGTATCAGCAATGGCAGAGAATTTGGCAATTTCACTTTCATTGAGAGATGACAATGAACTGCTTCGACTTGTATTGACAGCATCAGTAGCTGAAGTCGAAAACGCCCGCCGCTGAAGAAAACACGAAGGAGGTATAACTGAGTGAGATAAGCGAGGAGCAGAAAGAAGAATAAGCCTTTGAAGTCGATTCATCAGACTCAACAATGCCACAGTTTCTACAAGAGGTAAACAAGATATTTGGCTTCGGAAAAAACTAGTGGGTTCAAAATCAGAGATTCAAAGAGAAGAAGATTTTGGAAAGAGAGTGTAATATCTTGTTGAAGATTGGAATTTGAAAACGGGATCGTGAGAATCAATTTCGAAAGGCTTAAGTTCTTGGTGGAAGTTACTGTACTTATGGTATCGAAGTTTGGAAAGACATGGCCACATGGGTATGGAAACTGGTTCCAAGAAAAATAAAGAAATCAGTTTCTTGAACAACTCAAACGTATGAAATGATCAATCAACTTTCAAGTAAGTAATACTCTAAAAGGGTCCAAAAACTCCAAAGCAAACAATATCCCTCATAACACACTAAAACTCAAAACAAACAAATCAAGTATTGCAGTGTCACACTCACATAACACTATACAACTATACAAGCACACTAAACGCAAAGTCTGCTACCACGCAGCTGCTATTGCTTGCCATTGGCCTTTGGCTGAAATATTTGCACCAGAGACCACAAAATGTCCATCCTCTGCATTACTTTGCTGCTTTGGCTCTGCAATTCATAATCACCATCTCAATATTAGTCACTATCCATAGTAATCCAATGTTCACGAGAAAAAGGTTCGATTTGCTTTGGAAGCTCTTTAATGAAGTGGGTAAATTCGACTCCTACCTCAGTTACAAAGCATATCCATGTTTTCTCGCCCTGCGTCTCAGTGATGCCTCTTAGGATGATGAGGTCCAAGCTCCTAATCACGTTTGCTATCTCAAGAAAATGGCCACATTCTTCACATAACATCTGTCCAAACCCCAATATACTTCCAAACTAAGAATTGGATACACACCAGCCACCAGGGACTATAGTTCAAACAAAGATTAAACTAAACGAAAGAAATATTACATACCTCGATAAGCACCATCCCCTGCTTTTTCAGATTCTCCACGATAATCGAGCACACTTGAAGATGACCTCCAACCTCCACTGCGCAGCTGGAACCTTGCGTGCCAGTTTCCTTTTGTTGCATCTGATAGATTACAAAGGTACATAAGTTAATTTCGATAGTTACTTCTGATTTTCAGTTGAGCTTTCCTATTTCTCCAAGCGCCCATTCTATCTTCTCATTAAAAGATTCAGACAATTGACCCAACATTTGCTACGTCAATCAATCAAACATATCAGCCTAATATGTCTATTTACAAAATTTCTAGGTAACAACATAGATTATTGGTATCAAGAAAACTAGTTGATAAAAAAAAGTATCAAGAAATCTAACATTTTTACCTTTGTATTAGCACTTTTACTGAGCTGGTCAGCATGCTTAGTAACATTCTGCAAAAAGAGCATGTGCTTGATCGTGCGTTCTAGCAAAGAATCAATACTGCACTGTAAAATATGACAAAATTATTAGCACAACTTCTAGCAACAGAAACTACAAAGTCACTGGCAATTTTGTCCAACTTAAAAGCACTAAACCCTGAAATGGTGCAAGTAATGTGGTAACTAGGAAGAGAAAAGTCACCTTAGATCCATTAGGCACAAGTTCTCTAAGTTCCTTGATTCGATCCTGAATGAGTTGTCTGTCTCTTGGGCGAGGCCGAGAATTTTCACCAGGTTTAGCCCTCTTTCTGTTCTTCTTGGGCATCTCCAGGGATGTCTGAAACTGATCACTAGAGGAGCTCGGACACGTGGATGAGAACGCAATCGAGGAAAATGCTCCACAGATATCTGATGAATTCTGTTGGGTATCCACCTCTACTATTGGCAGCTGATTCATAACACTATCAATTGGGTTAACAAAATTATGCTTCTTTTGACCTGAAGGTTCTGCCATTTCCATGCTAGTAAGTAATGACTGTACCGATCTGCTCAACAGCATATCATCCCTGGCATTGCCATCGCTTTGACACACATTAGCAACCACAGCATCTAGAAGATTCTCAGGGCCAGGGTCAAAATTTAGCTGGCTATGACTCATATCATCTGTTGGTCTTGTTGTTGAACCATGTTCAGACTTCACTTCCTCATGACCAGTACTTGTTTGCTTGAAAGCAGAGCCTAATGCCTCTAGAAGCTCGCTGTCTGCAAAAGTATACCCAGATGAGATCAAATCATCAAATCGGCTTGGTTCGCATTTCCTCCCCAGCATACACACAGACTCTTTTAGGTATTTATTTCCTTGGTTGTCAGATAGTTGGAACACTTCATTTTGGTAAGAAATTTCTTTATCTGATCTCGACGAAGCATGAAAAGTTGAGTCCAGCCCTGGATATGATTGGCCTGTTATCAATCTTTCAGCCTCAGTTGCTAAAGCAGATGAGCTTGTATTGGTGAGCACATGATTCTTCAAATACCAATGCAAATTAGGATCTAATTTTCTTGGATCTTTGCAGCCATTAGTCATCCCTACGTGAGGTGCATCGCTGATTATATTTGTACCTACTTGATGCCCATGTTTGGCATCAACCAAGTCAACTGGAAAGCCAAACGAAACACCGCTATAGCTCTCACACATAGATCCTTGCACAACTTCATGACCACCAACATCTTGAGCTGCCTTCTCCATCAGAAGGCATGAAGAAGGAGTATTGTAAGGCATGCTATCACTTCTTCTAGTTTTGTATTGAGTTAAAATATTTGACACCTCCACATCCATGGCTTTGTCAGCTTCTCCAGAGCAATCAGGAAAAGCCTCAGAAGGTATTTTTGGCTGCAAAAAAATTATACAACACATCATGGTCCAACTCAGGAAGACAGTGAAGGTCTGAGGAATTGTTAGAAGAACCCTAAGCACCCTACTCTCCCATTATAAAAATAACGAGAAATTTGGACAAACATGAACCCATATTTGAATGAAGAAGATCTTTACCAGACACAACGAATTGTTCATATTACTTTGCATTAAACTTGCAGCATGATCTGCCAGCGGATCCTTAAGTGCCAAAAACAAATGTCGGATATGATTCACCAAAGTCACATCTTCATCAACCTGCTCCATACAAGCACACAATAAGACCAGATACATTCACATACCCTATTCATTATAAGTGTGCACGCTATTTATTTTGTAACTGCGAACAATGTATGCAATAAGTAAGATCTTACTTACTTTACGCAAAGAGCCTAGCTGCAAAACTCCACAGGGACCAACAGCTACTACAAGAATGGTCTGTGGAGAAGAAAGAACATATACTTGTAAAAACTAAAAAGAAAGTCTTAAGAGGTAAACTTTGAGAAAGTTCTTGACATTCATGTAATAGAGCCGACAAAGTTAACACTAAAGAAAAATGTCAAATACCTTAATTCCAGCAGAGATCTGACTCTCCCAAAAGTTATGAAACTGTAAAAAAAACAGATATCTGGTTTAGAAACATGAAACAAAAAAAATTCAATTTAAGATAGAAAGTTCCTAACCTCAAATGCTGAGTGACAGTTGTCATAATATTCAGGGAATACCCATTGATGTTCTCCAGAAACTGCAACTTGTCCTACAATCCTGTTTATATAAACATGATAAAATAATTCAACAAGAGCCCCAAGATTTGTAGCTAACAGTAAAAGCTCCTAACGGCGTCAAGTCCCAAGACAAGACAAAAGCTTTGCATTATGTAGACAAGACGCCCAGCATTTGAATTGAAAAGATGAAGTCAGAGGAAGAGTGAATAAGCAAAACAATTTATTCTTACCCTTCACCTAGAGAATAGACATGATAAGACATCTTTGCCACAGCTAAACCTAGGGGGTCATGTGCTCCATGAATAGTTTTTGGTATAATGCTGCAACCCTTAACTTCCGGTGAGTTATCCATCCCATGATTGTCATAGTAAGCATCCTCCAAGGTAAGTACCCTACAAGTATTCAATATTCTAGAAATGAGAAACTATCAAGTCAACTAAAAATCTAAACTTACAAAGAAAATATAGTGCATAATTGCACACAATACTCATAAGTCAAAAGTACAGAAACTACAATTGTTAACTTAAGGCTGCATTCGATATAAGGTTCCATATGTTCTACCACATCTCCTAAACACCTAAATCAAATAAAGAGGTTAGTTAAGATGACTCACATTCGAGATCCTTGTTGATTAAGTTTCCAAAACACAGCATATTTCCAGTCCGTGTTAGAGCAAAAGCTCCTCAGTATCTCTTGAGAAGTAGAACCCATTCTAAAGGGTAAATATCCCAACCCCTACCCCCCCCCCCCCCCAACTCAAAAACGAAAAATCAAGACAAGCAGAGAGTTCCTTTGATTCTTTGTTGTAAGTTTGAAAACTTTGTGTACCAATGAAGAAAAATAAAAATCAGTTTTTTACCCTTTCCCCTCCGTTCAATCACATACAAAGTTACTAACTACCTCTGTATGAACCTCTTCCAGCTTGTTCCCTTCGTAATCCAGCTCTTGGTTTTATTGGCGGACCTACTTCATCCTGTGATATTTGCCTCTTACCCATCCCTTTCCCAAAAAGACTAAAACTTGAATAATCGGATAACTAAAAAACCCCCCAAAAGGAAACTAACTTGACTCTAAGCTCAAAACAACACCAAAGAACCAGACTTTTTCACAATGGAACCAGAGAGATGGATCTGCTGCAATTACAAGTCGATCTGAGAAATCAAGATTGAGAATTCAAAGCCAGAAAAGAAGAAGAAGAAAGCAGAGAGAAAGAGAAGAGAGTTTAGCTTACGTCAGAAGACATTTGATTCTGTTCAAGAGTTGATCTCAGCATACTCCGCATCACTTATAACACTTAAAAACACCGCCGAGAAATTCGCCGGAAAAAGAACAGAGAGAGAGAGATAAGCCTTAGGCAGAGTTGGTAGCTAAAAGACGTTCCTTTTTTAAACGAAGAAGAAGAAGAAAAAAAAAACGTCTGGCGAGTAAGCGGGAGAAACACGCACCATGCTCATTTTAGCAACGGAAGAGGAAGGATCGGTGTGCGCATTTTAGCGACTGGTGGTAGTGGGAAGGTGAGTGTGTGTGTGTGTGTGTTTGAATTGGGGAGGGTATGTGGATTCTTATGAAGGAGATAGGATCTCTCTAAGAGTCTCTAATGGCCAGCAAAATGATTCACCAACTGAATTTTTGCTTCCTTCTTACTTTATTTTCTTTTACCTTCAATTCTCATTTTCAAAAATAAATAACAAAATATTTACATTTCTGGTCATTATGCTAATTCGATTTCATGTTGTTTCAAACTTTCGAAAATCAATAAACTAATATAATTTTTTGCACTAATTGTTTTTTGGGTTCTTATGAATTTCTTTACAAACATCTGCTAGGCAATATTAAAATCATTGATTTTGTATACTTTTGACTACCCAATTCATGCATCTAGAAGTTTATGCAATTGTTTTTTAAATGTTTTTCCTTTTTGTCAATAAAATGTAAAATACGAGTTTGATCAAAATGGTGATGCAACAACGATACTAGTTCAAACTATTAGACTATATGTTTTTGTTTCCATTTTTTATATATTTGTATGCTTAATATCATAGAGTTTAAACTGTAGATGGTTTGGATTATAAAATGTTTCTTATATATATACAAGGTAAATTTTTTGAAACAACTAATAGTGTCCGGTGGTGTCAAAACTTTTATTTTTCACAATGTATTTGTGGATATTCAGCTTTTATAAAAATATATATATATATATATACATATATAAATGTAATTTCATTTGACAATATAAAGGTGAAACATATTGGACTTTATAAGTTGTCCATAAATATTCTCACATTATGATTAAATATATCGCTCCTTTTATTTCCCTTTTTGTATTGTCAACAAAAATCCAATGTCTTTTTCATACTCACTCATTTTGTCTTGTTTACCATAATCATCCTTGGACAAAGGAAATAGCCATCGAATCAATTAATGTGCTGGCCTATGTTAGTTTTGGCTGCGGGTCCATTTTTAACCAAAATTACATAAACTCTTTATTTCGACTAAACTTAAAATCACCTTTAAATTGAATATTGATATTACTTTGCAAACTTATATAAACAGCAGAGAAACTCCAGTGCTTAGAGTACGTAGGATGCTCAATACCAAATAATTATTAAACCAAACCGAAACAATACTTACTGCACAAACAAACCAAATCCTTAATGTGACTATAATCCCTTTTTATATTCAATAAACGAAGACCCAGTCTGATCAAAACCAAAGGAGTAAAATACCAAACCAAAACTTTTGAAAAAAAGAAGGATATAGTCAACTGACAATCATTAAAATCGCAGCAACCCGATACATATATGAGTCATGCAGTTATAGGTTGATAATATTATTTCAAATTGGAAGAATTAAAATCGAAAATCGATCCAAAATCTAGATTAAGCTTTTCTAATTGTAATCATACATAAATTGTTTGAGGTGATAATTTATTTTAAAAATCTATGAGCATTATTTAAAAGAAAAAAAATGGTTAGGCTTGATTTGACCGCTTAGTCGGAGTTTTCTATGTATTAAATTGAAAATAATATAGAAAATAATTTAGTCAAGTGGTTAACGGTTCAATTATGCGGTCTTTCTATCAGAACTCGACATCAATAGATCGCATTTCTTCACAAAATACGGATTTGACTATGAATCAAATCTTCGGACTCTTGTCAAACCAAAATATCTCAAAATAATAATAATAATAATAATAATAATAATAATATCACTTTATTTGTTGGGATTTAATATGCATTAAATTAAAAATGTGGGTATTAATTAACACCACAATTTTGTTGGATTTTAAAAGTGAAACCAATATTCCTTTGGTGTGTGTTTTTTTCTTTGCATTTGTCCCTGTTTACCCCCACCTCAACTAAATTTAACTTTGTTAACTATCATCTTAGGTTTAGTAAGAACCCATTTTAAGAAAAAAATTAGACGTTTGGGTTGGGCCTAGCATCTAGAAACAAAATATGAGATTAATTAGTAATTAGTCAGAGATTAGATTTTAAAAATTTAAATATTATATTTAATTAATATTAAAATTATTAAATTTAGATAGTTAAATTATTGGTCGGGACATATTTTCAATATTATCTACAGCTCAGTTGGTTAACTACTTGGTTCTAAAACTGCAAATCACGGGCCGAATACAATAAACTGATTTTAATGCATTTATTCATTTATTAATTTATTTTAATGAAGAGTAAAATGGTAAGTAACTTGCCACACGGTTTCACAAAATCTGAAACCTAATTTTACGGCCATCAGCAATTTTGTAACTCCTTTTGTATCCTTTTTATCTCGTTTATATTGGGTTTAACAAAAACAAGGTAGATCTAACATCAAATGGCTTATTTGAGCCAAAAATATGAGAATTCAAGGTTTTCTTAACTTTCCGATTTTACTCCAGTTAAAGTAAAATCGTGGTAGGGCGTATAACCGGCGCCTCAGCAGCTTTTGCGGCCGCATTTTTGAACATAATTAAAGAGAAAAACGTAAAATCGTAATCTTTTTTCTACGTCCTCTCGTCACTTTCATCATTCTCTCTCAAGTCTTACTTTGCTTCTCCGATTCACCGTCTCTTTCGATCTCTTCTTCCTTCCACTTCTCTTCAATCTGGATCTAGATATGTTCCTTCACCTTCGAAGAATTTGAAATCGAGCTTTTGTTTGCTCGAATGGGTATAACTGAATATTTTAGGATTTGATTTATTTTTTCGATTTGTTGTAGGAACCTGATTTAAAGAAGTGTAGATTGAGTTGTGCAGTGCAACTTCATCTCTCTTTCTATCTCTCCTCTGCATGAAATTATGACCCTCTCAGGTTATTTTTAGATCTATTTTTCATCAATTTTGTATGTGTGAAATTGTTTTTTGTAATTCACCGCTGACATGAATTTGTCTGATTTAGTATTGTATGTGCAATTGATTTTTCATTTCTGATTTATTGTTGGATTTTTTCCTTTCTTGACACATGATTGGTTATGAGAAGATAACTTCTCATTAGGCATGGACCGGATGCGGATATCCAGCCTTTTGGAGACATTCAGATCCGCATCCGGATCCACTTACCCCAGATATCCAGTTTTCGGATATCCGTCAAAAACTCCAGATATTTGCAGATATCCGGATCCGTTTTTTATTTAATTTTTTGTTATTATTATATAAATTTTGAAGCAAAAATAAGAAAATATTAAAAAATATTATTACTATATTATAATAATACAAAACCTCAGAAAAAATAAAAATATATATTAATTTTAATATTAATAATATTAAAATATTATTATTATATAAATAATTCTGGATCTGGATATCCGGTTTTATTTTTTTCTCTTATCCGGATCTGCATCCGAACGGATCCGTTATTCGATTATCTGGATCCCATCCACTTGGATATCCAGTTTTTCGGAGTGGATAGGGGCAGATACCAGATCTCAGATAATAGGTCACATGGCTAGTTTTCATATTGGTTTTGATTTAACAATTGTCCAGAAGATTGTGAGAAAAGCAAGTCTCGTGCTCTTGTATATTTCATCTCAGGCAAAAGCTGGAAAATAAGTATCTTATGCTAATGGTACATGGACATACTTGATGGTTTAGATCATCATTACAAAATGATGTAGGTTTTGTGACTGAATTATTAAATTAAATTATGTTTCTTTTCAAAATTCTAACATTTGAATAAGTTTGTATCCAGTCTTTGAGAATTCCAAAACATTCATCTACACTAGATTAAAAAAGCTTTGATAAAGAATGTGAAACGTAACTTAGTATGTCATTGTCCTCGAAAAAACTTTTATCAAAAAAAGAAAAACTTAATATGTCACTGAAACTTATATTGATGCACTAAGATATCTAATTTTTAGTGTTTCATTTTTCCTTTATCATCATGTTTTTATTTACTTAACCATTCTATTTTTTTTTACTTATGCATGCTAGGTGACCTCCCAAACCAAACTGCAGATCATGGGTGATGAAAGACGAAGAGACAAGAGATGATGCTGGACCATCATAATAACAAAGAACTTCAAGTTAAACAGTGACATCTTCAAATGTTGAGGAGCAATTTGATTTTTTTTCTTCTGGGATCTTTCCAGAAAAACAAAAAAAATTTATCCTTAGCTTTTAAAGGCGTCATGGTTTCACTTGACATTCTTTGTTCAGATGATGGTCCAACATTATCTCCTGTCTCTTCCTCTCCCATCATCTCATGATCTGCAGCTTGGTCTTGGAAGTCACCTAGCTTGCACAAGCAAAAAAACAAAATGGTTAAGTAAATAAAATCTGATGATCAAGGAAGAATGAAACACTGAAAAAATGAGTAGACTTAAAATATCTTGGTTCATCAAATACATGTTTCAGTGACATACTAAATTGTGTTTCATATTCCTTATCAAAGCTTTTTAACTAATATAGATGAATATCTTAGAATTTTCAAAGATTGAATACAAACTTATTCAAAGTGTTGGACTTTCAAAAAGATAACATAATTCAACATAATAATTCAGCCACAAAACCTGTGTTGTTTTAGAATGGTGATTGAAACAACAAATCTGTCTACTTAGGATAAAACTATTCCAAGTAGGGGTGGGCATTCCGGTTTACGGTTCGGTTCGGTTCAGTTTTTTTGGTTTTTTAGATCTATAGAAAATAAAACTATTTAGAAACCGATTGAAATACAGTTTGGTTCGGTTTGGTTTTCTTCGGTTTACAGTTTTAACCATAATTAATTTGGTCCAGGTTGGTTTGATTTCGCTTTCGGTTTTTGTAGATTATTTCATGATTTTATAACAAATAATAATTAAAAACTCAAAATCAAAACATTAAAATTTTAATTGTATTTGTATTTGTAAAAAATCAAAACTCAAAATCAAACCATTGAAAAGTTAAAACTCAATATCTTGTCTATTAGAAAACTTAAAAGAGAATAGAAGTCAAACTTAGTGATGCGGCTTGTAAAAATAATTTTATGAAACTCTAGTAAAAATTAAATTAATGATCCAAAATATTAAATTATATATATAAGATGCTTATATATCTAGAGTTTTTGTATATTTTTTTTATTAATCTTTTTTGTGCAACTGTTTTAAGGTACGTTTGTTAAAAAATGTTAAACTCATGATACAATTATCTATTTAAGCATATATAATAGTTAAATTTATAAATGTTTTAAAAATTGAAGTTTTAACAGTTTTAAACCATGTGAATCGAATCCGAAACCGAAGTAAAATTTACAATGGTAACCAAACGGATTTTTAAGCAAAACCAAAATCGAACCGAAGTACATATTTACGGTTCGGTTTGATTTTTTCGATTTCAGTTATTTTGCTCACCCCTAATTCCAAGTCCAACTTAATTGTTATTAAAAGAAGGGTTGACTATAGGAATCACCTCCAAATTTATGCTTCAAACCCAATCCACCTATAATTTTAACCTCTTTATTAATCAACCTAAAATTATTCAATTCTCCACAATTCCACATCTCTAATTAAAACCTTAATTTCATTTAGCTAACCGTAAAATCTCATTTACTATACCGCGATTGACTTAATTCACGTTTTAATTTTTTTTTTAACTTTGTTGTCAAACTCTAACTAATGAAACCTTCTGAATGACTTAGGGACTCTTACTTTTAACATAATAATAACATATAAACCTTCTAGGTGACTGAGATACTCTCTAACTTTAACTTAACAAGCTCTCTAAATTTCAGTCTGGAGAAGATTTTAGGGTTTATGAGCGATTAATCGTAACACCCTCTCTAAAACTGAAACTAGGTCACTATTAGGAGAAAAGTGCTTTCGAAAAAGAGATGAAGGATCCTGACTTTTGTGGTGAAACTAGATTGGGATTTATGGAGGGGAATCAAAACGAAACTTCGTAAGTGTTACTAGTTCTCTCTTTGATGATCTGTGATTTTCATTGTTTGCAGCCAGTTATGCATAGCTGTGTTGACGTTGCTTTCTCTCTTTAATAATCTGTAAATCTTTTTTAATACCTTTGTTGAAAACAGTTTTCGTTGTTATGCATTTATACATCACAGTTACTAATAGTAATATATATGTCTCACACTTGCTGTAATGGCTGTAGTCATATAAACTAATCAATACTAGCTCGAACACTTTTGTATTTAGTGTTTCACTTTTTTGCAACTCATTTAAAATATTAGATTGCACAATAACGTAAAGAAAGATTTTACTCACGTTTAGATTGTAACAAAATTCACATAATGTAACCGAGTTTTATATTTCAAATCTTATTCAATGTTTTTGGTGGTTTTAGTGATAAACGAGGAGATAGAAACGAGATGGAAGTGAAAATCAAGATGAAAGACAGAGTGCTGGAAAAAAGAAAAGGACATGTGAGAAAAAAAGAAGGATAGTGATGATGATGAAGACGTAATTGAACGGTTTGAGTATGATGTTGAAGAGTCAGTTGCTAAATTGGTTGATGAGTCGTACATTGATTGGAATACAGTTTCAGATAGTTCATATGAAGATGATGATCCAATTGTTGTTAGAGATAGAAAAATTAGAAGGGTAAAAGGTGATAGATTAGCAGTGGGAAATGCATTCTTCAATGCTCTCGTGTTCAAAGAAGTTGTATTAGATTATGCTTTAAGCAAAGGAAAAAAAGTGGTTCAAGATAGATGGGAGAAAAACAAAATTGGATTCATATGTGGCATGGGAGAAAAATGTGAATGGAGAGTGTATTGTTCTTATGATGAATAGAAGCAAATGTTCTTGATGAAGACTACTTACTTGTGGCATAATTGTATTCCTAATAGAAAATGCAAAATACTAAAAAGTCCTGTGATTGGAAGGCTTTTCATGGACAAACTATGTCTCGACGAAAAGTTTATGCCTGTTGCTATTCATAATCATATCAAAGAGCAATGTAAATTGGTGTCTTCTATACCTCAATGCCAAAGAGGAAGACTTCTTGCTCTAAAATAGTTGGAGCAAGAGTACGCATAACAGTTTATTCACCTTAGGGTTTATATAAACGAGATACATATTTCAAACTCCAAGTCTATAGCATTTGTTGATACATATCCAAATGCAGCCGGCAATGATATTTTCAACCGGTTCTATGTATGTTTTAACATACTCCGAACCCATTGGACAGGTAATTGTAGACTAATTATCGGGCTGGATGGCACTTTTTTGAAAGTTGCGGTTAAAGAAATCCTTTTAACTGCAGTTGGTCATGATGCAAATAATCAAATATATCCAGTTGCATGGGCTGTGTTACAATCAGAGAATGCCGAAAATTGGTTATGGTTTTTCAAGCAAATCAAAGTTGACTTAGGTCTAGAAGATGGCAATCGTTTTGTCATTATACCTGATCGATCTAAAGTATATTTCTTATCAATATTCATTGTTTTCCTTGTTTTTTGTTTAACTAATTATGAAAATAACATAAACTATGTCTTCGTTTTATAGGGACTTATAAGTGCTGTGAAGAGTGAATTGCCAAATGCTGAACATAGAAAGTAGTCAAGCATATCGTAGAGAACTTGAAGAAGAATCATGCAAATAAGGATAAGTTGAAGGAATTGGTTTGGAGGATAGCTTAGAGCTACAACGAGAAAGAGTTTGATATGAATCTCAAGAATTTGAGAAACTATAACACAACATTGTACAATGATGTGATCAATGAGCAACCAAAGACTTGGACAAGGGCTTTTTTTAGACTTGGAAGTTGTTGTGAGGATGTTGACAACAACTCCACAATTACGAAAGCGAGAGCTAAGTCAATGGTTCCAATGTTGGAAACAATAAGAATACAAGCAATGCAACGAATTACCTAAAGGAACAAGAAATCAAGAAACCACAAAGGGAAATTTTTAGAGTATGTTGTTAAAATGCTTGCACTGGAGAAGAAGGATGCTGATCGGTGTACAACATATCGAGGCACTCATGGTATGTTTGAAGTGGTACTAGATGGAAATTCTTATAGGGTGGAGATGAAGAAGTTGACTTGTTCATGCGGTAAGTGGCAATTATCCGGGATTCCTTGTGAAGATGCATATGGTGCCATGATAGACGTCGGTCTTAATGCTGAAGACTATGTATCCAGATTCTTTAAGACAGACATGTGGTGTGATCTCTATGAGACAGGAAACATTCCAGTAAGAGGCTCAAAATTCTAGATGAATTCAAGTTACCGTTTGATAACTGCACCTCCAGAACCGATACTACCAGGTAGAAAGAAGAAGAAAAAAACGTTTGCAAGGATTAAAAGCAAACATGAGTCTCCAAAGAAGAAAAAGAAGAAGACATATACTGAGAATCCACATAAAGAGAAGCCACATAAGGAAACACTTGGATGGAAAAGACCCACCATTCATTGTTCATCATGTGGTGTGGCTGGACACAATGCAGCTGGTTGTAAGAAATTCCTAAAGATGAAAGAGAATAAGGTAAGAAGGCGAAGAAGGCAAAGATAGATGCTATGGTATGTCTTTGTGTTCATATTTGGATCTTTGTACTCTCTATTGTGGTATTGATCTGTTTACATATTTGGCTCACCAATCTGTGCTTTCAGGTTGGTCCATCCTCTTCTCAAGGTCCATATATCATCTCTTCACACAACCAACACAAGAGACACAAACAAGCATTGATGGAGTGGTTTAGGAATTGGTTTTAGATGGAGGCAGTCGTTTTTTTAATGGTTTTTCTGTTTTGAGGTTGACTAGTATGTTAGCTTCTTCTTTTCATTGGTATTGTGGTCTCTTTTGGGTTGCTTAAAGACATATATTTTTTATTCAGATTATATTCTCTTTTGGATTGCTTAAAGACATATATTTCCAACTCAGTTTGTTTTTTTTCAAGACATGCACTTTTAATTATGATCATTCTTGTTTTCTTATGTCTGATGGTAATTTGATCATGTATGGTAATTTGACTTTTTGTTTTGCTATAGATGAATTGAAAAGAGCTTATGTAGCTTCCGTAGAAATGAATTTAATAAAGTCACAAAAGTCACTTTTATTATGTTAAAAGTAAGAATCTCTAAGTCATTAAGTAGATTTCATTAGTTGGAGTTTGAAACTCTTAAATTAGAAACTCTGACAACAAAATTAAAAATAAAATAAAAATTTAAAACGTGAATTAAATCAATCGCGGTATAGTAAACGTGATTTTATGGTTAACTAACGAAATTAAAGTTTTAATTAGAAATGTGGAATTGTGAAAAAAATTGAATAATTTTATGTTGAAATAAAGAGGTTAAAACTATAGATGGATTGAATTTGAAAGTATAATTTGGAGGTGATTCCTATAGTCAACCCGTAAAAAAAATGAATATTCAGCCAACATCCCCCCCCCCCTCCTATGAATAAAATCTTTGGCAGTTCACAAGTTGACCGTTTGGTAAGTTCATAAAGAACCCAAGGTAGAGAATATTTTGGAAATGTGTGTAATCAGATTTGGGGTTTCACTTGGAAATTAAAATGATGATGTTTTACAATTGATTGCTCATTATATTTTATCTTGAGGCTCCTATTGTATGCTCTCATGACTTGTTTCAACGCACCAACTCAACATCTCTTTCCCCCTTTTCATCATTTTTATCTTTTACTTCTTTAGCTGGGATTCAATTAAATAATAACCCCATATATAAGTATATTATCCTTCATTTCTAATCATTCTTTTTCCCTACTTTATTTCTTTGGTCAATTATTTCCATTGCATAATTCTAAATATTATAAATTATTCTAAACATGTTATTAAGATTACGTATATATATGGAGAATTTTTATTAAATATTCACCACGTCGTCGCCTTTGTTGTAAAGTCATTGAGAATTTGAGATTTGATGTTCATTCAGAGGGATCAGTATCGCGATCGGCTTGGATGAGAAATGTTGAAATTCTTTATTTGTACATAAGAAAATATTATTCATATGGTTTTAAAAACTGAAAATAATTTTTTTATTTCGCCTGTTAACTGTGACTTTGGAATTACTGCTACATAAGAAAAAAGAAGGATATAGGTGCACTTTTGTTGGATATTCATAATTTTTATATTCCACCGAAAATATATTAATTGATTTATATTTGTTACCAAAAGTTGGTATTAATTAGATCAGGCATGCCTGTATCAAATAGTTTCAATGTCTTTTAATCAAAAAGCTTTTGATAATAATGTTTTCATGGACAACGTTTGATGACTTGGTCCGTAACCGATAAGCCATGCAAGTAATTCCTGTCATTATTTGGTTCGGAATTAAAGGAATTACATTTTGGTTTTAAGACTTAAAGTGTTTGTTATTCACTTATTCTGCTCAATACTTTTACAAGAAAACATGTCTCACAAGGCTTCGTAGTTTTAAGTTTTAAGGGCAAATAGGCGCATGAATTGACATGCATCGTTTTGGAACCCTTTCTTGTTGTGGTATTTTTGAATTTTTAAAATAGATATGATATTTAGAAGAAAAAAAAAAGACAAATTTCATAAAATTATAGTTAAACGATGTTTTTCTCTACTAGACGCTCAAATAGTAAATTAATTGGTACTGTAAAATATTAGTCCTATTTTTAGAAAGATATCATATAGTTTGAAGACAACCAAAAAAACTCAAGTTCCTGCAATAGCAAAGAGAATAAAATGAAGGTCACATGTTCATATTTTTCTTTGTGCCAGACAAAATATAAAGAATAATAAAAATAGAGAAAAATAGATTCCAAAGTTATGGTTTTGAAGGTTTCTCCAAAAAGGGAATTGGGTCAGATATTGCTTAAAAGAGTGGCAAAGGTCTGTCTATTTTTCTTTTTCTTTTTCCATTTCTCCTTATCGATCTATTTGTCGTTTATAAAAATATTTTTTTTTAGTATATTAATACTACTGTTTGGGAAAGGCTTTTTCAAAGGAAAACAAGGAGACTTAGGAATGTATGATGGGACTAGTTGTGGTCCATACAAGATCTAAGGAATCTAATAATTATTGTCCTTATAAAGAAAAAAAAGAAATCTCACTCAATCTCTCTGTGTACAAATTCCATTTTTCCTTCTTCATCTTTCTTCCTCTAAATTCTGATATATTTTTTTTTTTGGCTCAACGACCCTGAAAATTCAAAACTTATCTCACCAAGTGATATGCTCCATTTTTCTTTCCTTGATGTACCATATATATTGCTCTTTACATATCAAAATTTTTGTTTGTATTTCATTTATGATTGGTTATTTATATTACTATGTTAAATTTAATCATTAGTATTGATGCCATGTACAGAGTAAAATGGAGCTTTCTAGGTTGTAAGTTTTAACAAGTAAGATGTCTAGAGTCAATAAAGATGACCAGCCTATAAAACCAAACTATTAATTGTTAATAGTGAGAATAGCTTGTACATTAATTGCTAATCTAGAGCTCAAAAATCATTAGTCATAAGTAAATTGAAAAAAAAACGAAAGTTGCGTAGTTTTATAAAAATAAAAATTAAAAACTATAAAATATTAACTAACCCAAAAATATCTTCACTAAGATTTGGTTCCAAACACTTGAACTTGAAAATAGAATAAATGGCCTTACCCTTGAGGAAGCCCATTAGTTAAGCCCATAGGCATGCCCTCATAATATCTCTTCCTTTTTCTTGTACTTGTGGAGAAGGTAAAGCTACCGAAGTGGTTCGAAGTTCGAACGATTAGCTAATAACTAAACTACTCGATGATTGAGCGAATCTTATATACAAATTGTTATAAGACAGACGTTGTTAATTGTTACGCGACTAAACAAAAAAAAATCAATCAGACGTGGTTAATTGTTAATTAAACTCAAATCATATAGAATTGGTTGAAAAAATAAGAAAAGTACTGATATACAAATTTTATATAGGCTATATAGTCAATGCCAAGTCTATAATGTATTTTTTTTTTTGACAAATAATATTTACGAGGATGTTAGTTCCAACCGTTGTTTTTACTTGATACTTTCATATTCTCTCTTTCAATAGACATGTTTTCTCTTCTTCTTTTTTGGTGTTAATTTGATTAAAAATTAAAATAAAATTTGGTTGTTTTATGTATTTGGGCAAAATGATATTTGCCTTAGGAGTCCAGATGCACTCCAGTGGTTTCCCTGAGGAAGGTTTATTTCCGAAACCTAGAGATGGTAGATGACACCAACATTTTCCAGGATATCCAAAAGTTGGATACACATGAAGAGGTTACTTATTATAACACCAAGACATTGCCTACAGATGAGTGGGAAAGTCATATCTTTTATGAGTGCCAGGATTTGGCCGTTCGCATTCAGAAGTCGTCTCTCTAAGATTGAGGGGTTTTTTTTTTCTGTTTTAGTTTTTATCATTTTATTAGTTGGGTTAAACCTTTGTGTAAAAACTCTGTTTGTAATGAACATTTTATAATAAATATTTTATAGAGCATTTAAATTAGTCTAGATTAATCGTAGCGCAAGGTATTGTAAAATAATAAGTGTTTCTGCTCGGATAAGAGAAAAATATTTGACCAATATTTTTGTTGTTGTCAAATGTGATCAGTTTATGATTTTGTAGATGTGTAAGAGAGATAATATGTTCAATTGAATGCATCGAGTGTACTAAGTCGCAAATGATATTGGATGGATTCATAGTCCATACTCCATATATAGACTGACTATTGAGTAAATAGTACACGAAAGATTTATATTTTAACTGTTTTCAATGGCTCCGAACTAACCAAGAATGTAAGATATATCTTTATCGCAATTTGAAACTGACTATATAAGTCCTATATATATATATATTAATCCAAGATATGTCTTTATAGCCGAATTATCTGGGACTCACAATTCCTCTCTTCTTTTTAAAAATAAAATAACGCGGTTCGCATAGAGAAGTAGAAGCTCCACTACATGACCCGAATATAATTGGGGAGAGAGAGTATGTTTTTATTTTCGACTATTCCAAAACTTATGAAAATAATGTATGTTTCTATTTATAGTCTGTGTTTAAACTGTTTATGATAAATAGAAATGTCACGGTTCTCAAAAACCATTCTTTATTTTGTCTTTAAAGTGGTCCACCCAATGTTTCATGTCTTCTTCACATCAGTTATTCTTATTTCGTCAACTCAGACAAAAACTCATAACACGGAATTATATTGAAAACTAAGAAATTGATTTAATTATTTTCTCTTCTTTTGTAAATAAACATTACATATATATCCTATGAAAAGTTTAATAATTGTCTTTATTAAAATCTATACACACAACTATTTTGCCCTAAAAGGACTGTAACCACTAAATTGACGCAGGGGATCTTACGCCCTAAACTGGAAAAAGAGAGAGCGATCGTGAAACGAATTAACGGATGAGAAGGGGAGAGAGAGAGTCATCACATAATGTTTTATGTCTTGGTTTCTTCTTCTAAGTCAGCTCAGAAATTAAAAGAAAAAAAAACTCATAAAAACCAAAAAGATGAAACGTTATTTTTGTTAAAGATCATACATGTACAGACCAATTGTTGATGCAACATTCTTCTTGGAGGAGCTATTACTCCTATCTCTACCTTCGATGGCAACCAATTTGAGATTACCTTTTTCGTATGGAAGGTTTGTTTGTTAATTTTTTAAAATTTTATTTTATTTTATTTTATTCTATTTTTATTGAAATTATTTAATATTTCATCTAATAAATAGAAAAATAAAATATACAGGATCAAAGATATGGAAGTTGGTGGTTGAGCTTTGGGGCAAACAATTCATTGGTTGGATATTGGCCGTCCGAGATCTTTACGACTTTAGCTAACCACGCAAGTGAGTTGCAATGGGGCGGAGAGATCGTGAACTTGCGTAGTTCTGATCGACATACAACGACGCAGATGGGCTCGGGGCACTTTCCTGACGAAGGCTTCGGCAAAGCCAGTCACGTCCGCAATTTAGAGATCTTCGATAACAACAACAGTCTTCAGCCGGTCCAAGATTTGCAAGCATCAGCATACAACCATAAATTCTACAAAATCGATAACCAGTTTAGAGAAGATTAGGGGATTTACTTCTTCTATGGAGGACCAGGGTTTAACCCTAAGCATTCGGGAGGTGCTTCTCTAGCGTTTAGTTCGTTTATCCTTTACTTGAGTTTCATCATTTAGTTTGTGTTCATATTTTTATTTTTTAATAATTGAACTCTTAGTTGTAAGAAATCTTTGTTTTAAAATATATCCACTAGACTTTGTTGTTTCATATGGAACATATTCTTTCTTTAAGATGTTAAAACTTTGTTGTTTACGTGCATTGGCATTGCTGTTTCGTATCAGGACTGAAATAAACTCCCAAGAATAACACTAAAGCTAAACAAGATGTTGTAAATTGGTCAGAACTGAAGATTGTGATCTTCATAAGCTGATGTAAACATGAAAATCCTTTGGTTGAAAGATTAAAACAACATGAGCTCTTCCAGGTACAAAACACATTGTAAAAAATGTGTCAAATATGTAAGAAGAAAGACAGAAACTTGTGGGAAATCAATATCTCAGAGGAATTAGCAGTATCTTGGATTAGTACCTAGGTTGGAGGTAATGGAGACAAATAACTGCGAATTTGTGAGAGCTCAACAATTTCATGATGTCTACAAATGATTCTGAAATCTGGACAATCAACAGAAGAACTAGAAAGTTAATTTGGTTCCTATATGCTATTACTATACAGTACTGTAATAATCTCAATCTTTAAATTAATTGCTAGAGTATCACAATTTCATTGGCACGGCTTGTAGTTTTTGTTTATTTAGGATCAAAGCATCACGAATTCGATTCTATCCTATGCTCCATCTAATTTTTGTTTATCAGCAATTATATTTTCATAAATAGTTTGGTTCTATCTAAACACACACTAGTTACTTCATCATATATTTTTTTACTAGATCATAACCCACGCTGCATAGTGTGGAAAAATATTTACGTAAATTATGGTTCGTTAGTTTATAAAATAATAGAATAATAATAGTATTTTTCATTTAATTTAATCTATGAATTATATAATTTTTTATATTTAATTTATTATGTGTCATATATAGACCCGTAGTTAGCTAGTATAGAAAACCCGACGACCTTGTGTATCATATCTACTATTAAAACCCGTTAATTATAAATTTGGTAGAATCCAAAAAAATAAATCAATAAAATCTACATTTTCCAACAAAATCTGGTTAAAAAAAAAGTATTATAATGACATTTTATGTAATATAACACATGAAAGTTGTTTATTTTCTTTTCAACATTGCTCAAATAATAGATTCATATAGAGATTAGTACGTTTTTTTTTCTTTTATTCCTCGTTTAAAATAAGATTATTTTTTCAATATTTTCTTATTCTGATTGACAGAAAAAATGATAGTATAGTGAAATTAATTTTATTTTAAATCTTATAATAAAAAAGCATAATTTTGCTAAGAGGCTGATTGATTTTTATCAATGTTTGAAACAACATTTGTTATGCACACACTCTCCTCCGTGTTTGAACCCGGTTGCTATGCAGTCATGGAGACATTCGAAATTCCAGTACTTTCCATACACACATGTTGCAATGCAATCCCCTGACTCCTCCACTGCACATATACAACATACATATTTATGACTTTCACCAATTTTAGGTTTTCTCAAAAAAAAAAAAAAAAAGAAGAGATTCAGTAATTGCTAATAAAATGATCAAAGATGATAGTTAAGAACAAAATATACCCGATGTGCCTAAGACGTTGGAGTTGGACAACAGCATTGCCATTGTTACTACAAGGAAAAGGATAACAGATATTTTGGTGTTTTTCATTGTTTTTTTTCTTTCTTTCTTATATTAATTTTTCTATGAGAAAGAAGATATATATATATATATATATTTCTAAATCTTATGAAAAAAGCTTTATTTATACAACTCTTTGTTGAGAAAATACTCAATTTTTCAACCTGATCATTTCTTTTATATTTGCTGATAATTATGATTTCAACTTTCCAACATTGAATTTTTCAGTCAAATCTTGCATTACTTATAATAATTGAATATATCAAATTGAATGTTGGAAATATTGAAATGATTACTAGATACGATAAAACCTTCACATTGCTTTGTTTCATAACTTATATTTTGATTTTTGACCAAATGAAAAATCATTAATGAGAAGATTTATTCAAAGTTTGACTTAATTGTTTAACAAAACAAAGTTGTACTTAAATTGATAGTCTCATTAATTATATATTTGATTAGTTTAAATAAATTTGACTAGATTGTAAATGTGAGCTTCCAAACACTTTAGATTTTTTTACAGAATAAATGGCCTTATCCTTCCGATAAGGCCCATAATCATGCCCTCATAATATCTCTTTTGCTTTTGCTTCTGCTTCTGGAGAAGAGCCACCGAAGTGTGTTCGATGAAGGTAACTTTGGTCCAAAAGAGCTGGTTATTGCCCTGTAGGATACTTAACGGATTTGGGAGAATGCAAAATAGTTTTTTATTGTTCAACTATATATAAACTATAGTTTTATTCAATCATATATAAACACAATTAATCAAGGATTTTGATATGTCAGCATTGTTCTATTAAGCTTTCTGATACAACATGCATAAAAATGATACTATTATTAGATAAATGATTAATGGTCGAAAATAGATTTAAAAAAAAACACTTTCCTAAATAGTTTGCCATCTACAACTTGTTTTTAACCCTTTTACACTTCCATACTTAGAACTTTATATCTACCTAATCTCTCTACACACTTCTTCTCATAAATAGACTCTCATATCAGGCAGTCCAAAAAAGTTAGAAAGCACAGTGACCCCAGCCTGTAGAACCGCAATCTCAAGGAAGAGGTGGAGCCATCTCTAGCTTGTTTTCTTCCTCTAGACGAGTTCGGATTGTTTGGGGAGACGCCAATTTGTTTATGCTGCATATTGAAGATGTTTACATGAGTATATTCGAAAAAAACAGAAAAAAGTGTGTTAAGTATGCATATGATGTTAGACTCACCAGACTAGTAAATCTCCACTTGATGATTTTTTCTCAGACATCCATTCAGGGACAAGCTCTTGCATTAAGATAAGTTGCTCTTCAACTTCTTCTGCACAATGTAAGGTGATGAAAGAACAGTTAGCATGGTTTTCAAACAATGTAAAATAGTTATTTTTCGATACTTAGCGGTTAGAAGGGGCTTACTTCTGTCGGTAATATCAGAATGTCCAGCGATTATCTTGTGCACAAGCTCTTCTTTAGTGATAACCCAACGCTTTATCGATTGAATTAAGTAATGGATGACATTGAAAAGTTTAGGTAGACAAGCTATCATCTTTCGCCTTCTCTTTGCAAGTGAGATTGCTGGATTTTGATCCTCAATAGCTTTCCTCTCTTGTTCTTTTATCTGTAATGAGCAAAATATAAGATGAGTTATCTCAGTAAGCATAATGTAATTACTAGAACCAAAGAAATCACTCTTATAGACGTATTACCGCTTGTCGAAGTTTATCAGGAAGTATGCTGAGGATTTCATCATCGCTCGATACATCTTCCTCTGGTACTTGATCAATGGCTTCATCATCTGTCACATCCATAGTTTTTTCGTCCTCAGAATCAAAGTTCAGAGACAAGGAGCGCCTCACGAGCTTAGCAGGTGGGTCAGTAGAAACATCATCTGGATCTGTGTAACCACTGCTTCTTTTCTGCGGACGAGCCGTCAGTGATGTACTGTATACCCGTGCAGGAGTTGAAGCAAACTCAGGTGGGGTCGAAGCACCAACAACTGGTGTTGATTCAATTAAAACCGGGGTTGAAGGTACATTAGCCAGAGCTGACACTGGTTTAACTGGAGTTGGCACGATATTAATCTCAGACAAAGTCGGTTTAGCAGGAGTTGAACTTGTTTTGCTTGGAGTTGCTGCAATGTTGAACTCAGACGAAGTTGGCTTAGCAGGACTTGAAACTGTTTTGACTGGAGTTGATGTGAGAGATGCAATCAATTTAGCTACTGGGATTGAAGACATCTCTTCCATAACAGAACTAACACTCTTAACCTCAACTTTTGAGTTTTCATTTGATTTCCTTCTACTGAATAGCTCAGGGAGCGGTTCTTCTGGAACTTCATCACCCTATAACAGATTTAAAAACTCAATTAGTAAACTAAAACATACAATGTAACTATCGAAATCAATAAAAGAATGCATTTTTACCTGAGGCTGAGCTTTAACAAATTCTCCAAGTCTTGCTCTAAAAACTTTCCGGAGACTGATCTTCTTACTATCTGGTTTCGATTTCTCATTGCACTCTACTGCATCAGCATTGAGTGTAATATGAAGATCTGGTTTCATACAGCAAGTTGTTTCATCATGTATCAAGATTCTCTTAATCTCGATTGCTTCTGGCAATATATGCTTTAATTGAGCTAAGTGACTGTAACAAAACCTCCTGCAATATAATCACACCAGATTTTACATACACACATCAGTAACAGATTCATGAGATTCGAAGATTTAATTAAATTGGTGAATCTATATAAAACAAACCCAGATCTAAATAACATTTTTGTCTTATCGAGCCTATATAAAGTATAAAGGCAAAAGAGCAAATTAAAAATTATAATTTTCAGATCAGATCCAATCAATGAAATCATAAACACGATTTAAACACAAATTGATTTATTATCAGTGAGATCAGGAAAAATACCTTTCGGTTAAATGTTCGATCTTTGTAGAGATGTTGGAAAAGGTCGGCTTTGAACCTCTCAGTTTTGATAATACAATTGAACTATCCAACGCATCAAAGAACTTTCCCAGAATCTCATACCTGTAGAAACCCAAATCCAGTTAGTAACAAGAGGAGACAACTTGGGGAAAAAAAATTGAAAACTTTTAAACCCTAGAAATTAGATTTACTTCTCTGAAAGCTTCTCTTTTTCTGCATTCTTATTAGAGAAGATTCGTTTAGAGGACGAAGAAGGTGAATCGTTGTTAGAAAACACGAGCTGGCTTTTGACGGATGAGCCTTTGACAACCGGATCCTCAGATCTACGACGAGATCCAGCGGCTTGACGAATCTCTTTCACTGATAAAGCCACAGATCGGTTTCTAGATCTACTAAGCATGTTCTCAAGCGGCTTCTCCGGCGTAGGTAAAGCTACAGAAGATGGATTAGCGTTCCCGGTTTCCGATTTCGAAGACGGCGAATCCATCACCAACCGTTTCTTCGATTTGAACGGAATAGATCTAGAAGAACCCGGTGAACTCATTCTTTAAACAAAATGTATTGAGTGTCAGATGCAAAGATCGTGAGAGATTGAGGAGAGACGAAGAATACGATGAAGAAGAAGGGTTTATTTACGGATTTATTTAGGCGCCAAATCCGACGTGGTGTGACTCCCGCGCCCTTCTACCCGTTGCTTCCCGCGAAAAAACCTACCAACGAGGAAGCCCATTAGTTAGGCCCATTATGATGCCTTCATAAACTCTCTCTTGGATCTATATTTGCATAAACTCTCTCTTGGATCTAGATTTGCTGTAACAATTCTTGAGGTCACACCCTAGACCTTTGTTATTCACCCTCTTTTAACTAACCAATCAAAATTTGCCATATAATACTATCTAAATAAAAAAATTAAATTAAATTATTAATCCTTTTTATAAATCTAACCAATAAAAATAATAAATTAAAATTATAACTAAAGAAATGAAATAAATTAAAAAAAATAAATTTACTAATATCTCGAAATCACAAAATAATCTAAACCATTTTATATTATGTTTCGGGCACTCGTTTACCTGTTTTTCTTAGGGTCACTGAGTTGTATCCCTTAGAGTATAGTTTTATATGTCTTTCATAATTATTTTCGTAATTTAATTTTCATGAATATATATCCTAATGACAAAAAATCAGCGAACGCAAAAGAAACATCGAAACGACTGGCCGAAACATAAAATAAACTGGTTTAGGTTAAGCCGTGATTTAATTTATTTTATTTCATTTATTTTAATTTATTTTTTATTTCATTTGTTTAATTTTAATGTCTCTTTATTATTTCTGTTTAAATATAATTTTAGTTGGCATATTCTTACTGATTAGATTTAGAGAGAGTGATAAATGGTTTAATCTAATTGTTTTATTTAAATAATATCACATAGTAAATTCTGATTGGTTAATTAAGAGAGAGTGAATAAGAGAGGTTCACCCCTAGGGGTGAACCCAAGAATTGTTCGTGAATGAATCTTAATTAGATCATGCAAAGTTAAACTAAAAAAACAGATTTCTTATTTTTTAAGTTGTGAATTTTAAATGATGTGCGACTACAAGACATTTTATTTTTATTTTTGCTCCTTAAAAACTCAATATGAACAAGATTTTTATACCCATCCAATGTACATTTTAGTTCACTATTTATAGATTTTTTTTTTTTGAAAATTCATAGATTAATCATCATAAGGGAAATATATCACCAATGAAAAGTAAGATATTCATGAAATAAACAGTTAGTCAACCAAATCAAATATAATCAAAACTATTTTACACCTATACACTATGTTTCTCTTTCTAAACTTTGAATATTTACCACATCCCCTATTCTAAATCCTAGAATCATGAATTTTTAAATGAATATGAGATTTTTTCAATGGTTATTTCTATTATTTTTACTAAAAATCTACAAATTTTTAATATATTAAATATTGTATTTACCGTTATAAGTCCGTATAAATTTTAAAAAATTCTTATTCTAGTTTATCCTTTCTATTTTTATTTGTAATATCTAAGAAAGATTAAATCTATATACATTCATGAAGTACATTTTAGTTCACTATTTATAGATTTTTTTTTGAAAATTCAAGATTAATGATCATAAGGGAATTTTATAACCAATCAGAAAGTAAGATATTCATGATAAAAATAGTTAGTCCACCAAATATTTTACACCTATACTCTATGTTTCTCTTTCTAAACTTTGAATATTTACCACATCCCTATTCTAAGTCCTAGAATCATAATTTTTTAAATGAATATTTTTAATGGTTATTTCTACTATTTTTTAAAAATCTTCAATTTTTAATATATTAATTGTTATATTTTTGGTTATAGTCTTTTTTAAATATATATTTTAAATTTTACTTATCCTAGTTTAATTTCCAACTTTTTAATATATTAAATGTTAACTTTCTTATTCTGGTTTATCGTTTCTATTTTTTCTTTTGTAATATCTAAGAAAGATAAAATCTATATAAATTCATGATGTGAACATTGATTATCTCAAAAAACCTATTAATATATGAATGAACTTTTGAAGAATTATCAAGTTTGACAACAATTTTTTTAATGGAGCTAGATATATCAAGTTGTATTATATTATATTCTAAATATAGATCTTCATACCAAACCTTCACTTGCAGAATCTGATCTAGATCCAAACTTTTACATGACAATGTGGTCATTGACTCATTGGAGTCTACTATCATATTTTCAAAAACTTAATTGTAAAGCTAATATAGTTTAGGGTACTATGGGTGTTATCTACTTTATCTCTTAATTTTTTGGGGGTCTATTTAAAATCTGGGCCGGTGGCCTGCTGAAAACAACTGGCCCATTATATAATTTTTTTTTTTCTAAATCTTATTGTTCTTTTTTAATACTTTTTTTTTTTTTGAGAAGGAGGTATTTCTTTTTAATATGTCACATTAAAAATTTGTTCTTTCGCTTCAGAACTAAGAAATCTAGTAATAAAAATTTGGGTTTTTCCTATTATTTAAAAAAGTGATAAATACATATATGATTTTGTTTTAACAGATATATACGATTATTTTAACCAAGTATCGAAATAAACTTTAGGGAAAAAAAAGAAAAAAAAAAGGGAAGACGAGAAGACTCGTGATCACGTTTCTTTGGTTAAGTAAAATTCTGAAGAGAAGGAAGGGGAAGAAGAAAAGCCCAAATCGAAATTGAAAATTGAAAGCATAAAGGATGAATATTTAATCACTTGCTCTTTTCTTCCACGCAAACCCAATTTTTTCATTCTTCCTTTTCTTTTCTCCCCTAAATTTGTTAATCCTCCGTCGATCAATATTCAACTTCTGCATCGAATTTTAGGTAATTTTCGTTGGATTTTTCCTTCCTTTAAAGCTTCTTCTGCTTTCAAGACTATATTTTGGTAGCTGCTTGCTTACATAAGAACTTCGCTTTCACGGTCTTTCTCTTTGCTGTTCCTTTCGTAGGTCGCTGGTAAAGTTTTGATCTTTTCAATTGTTGTCATCGATATAGTTCTTTTTTTTTTTTGAATTATCGCACAGTGATTTTGATGGGAGAGTTTAGTTCCTGGGTTTGGAGGAGTTTATATCATGTTACCTTATGGGTTTTGGGTTTCAGTTTCGTCTAGAATTCGTATCGCTCCTGATTGAAATCCATGTGAAACGTAGATAGCCCTTACTTTTGGAAGAAGAAATTCGCCATTTTTGCTTCTTTTTCTTGTGAGTAACAGAGTCGGTTTAAGGGAATTGAGTTTGATCAAGGTGTTCTCGATTGTGTATAGTTAACTATCTACTCTGCGTTTGATTGCTTTCTCATGTTGCAATGTTTCATTACTAGTTTGGATCGCTTTCTCTGCATCATCAATTGTCATCAGAATGTTAAGCATCTACTGCATTGTCCATAGATTCTGCTAGTGCGAGAATGCTTGTATTCAATAAGAAAGGAATAGCATTTCAGTATTAAGCTAATGATAGGTGGGTCTAGTTATATCTATCATGGTGGGAAACAGTAATAGAAACATATCTTTACCTGATTTGCATTTGTGACTCATCGGTCATTATTTTCATTGTATGTTCTTCTAGCTTGAACATTTACTAGAAGAACATGCATTTGTGGCACTTTTTATTTGCATGCATAAATTATCTTTAGTCATTAGTGATTTGCATATGTGGATACGTTATGTTTTTTCATGTTTGATGCAGGATTTGTAAGCTGCATTCTCGTTAGGCGGGGAATGGACTGGCTGTTTTGTCCAATCGTCCGTGTTTACGAATGATGAGCAGTGGGCAAGAGGCTCAAAATCTGTTTAACTTTTTTAAATGGCAACGTGGTGAATCATCATCGTCTTTGACTACTGGATTGCTTCATAATGAGTCACACGAGATTGAGCTATCTAACTACGGAGGAATACCAAGTCCTGGTAGTGAGAGCCCGTCGGGACTTCTTAATGGAGAGAGTTTAAATGTTCAGCCAATTGCTGATTTGGATCTCTTTGTCGAAAGGCTCTACAGCTACTATAGAGACAAAGGCCTTTGGTGTATTATCGTAAAGTGGGCTGTTGAGCTTCTAAGTCTTGGCTTCATCATATGCTTCTCTGGGTTTTTCTTGTTATATGTTGATTGGCATGGTCTTCAGAATGCAAAATGTGGAATGGATGCAGTTGAATCGGGAACTAAGCCATGTGATCTTGTAAAGGAAGCTATCCATCTGCACCCTTTATCTCCTTTCACGCTCACAACTGCTATAATTGTTGGATATTTGGCCCTCTTCTCTCTGTACTGGGTCTTCTGCTTCTTGAGGTTTTTTGCCCAGTTGAAAGATACTTTGGACTTTCGGCACTTTTACTACAACAGGTAAGTTGGATTTGACAACATGCTATAAGTAGTTATTGCTAGAACAAAACATACATTTGAGGTCGTAATCTATTTTCTTCCTGTGTTGTAAATTTGCAGTCTCCATGTCACAGACAACGAAATCCTTACTATGCCATGGGCAACAGTCCTTGAGAAGGTTGTTCAGTTACAAAGCTCGCAACGCCTTTGTGTGGTTAAGGATCTTTCAGCTCATGATATGGTTATGCGCCTCATGCGGAAAGAAAACTACTTGATTGGAATGCTCAACAAAGGTTTGCTTTCTTTCCAAATTTCCCACTGGATCCCTGGTGCTGGCCCAGTAGTCAAATCTGCACCAGATGGGACACAGTATCACCTTGTATTGACAAAGACCCTTGAGTGGACCCTTAACTGGTGCATATTGCAGAGCATGTTTGACTGGTATGCTATTCTTCGCGCTAATCTTTGTTCTGATTAGGAAACCGCTTTCTAGTAACATTGTAGACTTAGGATTTTATGAGTGTCTGTGTTATATGTATGAAGATGAAAGTTTCAATTTTCATGGGTTTCTTTTTCTTGGTCAGACTAATCTATAGTGATCTTTTCATGTTAATGAGATTGTCCTGTTAGATATATGTCCATGTATTTTTATATACTACAAAAGTATGCCTCACGCCCTCCAATTCTACATTTGGGTGGCCGAAGCACATGATATTAGATTTCATATTTGTATGTTTCTTCTCCATGGCCTAATTGCTGCTGTGATAAGTAATGGCATATGATAAAAAAATTCCTTGTACATGATAAGTATTGTCCGTTTTCTCTAACTCAGGCATTTTCATTCTGCAGCAATTTTCGTGTTCGAAGGGATTTTGTTTCAAATCCTACAACATTGAAGAAACGACTATTTGTGGTTGGGCTTGCCATTCTTCTGCTGTCACCATTTCTTGTCATCTTTATGCTTGTGTATTTATTCCTAAGGCATGCTGAACAGTTCTACAATCATCCAAGTACTGCATCTTCTCGAAGATGGTCCAATTTGTCAAAATGGCTCTTCAGGGAGTTCAATGAGGTAGTTTCCTTCATCTGGCTTTCATGCCCACAAAATTCGAGTGAATGTTTTTGTGAGCAGAGTAATTCGGATTTCTTAGTTAAACTTTTAAAATTTTCTGACTTTCTCCTTTCAAAATGTATGTGTTGTTGCCTTTCTAAGCTTCTTACTCCTACAACAGGTAGACCATTTATTCAAGCATCGGATTAACAGCAGTGTCGTACATGCATCTGAATATCTAAAACAATTCCCCTCACCTATCATCTCCATTATTGCTAAGTTTGTCTCGTTTGTTTCTGGTGGATTTGCTGCTGTATTAATCATCATTGCATTTCTCGAAGAATCTCTTCTAGAAGGCCATGTAAGAAATCCTAAAAACGTTAAAAGCATTTACTAGATACTTTGTTGGGTACTAAAGTTTGTCTTACCACCTGTATAGATATTCGGTCGCAATCTGTTCTGGTATGCTGCTGTATTTGGAACAATTACAGCTATTAGTCGGGCTGCCATTTCAGATGAACTTTTGGTCCTCGACCCAGTTGGAACTATGACTGCGGTTGTCCAACACACTCACTATATGCCTAAGAGATGGCGTGGTATGGAAAACAAAGATGATGTGCGCTTGGAGTTAGAGACTCTGTTTCAGGTACAATGCTTACTTAGTTCACTGCCATCTTTCATGTAAACTTTCTGAATGTTTTCCATTTGATGATTTCAAGATAACTGCATACAGTCTTTACTCCTATTTTGTGTTGTGTTTATGATTCTGTAATTCCTGTAAACGTTATTTCCCTTCATGTCCTTTGCTACTTTCTGAATGAATTTATATAAATGTTGTTGATGAAAATTGCATGCACTGCAGTATACTGGAATGATGCTACTGGAGGAGATAGCTTCAATTTTCATCACACCGTTTTTGCTGATGTTTGTTGTGCCAAAGGTATATTTCTTCTCTCCTTAGTGTACTTACATCACTATTGAGAATATACAGTGATTGCAGTGGTCACACATTTTTGAGTTCACTTTGCAGCGGGTTGATGACATCTTGCAATTCATCAGGGATTTCACTGTTGATATTGAAGGTGTAGGTCATGTTTGCAGGTAACCAACTCTTCTACTCATCTTCCGCCCGTAAAGGCATGAATTATTCTAAAGAAGTTTACAATATAGAATACGTTTTGATCATTTGCCGTTCCGCTTGCAGCTTTAGTGCTTTCGACTTTGAGAACCATGGAAATACAAAATATGGTTCACCATGTAATGCACCTCTTCGTGAGCAGAGAAGCTCACAGGGGAAAATGGAGAAATCATTCTTGAGGTTTGAGGCATATACATTTTTTCTCTGCAACATATTTTCTGAGAATATATGCAAATCAGTGTTAAGTGTTCCATTCTATTTGCAGTTTCCAGAGTAGTTATCCTTCTTGGGAGTCGGATTCTCTTGGGAAGCAGTTTCTGTCAAATCTCAGAACTTTCCGGGACCAAAAGCTTCAAGAGATAAACTTAAGACACGCATGTTCTCCTAGCAGGCCGTGGCGAGAAAGCACTACCACTCCTTTATACAGAGATATTCCAAGAAATCCCCCTGCGATAGGCAATCACATTGATTCCATGTGGCTGATTGATTCAGATCAGAGGAATCATCCTTATCTTCTTGACTGGTATTACACTTCTCAGCCTCACTACAGAACGGAACACCCAATTCACAGAGAGAACGAAATCTTAACTGCAAATCAAAACGGTACGGATTGTTGGCCTCCTGATTTGGGAATCCGTAGTGAAAATAGCAGAGATCTGCTCAACATGGAGGCAACCACATCGGGTCAGTTCCTCAAAGAGAGCATTCTGCGCCAGGACCAACCCGAGGTTGGAGAAAGTTATGGGAATCATCATCCTCTTGATGGTAAGAACCAGTGGTGGGGAAGAGGCGACTGTTCTCACATTGGCGCATCTCATCCCACAACCACTAATAGCTTCATAGAACCACCGGATTTTATAAACCACTACACAGCAAGAAACTTGTTAGGCAACTCATGGGACAGAAGAAGCATTGAAGAACAACAACAAGAAGAAGGATTGCATTGGGAAGAGGATGGTAGAAGACAGTTGTCGAGAACTATGTTCATGGATGATGGGATTGACATTGAAGCTGGGATTGATCTCCATTTCGACGATGTATATAGTTCAAGACCTCAACATCAAGCACCACATTAGGATGCTCAACAACCAAAAAAAGGAATTGAATTTTTTGGATTAAAAAGTTGTTTCTTTTTTTTTTCTATGGTGTTGAAGGAAGATAAAGAGATGCTTGTTAAAAGTTCTCTGAATTGGAAAAAAAATGTGGAAATAATGGTTTTTTCTTTCCTTTTTTTTTCTATGCTTCAAGCTAACAACATTACATGCAAATTCTTTATTGTTCTGTACATATAAAAAGTTCGTTATAAATGGTTCCTTTAGGGTTTTTGTTCTTTTGAGGGTTTTGTCGACTCAATTTCTCAGTTCCGCCATGAAAAGTCTTTCGATTTCTCTTATCCGTCGCTTCTATTTCCACAAATTCAGACCAATCCTACCTCTAATCCAGCTGAATTACATTTCCGATGCTGCTTCTTCTTCTTCAACTTCTTCTCTGTTTTCCCCAGCACGCAAAATCTCTACTTGCTGCAGAACCTATGACCCGATCAAGAGTCTGTTTTGGGACAACCCATGTCGGAGTTTCAATACCCATGTCGAGGAACCGACTGATATTTCGGCAAGTGACAAAGAAAAAATCGATCTTGAAGAAGCGTTCGAGTCGGCGGAGACGACTGATGAAATGATCCGTTTGTTCAAGGAGATGGAATCGTCATTCGGTAGGTTTATCTGCTCTGAAATTAGGGCTTCATCTCGACCGTGAAGGTGAGGATCCTGAAAAGGTTCTATCTTACGCTTATAAAGCTCTTAAATCTTTCGATGGAGATGGGATCAAACCTAATCCCCTTGTTGCCATGGCGTTACAGTTAATGGGTTCTGCTAATTATGGTTTAAAACGGTTTAGTGATAGCTTAGGTTACCTTAACAGAGCAAATCGGATTTTAGTGAAGTTAGAGGCAGACGAAGATAATGTTGTGGAAGATGTTAGGCCAGTTTTACATGCTGTGCAGCTTGAGCTTGCGAATGTTAAGAATGCTATGGGAAGGCGAGAAGAAGCGATTGAGAATTTGAAGAAGAGTTTGGAGATTAAAGAGATGACTTTTGAGGAAGATAGTAAAGAGATTGGTGTGGCGAATCGCGGTTTGGCTGATGCGTATGTTGCGGTTTTGAATTTCAATGAGGCTTTTCCTTATGCGTTGAAGGCGTTGGAGATTCATAAGAAAGAATTGGGGAATAATTCAGCTGAGGTTGCTCAGGATAGAAGACTTCTTGGTGTGATTTATAGTGGTTTAGAGCAACATGATAAGGCATTGGAGCAGAACTGATTGTCTCAGAGGATTTTAAAGAATTGGGGAATGAAATTGGAGCTGATTCGTGCGGAGATTGATGCTGCAAACATGAAGGTTGCTTTGGGGAAATATGAGGAAGTGATCGAGATATTGAAGAGTGTTACCGAACAAACAGAGAAAGACAGCGAGATGAGAGCTATGGTGTTTATATCGATGTCGAAAGCTTTGGTAAACCAACAGAAGTTTGCTGATTCAAAGAGATGTTTGGAGTTTGGTTGCGAAATCCTCGAGAAGAAAGAAACAGCTTCGCCTGTAGAAGTCGCTGAAGCATACTCCGAGGTAGCGATGCAGTACGAGTCAATGAACGAGTTTGAAACCGCCATTTTGTTATTGCAAAAAACTTTTAAGTAAACTAGAGAAACTTCCTCAAGAACAGCACTCAGAAGGAAGTGTTTCAGCTAGGATAGGTTGGTTGCTTCTATTCTCGGGTCGAGTCTCTCAAGCGGTTCCTTATTTGGAAATTGCAGCCGAGAGGTTAAAAGAAAGCTTTGGGGCTAAACATTTTGGAGTTGGATATGTATATAACAATCTCGGCGCTGCTTATTTAGAACTCGGTAGACCTCAATCCGCTGCGCAAATGTTTGCAGTTGCTAAAGACACTATGGATGTTTCGCTCGGTCCAAACCATGTCGATTCAGTCGACGCTTGTCAGAATCTTTCTAAAGCTTATGCTGGAATGGGAAAGTAAGTGAACTTCCCTTAACATAATCCGCTCTTTGATTATCTTAAAAATGTTTAATGTCTTAAGCATTGCTTTGCTTGCAGTTATAATCTCGCAGTGGAGTTTCAACAGCGAGTGATTGATGCTTGGGACAATCATGGACAATCAGCGAAAGACGAAATGAAAGAAGCGAAAAGACTTCTTGAAGAACTGCGATTGAAGGCTCGAGGAGGCGTTTCAACAAATAAGCTTCTGACAAAGGCTTTACCTTTGCCCTAGACAGGCCATTCATACTGAGTTTTGTGAAACTCTCATCACCAAGAAACGATGAAATAGAGTGGTGAGGTTTAATTTGCATCTTCTGCTTTTCTACATATCATCCTAGTATAATAAACTTTTGTTTTGCCACTGAATAATTAAGTTATTTCGATTTCATTTTTTTAGCATTCTTTTAGATTTCATTTCTTCCATTTCACAAAGATTTTTGATGTTTAAGGTTTGGTAGATTTTTATACAAATTTACATGATATATAATAATGATTTGTTTTAGTTATAATGGTGTAAATTGTACGAATGATAAATGAATTAGAAGTTGGTCATTTATATGTTTTTTAAAAAAAAATTATACACTTTCAATTGCAATAATATCTCGATTTTTTACATGGATTTCGAATTAGCATTTACTTTTGTTACCAAAAAATGTAAAATCAAATCTTAAGCAATTTGTTGCGCCAAATGCTCTGTCCAACAAAAGTATGCTATTTTTTAAGAAGAAATTGGGTAGTTATTAAGTTTTATTTGTGATTTAGGTAGTTTTAAGTTTTAATTTGCAAAATAGATAGTTTATAGGGTAGTTTTCACTTTAATACCCCATATTTTCTCTTAAAACCCATCCTAAAAATACCTATTTCTCAAATTAAAACATAAAACTAGCTATAAGAAACATAAAAACTACCCAATTTTTTAAGGTATTTACAACGTTTATCTACCGGTCCAAATTAGTAAACCAGGAGTGAACCAAAAACGAATTGATCTCAGAACCAAGTCAACTTTTGATCTTAGAGTCAAGTCAACTTGAGGTAACATTTTTGACCCTAGCTATGTTTGGCCCTATCCTAAAAAGCCTATATGACAAAGGTAAAATTTCTAGTTCCTTTAACTGAAATTCCTAATCATATGATTAACGGTTAAGTGATGTAAGAAATTCCACTACCATCCTAAAAATCAAACCGGTAGAAACTTTATTTCTTCAATTTAAAATTTTCTATATAAAAAAACAAAAACATAATTTGTGGCCGCCGGCGTAAAACGATGAAAAGATGAATAATTGAAAATGAAGATACAGACGAGAAGAAGAAACTTTTGATTCGGATACAGAGTTTTGCTTACGGAACACTTCCGCCGCCTCTCCTTTGCATACATCATTTTTATATGTTTATAATATATAGTTTGTTCTTATTCACATTATTTTACTGCATACTTTTGAGTCTTTATATTGCATTTGACGAATTTTTTAAAACAAACACAAAAAGATTGTCTGATTTGCTCATGTGACTGATGACTATGTCATGACAAAACTAAATTAAACACGTGCTGTAAATGAAGATGCATGCACTTGAACTGATGATCACTTTCTCTTGCTTTCAACGGATCGATCAACACCTTCAATATTAAAGAATATTCTAGATCGTTCCAAGTCGAAGTAAGAAAAAGGACTTTTACATAACAGATTTTATACTCCTTACACTAAAGTAATAATAATACATTATTTTGAGCAAAAGATATACTATTTGTTTGAGAATCTGTAAAAATCAATGGGATGAGAATCTGTAAAAATGATATTTTCTTTTAAACCATTTATTTTTTGGAGTAAAATACAACTTAATATCATAATGTGCATAAAACAGATACCACATTTTCCAAAAATATATCCAGGTTAATCGGGTCTACTTATCACGAATTTGCAAGATTATCGTTAATGGACTAATTTGATTTCGAAGTTCGTGGATTGTAAAACCATAATCCTAGTTTAATCTTTTATAATTAGAAGACTAGACAGATTTAAACGTTGAATTAAATCGCCTAATTAACATTCGTTAACACGTTTAAATTGATCCTAAAACCTATATAATATTTCGGTTGAAAATTCTTGACACTAACCAGCAAAATAAATCACGAGAGCATGGTCAATCCACGGGTACCAACTCGAACTTTGTATTGACATAAGAGTAAGTATCGGACTTGGATAGATATAGTGAAGTTCAAATTTATTTTGAAATATTATAATTCAATAAACGGTCAACTTTTTGTTTTGTTTTTTAATTCATGTAACTATGAATCTTTCACGGTACATCTTTGAGGATATTGGCGACAAAAACGTGTTTTCACTTGTCTCTTCTCTCTTTGAATAAATTTGAAGTTGAATTTGGCCGAGTGTAACAACACTCCTCCAACTGGTTAATCTAATAATTAAAACTTAGTTACAAACTTTCAATTTTGATTATCCAAAGCAAAAAGTTGAAACAAACCAGATTCATGATCCATAGATAAATTTTCTAACTTGTTGAGCTTTAACGCACTTGGAAACGTGATTTTATATGTTTTTAATTGTAATCACATTTTTCATTTCAATTACAAAAGAAAAGAGTAAACTATGTAAGTCATATATTCAAACCGTCCAGTTGAATAAAACTTGCCTAACGTTGTGACCAGCCGGTCCAACAATTCGAAGAAATTAATTGCCATCTAGATGGTTGTATATTAATTATATAGTACTTGAGTTTCGAATTAGGCCTCATGGGGATTGCTTGCTTCCAAGTTGAAATTCGTCGGAAATATTAGAAATTTATCTATTAATTAAACGTCATTATTTAGTAATTAAGTATGTTTCCTTTTGTTGAAAGTGGAACAAATCGGTGCATGCACGTTACCAATGTGATTCATAGACTGAGCTTATCTTGGACGAAAATGAAACTTGGATTGAAAAACCGAGTAAAATAGAGACCAATTTAATTAAGTGGTGGTGGTCTATTGATTTTTGCTTGAGAAAGAAATTACCATGTTAGTTTAGAATATAAATCAATTTTTCAAAAACGTGAAATTATGTAAAGCACTCTATTTTGCTAATCAAAATGATATCATACTTTAAATTTGTTAAAAATTTGGTGTACTCGACGACTATACTTACCATGTGCAATTAGACTGTTGGTTAAAAGTTAGGAACCTCCTAGTTAACAATAAAGACACAAAGACCAATTTTTTCTTCTTTTTTGTTATGTTTTTTTTTTTAACTATAGTAAAAAGGTATACAAAATCATCAATTATTTATCAACTTTCAAAACTATACAAAAATTTTATAAGTTTATGAAACTTTGTTAAACATTACTACAAGTTAACTGAATTTATTTAAAATTTTAATATCTGAAATATATCCTTTGAAATTATCAAAAAATTTGACTACTTTTTGTTAAAGTACAAACACTATTCTTAAACATTATCGATCTTTATAATTTACGCAAACGCACATCGACTGTTAATCGTCTAGTGGTTTCAAATTTAGGAGGAAATTTTAAATAGAAAAAAAAATAGTAAAAATGGGACCGTGCTAGCTGTTTCGAAAAGATATTAACAATAACCTATATAACCTATCAATCTATGAAAACTATAGCGTCAACATAACAAATCTTTCCTACCTTTAACAAGTTGATCAGTTATTATTATTTCCACCAGACATTAAATATTACTAACTGTGTGTGAAGTGCACTAATCAGAAATGAATCTACTAAGTTTTAATTATCATTGTTATCCTTAATTTAGTGGGGACAATTAATCGCATGCATATTTGAGGTACTTTCTGTTAATATACATAAAAATATTGCCTGAGGAGAATTAAAAATAAAATAAAATTACGGGGTTTACCTTTGACCTTGGCTATTAGTAGGACTAGGGTCGGACTCGGACATTATAAAGTGACAGCAGTGTATAATTTTGAAATTAAAAGGTGATTAATTAGAGTGTTCATGCACCGTCTCACTTATTAGCTGTTTTACATGTATTATATTTGCCTCAAGACTCAAGTTGTGCTATAAATCACATTACTAAATTACATTCCAATGGTCCACAATCAATAACCCTCGCTCGCTCTAAATTTGAAACCATTTTTCAATCTTTTTATTTATAGCCATTGTTTTGCTTCTTTGGTGAGAAACAATATTAAACGACGAATAGGGAATTGAAAATAAAAAGGCATGAAACGAAACTAGTGATTCTAGAAACTCTCTTACAGATCTAACTTGTAGATTTCTTAAAGGAAACAAAAAAAGAAAGATATTTGCTTAATTGTATTAAGTAACTCGTCTCTACTTTTAAATGTTTTGCAGTGCTTTTAAATTGTTTTTAGAAAAATCTTTCTACAACCGAAATACGAAAGCTTTCTAAAAATGTTTTTCAAAGAATAGTAATTTTACTCGGGAGATATGCTTTAGAAGTGTTTTGACTGTTTCCTTTTTACTAAGTGGGCAGTCTCAAGACATAAGACTTGTGATCTTTTTCCACCTCATGATATGAAAGTATCCTAGGAAACTAATCATGCTTAAAGTTTCCCTTAAAACATCATATATATGCGAGATAATTACATTAGAAATCTATCTAACAAAAAACACAGGTGACCCCGCGAAATAATGTGGATAAATTATGGTGTCGTTATAATAAAACTGTATCAATATAAAATAGGGTTGTGACTTGTAAATGTATGTTATGTATATATGTTCAAAAGGGGTATGCACTTGGACGTTGGGGTCAAACATCAATCGCTTTTAGTGGACAAAAAACATTTTATTTCTGTCTCGCGGGCAACCTCTATTGTCCTCTTTCAACAGTCTTCAAAGCTCTCTAGTTCAGCAATAATTTTTATTTTATTATTGTTTTTTTTTTCTATTTCCCATTTTTTTGTGATGGGGAATAATTCAATAGCCATATTTTCCATTTATAGCACATGGAAATAGTACGAACTCGCATGCTTCAACTATGTTATTGATTATACTAAATAGCCTAGACTCTAATAAGTATCATTTGAGAGCTATCCAAACTTGTTGCTGAAGAGCCGAACTTTTTTGTTAAAGAAGAAAATATCCACAACAGAAATATACACCAAAAGTGGGGTCAAAACAAAAAGTTAGAAAACTAAATTTTATCGCAATTTATTTTTAATAAAGACCAATGTTTTAAACAGCAAAAAAAAAAACACCAGAATTAACACGGATTCGACGTTGTTATTGGAACTCATTAGATATGTTTGAGAAGAAAAGATTGAACAACGTTAAACAAAGACGCAACATATGTTAAAATATATTTTTATCATTTTATCTACGAAAAAATATGGTAAGACAACAAAATTCACATATTTGAAATCTTATAAAATAAACGCTAATTGATTAAACATCGTTTTCTTTCCAAATAACAACTTAAAAAATCACCTTTATTCCTAAACTTTGAACATTTGGAGCGTAGAGTAATTATCATAAAGGAAACCACAATAAAATAATGTTACATGATCAATATTTATATTCCATATTATATTAAAAATCTATTAGAATTGGAAAATATAAAAATTAAACCAAAATTTATTAAAAAAACGTAAAATTTGAATTGTATTTAAATTTTACTCAAACTTAAACGGAAACGAGCTGGATTACTGACTCTAGCTATTTTCTATCGATTTTAGCAGTTCAACTCTAATATGAACTTTGAATCAATTTGGATTTGGCTAAATAGATAATTTAAAATCAGAGACTACGACTGATGGATTCGGTCCATTTTTCAATATATTAAGAACCATCGAATTAAAATACTGAAAATGGTCGGTCTTAAAAATAAGCACAAACCGCGATGCTAATATCATTGAGGACTATCCGCTAATAGCATGATGCAATATCATTTACAATATTATACAAGACAATTTCAAATTGTTTAAATTCCATTCTCCCAAAAATATAGAACCAAACCGAATATGCATTCGTCAAGAGATTATAGAAAATTATCATACACAAATTTGATTTGACCTTGTAAAACAATATTCATGTAATTTCACTCACGACTTAAGTACTCCAAAAAGAAGTTGATAAAAAAAAGTACTCCAAAAAGAAATAACTTAATTTAGTATCCCTTAAAGAATATAGATCCTGATAATAATAATAATAATAGCATGCCAACTAATTTTTAAAGTTTATGATACACTTTATAGTCACGATTAATTTAAAATTAGCATTTATGTAGCAAATTATTATATCTTCTATGCAGTTTTATGTTGCAGCCAAGATCGACTCAATTAGTATATCTTCTATGGAGTATATCCTATAGTTTATGTGGATACTAGAATTTTCTTTCCTCATTAGCATCATAGCATGTACATAATCTAATAATAATCACATATATATTTTAAATAAACTTAGTGATAAAATGTGGACTAAATCACCTTTTCAACTTCCGATTATAATTAATTAGGTTAACTAAATGGATTAACTACATCTCTAAATTATTATTTTAAACCTTTTTGAAAAACACTAAAATCCACATGTTTATTGGTACTCCTGCATCTAAAATCATTTGTTTGATATCCTTAATTAGTATTAAAATATTAAGTGCATATAATTTTATTGACCAATCATTTCTTGTTATTATTCGTCGACTATACTTGCATAGAGTGGACAAAACTTTGTAACCAGCAAATATGATCCATTAATAAGATAAATAATATTAAAAGTTTACAAGGGTTTTTCATATTTTGTTTTTGGGTTTATTTTTGCAAGAGTTTTGTGTGCACAGCAAACAATAAAGAGACTTGTCATATTAAAACCTCGAGGAATAGTTTTCTTTTTACAAAAATAAAAATAAAATAAAATAAGAAATAAATAGTTTTCTATACAATTAATCAATTATAACCATTAAAAATTAATTTTTTTTTCTTTGATGGCATCACACACAGAAAACACCAAAAAAAAATCAATTTTTTTAACAACGAATAATCATTTTGTTTATAACATTTTTTTGGAACTAACTCTTTTTAATTTCTCTATATTTATTAAAAATAGATTGGAATCCGCTATTATACATGTAATTAATTATAAATATATTTACTATTAGTTATATCTATATTTTAAAATTAGATTTGTGTAGATTAATTTTGTTTATGTTTCTTTTAGTATACATATCCAGATTTAATTGTAAATTTTTAATTTTATGTGAATGTCAGTTATATATAAGTAGATCTTAACAATTTGCTTCTACAATTTTTTTCCTTGACAAATATATATTTGTGATTGCAAACTGCCATGAAATATAGATATATCCGGAATCTAAACTCCAAAATAGTATGCATAAACCCCTAGAAAGTAGAAAGGAACCGATAAAAAAACAAACAATACCGATTGTTTGATTTCTCCACCTGTAAACCAACTAAACAAACTCTGAAAAATGACCCGTAGGATCCCATCTGTTAATCCTTCAAAGATCGCTGGTGTACAATTTATATCCATATTAATTTGGCCCTTTTTGATCAAATTAAGGAAACGTAATTTAACATTTGCTTTAACCCAAAAAAAAAAAAAAAACTTAAAATTAACCTTTGTAAACACAAATGTTTTTTTATATATAAAGATCTATACGCAAATGTTGTAGATCGATATTAATGTTTCCAAATTATATAGGTCGCCTCGAGGAAAGCTCATACAATTTCAGTTCTCGGTCTTTTTAGAACAATAAAAGAAAGTCAATTTCGTTAAGCTAAAACTGTGACGTTGCAATCGATCTTTATTACACAACCCTATTCTCCAACCATAAACGGACCAATAATTTTTCTATTTTTGACCAATGATTTTCGTTTTTTTTTTTTTTTTTTTTTTTTTGATCTGAGAAATATCTATTTTGTCTTTGTGCCAATTTTTTATATATATGTGGAGATGAATGGCTGTCGACAAATCAAGAAGAGACCACTTTCTCGGGGCCACAATTCGATATATTGTTTCTCTTTCAATATTAATCAAAATAAAACACTAAACTAATGATTTTAACCGTACAAATAGTTGTTGCTGCCCGGACGGAAAACTACAAATATGGTATCACACGTTTACAACCGTTGGATAACTGACAATAATAAATCTTGCGGTTCCTGCGACCTAATTTGATCGTCTTGGAAGATGGAAAATCTTAATTGTTAATTAGTTATAATACAACTAATTAATTACTTTATAGGATATAGGAAGAATTTGCAAATATATCACTAATAAGCTTTGTCTAACACATAAAAATGTTGTTGTAATATTTAACAAAAAAAATGTTGTTGTATGGTTGTTAAATTTAGTTCACATTTATACTACAATTAATGAGTTCTTTAACAAAAAAACTAAAAAAAAACTAATGAGTTTGGTGCATGAAACAAATGTAGATTTAACAATTTAGCGAAATAGTACTGCGTTAGAGATATGCATCAACTTTTTTATTTGTAGGCATCAAACATATACATCACTTATTGTTCAAAACAATGTTACAAAACTCTGTCTCTGGTATGACGTACAAATTGTAATTAAATCTGATAAAGTTTTCCGTGGTCCTTAATTTATTATACTTTTAACATGAAAATATGTAATAATATTTATTTTAGTTCAAGTTGTATGATTAAATAAGAAACTTATAAGCCTTAATATTAAAACATATTATGTATCAAAACAGATTAAATTATGTGGAATAAAAGATAAAACAAAATTTATAGACTTTTTATTTTCAATTTAAATGGAAGAACATCTTTCAAAATAACAGGAAAAGCCATCTAATATTTTTTTTTAAACTAAACATGTCAATGTTTCTGTACATGAACTCTAAAATGCTTCACACTCTAGTCAGGTTTGAAAACGCATGATATTTCTCCGTTTATTTGTAGCACGTAATAGTTTACAACAAAAAGTCTTTGATTCATTCTCTAGCCTCAAACCAAGCTTCAACCACAGAGCCGACTATATTGAGTGACTCTTCATATCTTCTCTAATCTTTGAACGAATTTATCATTTCAAATTTTTCATATAAATTATATAACTCAAAGAAAAATGCTATCACTTGATTTCCTATTATATGTGTCCATGATATATGGTTGTTTCCAAACTAAATAATCCATATATATTAATTAATATGGACAAGATATAAAAGAGGTATCAAAGATAAAATTGATATTAATTATATTTTTTAAAATGTGATTAATTGTGTAAGACAAATGGACTCACAACTCAATCTTCGACCGTGTAATCGATGATTTATTGCAATATACTTCCTGAAATAATATGACATACGAAGGTGCTAAGAACGTTTGCCAATCAATATACTTCGTGAATATTTTTTTTAAATAAATATAAAAATGAAAATATGTTATACAAGTTATTATCCATTATGAGAATTTATTGGCATCTATTAATATAAATGGTCAATATCCACGACGGCACTTTCGTTTTCTAGTCAACTCTTTCAGACTTTCAGTACTATCTAGTTACTTAACATTGCCTCCAAGGACAATAAGCGGGTCCCACAAATCGAGTCTGTCAAAGCTTACGTGGCAGAGATCCGCCACATCATACCGATATGCTGATCTCATCTATTTTGTCGGTTTCTCGCCGCCTAACGTCACTCCCCAAATACGGTCTTGTGCCACGTGGAAATAAAAATACCCACTTCTTTTATTTCCGTATAGTGATAGATCCGTATAAAAATCTTGTTTTTTACCCCTTAAATATATTGAAATATTAAATACCAGTTTTGTGGTTGGTCCCCATTCGTTTGTGTAAAATAAATATTATTTGTTTTTTTAAGGCAGCCTTATTTGTCTATAGGACCTACGAAAACAATATAACAATAAAATATTGCCCACCATCAAATATCTAATAAATTCCAAGGCTCTTATATATAGGATTAGGTTTTGAATTAACATATTGCCACAACAAAAGAGATACCAAAAAAAAAGAAAAAAAAAAGAAAAATAGTTAAAAAGAAAAAAAAAACAGAACTTATGGAATATTCTCAATCTTCCATGTATTCTTCTCCGAGTTCTTGGAGCTCATCACAAGAATCGTTCATATGGAACGAGAGTTGTTTCTTGGATCAATCATCCGATCATCAATCTTTCTTTTGCCCTAAGTATGATTACTCCGATGATTTTTTCTCATTTGAGTCATCGGAGATGATGATCAAGAAAGAAACCCAAAACGGTGATGTTTTCCTAAACGGCGACGTTTCTAACTCCGAGGAGGAAGAAAAGGTTGTAGTTGATGAAGAGAAGTCATACAGAGGAGTGAGGAAAAGGCCATGGGGCAAGTTCGCAGCGGAGATAAGAGATTCGACTAGGAATGGAATTAGGGTTTGGCTCGGGACATTTGACAAAGCTGAAGAAGCCGCTCTTGCTTATGATCAAGCTGCTTTCGCCACGAAAGGAGCTCTCGCGACACTTAATTTCCCCGTTGAAGTGGTTAGAGAGTCGCTCAAGAAAATGGAAAATGTGAATCTTCATGATGGAGGGTCTCCAGTTATGGCCTTGAAGACAAAACATTCGCTTCGAAATCGGCCTAGAGGGAAAAAGAGATCTTCTGCTTCTTCTTGTTCTTCCAATTCTTCTTCTTCTTCTTCTTCGACCTCTTATTCGACTTCTTCATCTTCAACATCAAGAAGTAGTAAGCAAAGTGTTGTGAAGCAAGAAAGTGGTACGCTTGTTGTTTTTGAAGATTTAGGTGCTGAGTACTTAGAACAACTTCTTATGAGCTCATGTTGATCTTGTAATTGATTTCAGCTATAGCTACTATTAAACTTTAATTTCGTGATAATCTTTAAATTTGTTCGTTCGTTGAGCAATTTCTTTGGTTCTCCTATTTTTTGTTTGTTGTATCCAAATTGAAATTATTGGAAGAGATGCGATGGTGATGTTTAAGTGTATAAAAAACTCTATTGTTGCGTTTAATCGCTGGAAAGTGTTTGTGTCCACCTTAATTGCTTTAAATTTTTTTTTTTGTTTTTGATAAAGGGTTTAGTTTACTGTTTGTTATATGGCTTAAAAGGATATATATATCGAATTAGTCATTCCTGTAAATCTAAAGTCTGTGAAATCTTAAAATCAATCAAGTCGATCCAAGCTATAAAGGTATTCTTAATTCGAATAACAATAATCCAACCAAAAAGAAGTTGATAAGATAACTTATAAAGTTTTTTTTTATTTGTAGGGTTATTCGATTAGATCTAATCTATAAAGGTACGAACGATCCTATTATATTGTATAAAAATGTTATAGTATTAATACTAATATAATTATATAAATTATGACGTTCATATGATTCTGTGTTCATACGTCTTTGATGATGCTTTCGTTATCATTATTGTTAATATATATCATCATTCATTGGTTGTTTGACCTTCTTTGTCAACTTTTTTTTTCTTGGAAACATTCTTAACCTAATAAAGCTAAACATTTACGTGCATATATAAGATGAAAGTAATATGACATCGTCGCGCCATAAATTATATTAATTTAAAAACTAAAATTTAAAACAAATGCATTATATTAATTTTAATTATGTTAGCAGAAACCACTAGGCTATACATATATGTTTATGTCATATAGTTAAACTGTTCAAATTATATATTTCATTAAACTTAAAACTAAACCAACACAAATATTAATACAATCCAAACATGATTCATTTTCAATTCGTTTGCCATATTTTATAAATTAAAAAAAAAAAACTGAACTGAGATGCGACATGTTTGATGTTTAGAAACTATTTGAGTATTGACATCTGGTGAGAAAATAATCAACACAAATTTATGAGATTGTTTGTTTGTCTGGTGGATTTGGATGGAGAAGGATTCAATAGTTCATGATCATGATTCATGAGCTATATATAAATTCTAAGAAACAAAGGTTAACATTTAGGAAAGTAAATGGGGTTGAATATAAGTGAAAATTTGAATCTTAACTGGGTTTGATTTTACATGAATAAATATTTATCTGAATTTATTTTTGGTTCAGTCACTTACCAAATCTAAATTTGTGAAAAAATTGTCAGATGGTATACTTTTTTTTTTGTTTTTTTTGTTAAAGGTATGCTTCTTTCATTTTTTTGGGGGCCATCCAGAATTTTTTTCATTTTAAATGTGAAAATACATTAGAATTTTTGTTTACATATGAACGTGCTCGAACTAAGGGAATTAGCAAAAGGAGTCAATAGACAACAAGGAAAAGACAAGAGAGTTGAGACAAACCATATCCTTAGATCTAAAAGAAAGAGTGACTAATTTGATGGTCGATGACTAATTAGAACGACCAAATCAAACGGCAAATGAGAAAGTCGTCGTGCTGGTAAGAGAAATAAGTGTGAGGACTCGTTAACAAACAAAAATGTGAGGACCATTTTCAGTTTGTGAACTATTGAAAAAAGCAAGTACCATGATTACGAAAGGATGTGGCCATATTATATATTGGCTCATTGGGACCAACTAGTTAGAAAACCAGAATCAACAAAGAAGCAATGGTTCACAGTCCGGATTGACCCATAATAGCCGGATGTTTGATTTTATTATTTCCGAAATTAAATAAAGAAATACATAAGAGGGTTTAATTATTGGATGAGTTTAAACGTAAGACGAAAACAACAATGGTCAAAAACAACTAAAGAGTTAGAAGCTGTTAAAGCATGACTTGAGGAGACGGATAAGACACAACATTAGTGTGACATGTAGAAGAGAGGCAAAAGAAAAAACGAAAGCCACCGTTTAAAGATTAAATATTCTAGGGTTTTATATAAGGAGAGTGCTCATCACTTGTTTATTTTATTTCTCATTTGTAGAACGTAAGCAACCCCAAAAATCTATACTCAAAATTTATGGAGTTGTCACGAGTAATTTTACCCTAACTCATCAAAAATCCTATTCAAAAAAAAAACCTATTCAAAAATATCTTTAAAATATTGTATATTGTTTAGGTAACCTAAATAAAACCGTATAGGTTTTAAGGTTATCCGTGGATACTCGTGGGTATCCATGGATATTTTACTATATTTCATATGTATCTTTTTATTATATGTTTAATTTACTATTTATATATTTTTTTAAATAATATTTAAACTAACATTATTTAAAATATGAACTCAATCATTTCCAATATAGATTCGAAAAATAAATATTTGATGATAAAATAATATAATTTTATGTTTTGGTGAAAAATCACGAAATCATGTTTATACATAAATTAACCAAAAATGCAGTTTATATTTTTGGCGAAAAAATGAAATTTTACGTTTTTGGCGGAAAAACGAGATTTTACGGTTTTTGCGAAAAATCACATAATCATGGTTTTGACGAAAAACGAGAAAATTTGCAATTTGACGGAAAAATTAAATTTGACGTTTTTGGCGGAAAAATGTATCTTACATTTTTTAAAAGCATGAAAATTATTTCATTAATTTAAAAGAATGAAAATTTATTATTTTTAAATTATAAAACAAAATCTGATAAATATTTTATTATAAAATAATGTTGAATATTTATTGTTTTAATTAAAAAAAAAACTATGGATACCCTAAACTCAATAGGATTAACCCTATTTGAACCCATGTGTGATGGGTTACCCACCCATTTTAAACCCTAGTCAGTTTATGGTTATTTACTTATTTACTAAGAACAATAATGAAACATTTTCTTCTGATAAAAAGCATAAGTTAAAAAGGTCGAAACATTAAACCCATAAAGCTAGAAATATATAGAGTTAGACAAAATCCAGACGAAGAGCCTCGGCTCTATAGCTTTAACTCTAGCTAAAATAACAAGAAAATTACCAAAGTGATTAATAACTTAAATCAGTCATTAGAGGGTAACCCCATAGAGTGTTTCTAGAAACTAGTAGTCATTGCTAGGAACTGCTTCCATGTACTGTTTCTCCACAGCCTCCATCACTGTGTCTGCAATTCCACTCGAATACACACAAGATCCTTCACAAATCTGCCCCAAATCAAGTTGAAAAAGATTAGATTAATTGGTTTGGAGTTGGAAAAACATATTCAAAGTTAATGAGATTTTCATTAGTACCTTAGTGTTGAACAAGAAGCTGTAATGTTCACCAATCTGTCCTCCTGCAACATGGTGAAGATCGAGCTGAAGCTGATCAAGAACCTTGGTGGTGAACAACAAACAGTTAATCTTCTTCTTCTGAACAAGCTTGATGGTTACTTCGTCATCGATTATGCGTACATCAACCTCAGTGACTTTTGATCTCCTCTTTAGCCAAGAACATCTTAGTGAGTTGTTGTTGTTTTTGTTGAAGCAAGATTGGTCTACTTCGCTCTGTGGCTTGTAATTCACAGTGTCTTCTTCTTCTTCTTGATCTTCTCCTCCTCCTCCTCCTCCTCCTCCTCCACCACCACCACATCTAGCTTTCTTCTTTGTCTTGAATTTCCCAAATCTTTTCTTCTCCACAAGCATCTTAAGATCCTCTATTGTTCTTAACAGCTCTTTGATGTAATCTATTGCTTCTGCAACGATGGATGCTCTATCACTCTACAGAGATTAATTAAGCCAACAATGTCACTTTCATAATCTCTCATATACATACATGAACAAGATCAATTGAGTTAAAGCAAAGTAAAGTATAAACCTTTGTTGGATTTGGAATAAGGTTCTTCAAGTCGATGAAACGATCAGTGAAGTGAACTCTTCTTTCACGTTCTGTAGGGAAAGTTCTTGACTTTCTTGATCCTCTTGCTTTACGAGTAACACCAGTGTTAAACTCAAGAATCCCATTGTCAAATCCAGCACCATTGATGTTGTTGTTGTTGATGATGTTTCCTCCTTCGAAATACATCATATTGACTCCACCACCATTAGCATCCATCTGAATCTGATCTTCAACTCCAAGTAAACAAGACCCGTTTCTTATTAGCTGGTTCTGATCTCGAGGCTGCTGCATAGGGAAATTCAGATGGAAGAGAGGATCGTACATAACAGCAGCAGCAGAAGAAGAAGACATAAGCTCTGAGAATGAGATTGATGAGTTAGGAAGCATAGAAGTTTGATGATGATGAGGAGAAGGTAATGAGCATCTAGCTAAATGTAAGAGACTAAGCAAATCAGGAGTTGTTGCAGAGTTATGACCCAAAGTTACAGAATCTTGATACCCATTATCCCAATTAGAGTGTTGTTGATGATTAACGGCCATTTGGTGAATCAAATTGTTGTGGAATTGATCACAAGCAGGAGGAGGAGGATTGATTTGAAATTGGAGTGGTGTTGAAGAAGCTTGAGGACAATCTTGTGGGCTGAGATGAAACTCAGAGAATTCTTCTACTTCGACACTGCAGTTGCTGTTGCTTGTGCTTCCGGCGACTAGAATCTGCGGTGGTTGTTGTGGTGGTGGTGGTGGTTCGGCTTGAGAGAAGCTGCTCTCTACCGTAACTTCAGCTGGAGTGTTGGGATCGAAACAACCCATTTCTTCGTAAAGGTTTCCTCTTTCTTCTGCAATTTGAACAAAAGTACTAATTTAGATCTTTTAGAAGATAAAAGGTTGCAACTTTCATGAAAAAAGTTAAGACCAAAAATGGGAAAAAAGTGACCTTCCATGAAGATGGTTTAACGATTCTTAGATTGTTTTTTAATACCTGCAAATCAAAAAGTAACATTTTAAACATTTTAAGAAGATGAGAAAAACCCAGAAATTTGAAGCTAATTTCAAACAAATTTGCTCTTTTGTTGTTGTTCCATGAAAAATGTTATTCGAATTAGAAAGATTAACAAATAAGGTTAGGGTTTGAGTTTGACAGTACACAGAAAGAGATAGAGAAGATAAAGAGTACTTGGAGCTGGGAAATTTTCAACCTTGCAGCGATGAGTTCTTCTCAATTTTTCAGGAGAAGAAGGAAACTTTGTAAACAAAGACTATCTTCTCTAAGTCTCTCTCTCCCTCTCTGTGTTTCAAATATACGGACATTTGCAGATGGACAAACAATAAAATTAAGGTAAAAATATGTCAAAGTTAAAAACTATATATTCTTGTTTATTTATTTTCATCTGGAGTACAAATGTTGTATATAAGCTATGTTTCTAACCCAAATTGATGGATTAGAAACAGAGGAATGAAATTAATGTTGAATTTAACCTCTTTTTTTTTTTTATCACTATTCGGATGGATGAATATAGTGAAACAAAAGAATGAAATTAGTCAATTACTGTTAGAAATTAAAATAAACCGGTTACGAATCGGCTAAAAATATTATTACAAATTTACAACCGTCAATTGTATCTTACAGACGGTAAGAATTTATAAATTTTTCTTTTTTGTTAAAGCGGATTTTATAATTTTTACTCACCATTTTAACGATCTTTATTTTTATTACTTTCTTGATATTTATCTCGTTAAAATGAGACTACCAACTTATCTTAATTGCATAATTGTTAATGCGCTTCAGTTTCAAGAAATGTAAGAAAAAATAGCATTGCATATGTATATAGTATTATACTTATTTCTTTTACCGTGATAAAAGTTAGCACTTTTTTTTTTCATTAACCACAAAAAAGTTCGTATTCTATAATTTTATAAAAAAAAATTAAAAATGTTTTTTCTTGGAGTGTTTTGGTTGGAGCATGTGATTTCTCATTGTGGCCAAGCAACAAGGTTGGTTAGAAGGATCAATAGATGGGTCCCAATGCCGGATCTCTCAGGTCTTTGCAACGACTTAAGGGGTATTTCCGTCATTGGAGTGTGCTCTGAGGATTTGTGGGCCCTACATTTTGCCTCCTCCAGGCGGACTCACCAACTAAACCATATAGATTCGTTTGCTCTTTCCCTTTCTGCCCTTTTCCTTTCTTTCATTTTTGATAAAGAAGTTGGTAAATATTTTTTCTTGTATAAATAACTTTGATGATAAAATCCCAATACGTAAACGAAAAGTTTAATAACGCGTAACCCAATTCCTTTATTTTATTTTATGTTTTACAAAATATTTTCTAATTAAAACCGTATGTTATTTTTTTGGTGTTAGTGACCATATGCATTTTTTTTTCTCGAATTGTAAAAATCTTCGACCAACACAAAGTCACAAACAAAAGGGACTAGCGATTAGAAGAAAACAAAAAAAGGGACTAGAGATGTGAGGTTTAAGTGGATATTTTGTATATAAAGTATTCGATTTTAAAAAAGAATTCGATTTGAATATAATCTATCACATCATCAAAAAACATGATTTTATTTTTTTAACCTTTTTGTTTCATATAGTCATTCATCTATGTTCATGAGGCTCTCATAAAATCATGTGTATATATTACTAAAATGACAAAAAAAATACATATATTAATTTTCTAATGTTAGAATAAATCTTTCAACAACTAAACGATTATAATTTAATGGTTTTGAATGGATAACTCTTAATTTAATAAATATTCAGAAAACATCAAGCCTCTAGATTGATTAATTTTATATCTTAAAAAGAAAAAGAAAAAAAAAAAAATTGGTATAAGTTTCCTGTTGCGGTTAGGTCATGCGATTTCTGTTTATAGCAAAGAGAGCGGGTTGTTTGAGAGTAGTGGAAGTAGGTCCCACATCCAAGAATGGATAATAATATATTTATCATTTTTATTTTATTTCTATATTGATTTGGGGTAATATCGTAATTTGAGAATCGAACTGAAAAAACTCTGATCACCACCGACCTCTCTCGTACACTGCTATGCTACTGTCCCCATCCTAACTGTACCAACTTTATTACTTCAAAAATCATAGGGATGTTTTAATGAATTCTTAAAATTAAAGGCCCCTTGCATTATTACAATAGAAAATTATATCCCTGCAGATATAATCTGAACCGATTGTACCGAACCGGACTTAACCGATTTTTTTGGTTTTCGGTTTAAAATCGGTTCAATTCGAAAGAATTTTGAAAATCGATCGGTTTACAGTTCGCTCGGTGAGCCTAACCGATCGGTTAACCAATTTTTTTTGCATAACTAGATTATACCAAAATTAAACCGATTTTACCAAATTTAAACTAATTTTTGTCAATAACCGAACCAAACCAAACCCAAAAAAACCAAACAAACCGAATATAACAGACAAAACCAAAAAATCAGATTTTTTTAAAAAACAAAATTTGGTTATTTCGCTTTTAAATTTAAAAACCGAAAATAACCGATAACCGAACCGAACCGATTATTCATTCGGTTAGTTTCGGTGGTATTGTTGGTTAACCAAAATAACCGAAAACCGAACAAATCGGCTCGATTAACTGAACTCGCAGGCCTAGAAAATTATATAAATAAAATCTAATTTGAACCAGAAATAGTTCTTCCAAAATCTGATCAAACCGGTTTACAATGCTTCTCCAAATATTTCAAGGTTGAATCGTCCGATCCTACTTGTCTTTCTGGTAAAAATAACTGAAAGTATTTGTTTAGGTCAATGTAATAAACCAACATGTAAAAGTACAGATCAAGTATGAGTACAAGTTAAAAACCAAAAAAGAATGTGTATCATCATACCCAAAAAAAAAAAAAAGAAGAAGAAAAGAACGAGTACAAGTATTTGAATTATCCGTTTGGATATATAAATCTAAAATTTTAAACTTATTCAAAATTATCAAAAATTGTCCAGGTTTAACAATATGGAGAATATGACATTTATATGTTTGCTTGTTTTAATGGAAAATATCCCAATATATCATTTACATGTTCACATGCAAATGCAATGTGCTAAACACTCATAAACCTCCTTAGAGACAAGTTTAACCTAAAACATGTTTAAAGGTACAAATGATTGAAATGTTATGTTTGTTATCCCTTAACCGGATATAAGACGGACTATATATAAATCTTTTAACTCCAAAATATGTTTTTATTTTATAACCTTGGAAATGAGTAAACATGGATTCTAAAAAAAACGAAGGAAAATAGATGAAGTTAAGCCTAATAATTAATAATGTTGTTAATGGGAAAAGAAGCCATGTAATGTTCATCCACAACTTCAATCACTCTTTTTGCTATTGCACTTGCATATATTGTTGATCCTTCATATATCTGCATTTTTTTTATACAATCATTAATTATCATCAAAACTCAATCCATAATCAAGATTCGTGTTTATATATATTCATCGATTCACTAACCTTGGTGTTGAACAAGAAACTGTAATGCTCACCAATCTGTCCTCCAGCAACATGGTGAAGATCAAGCTGAAGCTGATCAAGCACTTTGGAGACAAACAACAAACAATTTATCTGCTTCTTTTGAACAACTTTGATTGTTACTTCATCATCAACAATCCTAACATCAACTTCTGTTACTTTTGATTTCCTCTGCAACCATGAACATCTTAGTGAGTTGTTGCTTGAACATTGGTCTATTACATCGCTCTCTGGCTTCTTCTCCATGTTTTCATCATCATCATCATCATCATTATTACGATCATCCAAGTTGTTCTTATCTACTTCATTCTTCTTGAGTCTCCTACCACATCTTTTCCTCTCAACTAAATACTTAAGCTCGCTTACTCTTCTGCGTAACTCGTTAATGTAATCGATCCCATTTTGAAGAATGGATGCTCTATCTCCCTAAATAAACATATCATATGAATTGAGTCAAGAAACGTTAAAGAAAATGAAAGCTAAAGAAAAGATAATGTTGATAATAACTAACCTTACTAGGGCTAGGAATGAGCAATTTCAAGGCCTCGAACTGCTCATTCAAGTGACATCTTCGCTCACGTTCTGTTGTAAAAGGTTTGTTCTTTCGCTTCCCTCGTCCTTTACGCCTAATGTTTTTGCTAAACTCGATGATTCCGCTATCAAACTGAGCATTGTTGTTCTCATTTCCAACGTTTGACTCATCTCTTTGAGTATTAACATTGGTATCAATGCCAAGCCAGAACCCTGAGTAGTCATTAGCAGGGATCAATGGAGGTTGTGGAGGAAGGTTTAAGTGGAAAAGCGGGTCATACGCGAAGCTAGAACCCGCCGTTATATCCGAAAAGTTCGAGCTTGGTAATGACATTGAACAACTAGGCAAATGCAAGAGGCTGAGAAGATCAGGAATTGGATTTGTTGTTGTGTTTGGATGTGAAGTGTTCATGAAGAAACCAGAGTTGTCTCCAGAAACACCCCAATTCGATTCTTGAATCATCTGGTGGATCAAATTGTTGTTGTTTTGGTTTTGAATTTCTGAGATAACAGAGGGGAAAACAGAGAACTCCTCCATTGTTGGGAGCTTAAGGTCATCGTTGAAGCTGTTTGTTGTGCTTCCAAGCGGTGGTTGGAACTGGTGGCTCACCGGAAAAGTTGTTTCCGTCGCACAGAAGCCACCGTTGTTGTCGATGATGGTTTCCAGCATTGGATTAGGATCAAAACATGAACTTTCTTCAAACATTCTCAACCGATCTCTTACTGCAACTAAAAATTAATTAAATTTTCAGACCACCATAATTAGTCATTAAGACAAATGTCATTGTACATTAATTATATTTGATCATTCAAATAAATTAAAATTTTGCATAAAAGCAAAACCTAATCTCAGACTAATTCCCTTCACTCTATTGTTTTCTTGAAAAATAAAAGTTTTTTTTGTCTAGACTAAGATAATAGAGAATGAAACGATCTCATTACCAGAGTTAGACGATGATGATCTTCTCCTTCTTCGTTGTCTTTGAAATCCCAAGTAATTACTGCAAACTATATTTCATACATTTGTGCTTCAGACCTTCAAAGATCATTTCAACATTTTAATAAAAAAAAAAAAAAAAAAAGAAGAAGAAGAAGCTTTTTGGGGTTTGCTTTATTTCTGTTTGAAGGGGTGTAGGGTGTGTTTGTGTCTTTTGGGTCTTTCTTGTTCCCAGAAGAGAAGGTTTATTGGACGTGTTCGTATTGTCTTAGACAGCTCTCTACTAAATACTTGAAGACAGAGGACACAATTTTCCTTCTTCTTTTTTTCTTCTTCTTATCCTCTTATATAAAGGAGAATTTGGCAAATGAGAAAAAAAAAAAAAAACAGTTCCAAACTTTTATTTTCTGTCACAGATGATAATGGACTGATGATATAAAAGCTGGTTGGTAATTGTACATTTTAGAAAGAATAACATTTGCTGTTAATATGAGAAATGCAAAATAAAATATAACTAATGAAAATATTTAATTCGAGATCAGTTGGGTCATGCAATCTCGCTTTTGGCCACAACGGCGATGGACCCCACTCGGAATCTCCTAATTCCTTGCATTATTTCTTATCAAACAGTCGAGGGTAGTTATGTTACTTCGTCACAAAATTTGCCACTTCACCATTTGGTTAATATCTAAGCATTTGGAATCAGAAATGTTATACCCAAAACCAAAGAATTTGGAAGTGGAACTAACGGATTAGAAGTATTTAATCTATACATGTCAGATCGAAAAAATCCTTCTAATAAGGAAACACAGATATGATATGATACAATTTACATTGACTAAAAACAAAACATATTTTTATACGGTTTTAGAAAACAACTTATTTAATCAAACTTGTTTTCCTCACTACACATCAAACTTATTTAATCAAATTTCACTCATAGTTTAACAACTCTCTCATAATGTTGAGTATCATCAACATTCTTTGGTCCTAAAAGCTAAAGATAAGTTTTTCAGTTTAAGTAACCTGAGGTGAACATGTGCAATCTGAGACATCTACAGACTGCAGAGATTATACAGTTGCCATAGAACATGAAACTGTGTTTACACAAATCCATCCACGAGAATAATACAAACAAATCCGATATTATCGAATGAGATTATTCATTACATTACCATAGGTTTTTGAGACAAAGACCATTTTCTTGTTTTAGTTAGCTCGTTCGCGTAGAACTTCAAGATCAACCTCAGTAGGATCAGTAGCTTGAATCTCATAATGAATCCCCTGAAGCTCTCTCCTAAACCTGTCTTTAGAAGTTGCGTAAAGCATCTTCGCCCTAATTCGAGAAGTCGAAGGAGACCTACAACACACAAGTCCCAATCAAAATGTTCACTTTCAACTCATCAAAATCTTAATAGTTCACTCATAGAAAAATCATATTAAATGTAATCAAAACTAACCAAGCGAAAAAGAAGATTTTGCTCTTTAGGCAATTCTCAGAAGTAACGAAATCGAAGTCATAAACAGCGTATCTGCAGTCATTGTCGGGAAGAGAAGCTAAGAAATCATCGTAGCTCTCAGTAGGGTTACCAGTTTTCTCAACGACCACTTCTTTTTTGGATTCATCGATCTTGAATACAACATAACGATGTGTTTTTTTCCTTTGAAGCTCATGAAATGTGGTTTTGCTTTGGTCTGCAACACCCATTCCAGATGTTGCATTTGGCTGCAGATAAAACAACAATCAATAAACATATAATCCAAAAAGATTCGATTTATTCAAAAAGTTATATAATCAACATTCAAAAGTCACTATAGGATTAAGTTCTTCAATCATCGAATTTAATTTCATGGAAATGGGTTAAAGATTTTACCATCATCAAAATCAAATTTTGATATTTCTTAGAAACCAAATAGAATAACCAAAGTGTGCATGCGACAAGAGTCGTATCTAATTTATAACAAACAAAAAAACGATTTTTTCAGAGGTTTTTGTTATTATTACCTTGCCAAGTCCTCTGAAAGACATGAATTTGATTTTGCTTTCTTCAGACCAGAGAGGATCGGTTTTGAGAGACGAAGACGATAGGGAATAAAACGTCGCTTTTCTCTTCGTGCACACTTTTGTTTACTAATTTGTTTTTTGAATTTTAATTTTGGGAGTGAAGAAGATAAAGAAATGGGCGGTGGCGTTAGAGCAACGCGAGCATTTTAACCTCATTTTTCGTTTTCTTTTTTTACGTGGGCCCCATTTTTTACCCATAAACTAGTCACCGCGTATCTATCACTTTGGGCCTTTTTTAGCCCAGTAGTGTATTAAAACCAAAATCCTTTGGGCCTCACAATTCTCATTTGATCCTTTTGTAGTTTTGAAAATGACGTCGTTTTTCGGAATAATATCTTTTAGTTGCGTTTTGGTAGCTTTTACGCGATTACAGTTTCGGTGGTGGTTCACTCGGAACTCCGGCGACTTCTCAACGTTTAAAACCTTCCTGAGCCGTCGTGTCTTAGAAATGCAATTTCTGGTAAGGTTTCATGAGTTTCTTTTCTTCTATCTCATTGACAATTCTCCAAATTAATTTAATAATTTGGTAACTTGTGGGAAAAACGAAACAGGAGAAGGTTAAGTTGATAAAGAAGGAAGAGCCAATAATGGCGAAGAATCCTGAAGAGTTTCCGGTTTACTGGTTTGAGAACTCAGATTCAGTCTCTCGCCTTTTTCAATTCGAATCCGACGGCCACCTCTCTGTTAGTTTCTCTCTTGTGCCATTTGAAGTTGCTCTCAATTTTGAGAATAATTATGCAAATGATCAAAGTGTTGAGTTTTTTTTTTTTCGTAAATAGATGAAAGTTGTTGATGACGCAAGACCAGTTCCTCAGAAGATGGTTGAATCTTTCCTTAACAAGTTCTTCCCTTCAGGATATCCTTACAGGTGAGGAACTCAAAAATTTAAACTTTTGTTTCAGGGAATCTGTAATCAATTGAAGTTTTCTTCTTCTCTACAGTGTGAACGAAGGTTATCTTAGGTATACACAGTTTCGAGCTCTTCAGCATTTCTCCAGTGCAGCATTATCTGTGTTATCCACTCAGGTCTTCTTGTTGATTCAGCTAAATTAGGCAATATTGCGTTGTTCAGTTGAGCTTGTTGCTATTGAGTTTTTAACATGGATGTATAGATTTTTGTCTTACTACTCTGCAGTCACTGCTATTTGCTGCAGGCTTGCGGCCTACACCGGCTCAAGCAACTGTTGTTAGCTGGGTACGTTTCTGCTTTCAGTTCGTTAGTTATTTTTGCTTGTTTCGGGTCTTCTTGTAAGTTAAAATCTTGTTTACTCTTGTTGGTTTTAATAGATTTTGAAGGATGGGATGCAGCATGTGGGAAAGCTGATTTGTAGCAATTTAGGTGGAAGAATGGATTCTGAGCCTAAACGGTGGAGGATTCTGGGTATGCACCTTTCTTCAGCTATACATGTTTCTGCTGATATCTTTCACAGTGTCAACAATAAAGTGTAGTAATTCGTTTTTCAGCTGATGTGCTCTACGATTTTGGTACTGCTCTGGAACTCGTTTCTCCGTTATGTCCACATCTGTTTCTTGAAATGGCTGGTCTTGGGAATTTCGCTAAGGTATATAATATATGAAACTGTTCTTAGAACATCTGTCTGCCTTCCTGAGGAGACCCATGAGTTATATTAGCTCTCTAGAGACCATCTTTTCATAAATCAATCAGCTTCACTGGTTGGTTGTAAATTTGTAATCATCTCTGTGTTTCACCTTCTTCTGGCATTGTTTGATTCAAATAGGGAATGGCTACGGTTGCAGCAAGGGCAACAAGATTACCAATCTATTCATCTTTTGCCAAAGAAGGAAACCTTAGTGACATTTTTGCCAAAGGAGAAGCTATCTCTACCCTTTTTAATGTTGCCGGAATAGGTGCTGGGATTCAACTTGCTTCCACAATATGTTCATCAATGGAGGGAAAGGTAATTTCCTTCTGCTTGAACGTTACTCTCTGTTTCAGAATGCAGTTTCTATTTGTTTGGATTGCAACTCGGTTATCTTAGAAAATTCTGATATCTGCAGTTGGTCGTTGGTTCGATTCTTTCGGTTGTACATGTGTTTAGCGTTGTAGAACAAATGCGAGGAGTACCAATCAACACACTGAATCCCCAAAGAACCGCTTTGATCGTGGCTAATTTTCTCAAGGTAAGTACTAAATAGATAATCTTTAGTTCAATCCTCCTAAAACCATTTTGTTGATTACATCAGAGGTATTGTTGGATCTGTTTCAGACTGGTAAAGTCCCAAGCCCCCCTGATTTAAGATTCCAAGAAGACCTAATGTTCCCCGAGAGACCAATCCAAGAAGCAGGAAATGTAAAAGTGGGAAGGGCACTTCATAAAGCTGTGAAGCCTTCTGAGGTGCAGAAACTAAAACAAGTATTTGTAGAAGAGAAGTTTCTACTAAGTCATGGAAAGTCATGGACAGATATGGTCTTAGAGCACGATGCAACTGGTGAAGACGCATTGCGAGGGTGGCTAGTTGCAGCATATGCCAAGTCAATGAAAAAGATATACAATGACCCTGATGATATAATATTGCAAGACGCATATGACAAAATGAACGATGTCTTCAATCCATTTTTATCTCAAGTTCAGGCTAAAGGATGGTATACTGATAGATTTCTCGATGGCACAGGAACAAGATTCGCTTGGTAGCTCCTAGAGTTTTCAGCCTATTAGGTGATTGTTATTGTAATTTGTTTCGTTTCAAGTGTAAACACGGATTTGTAGAAGTGAAAAGTCTTTGTCCAGATCATTAATCAACAATTTAGTGCTTTGAATTGAAGACTTATAGATGGATAAGAGTAGAGTGATATGGTTAGGTGAAACAAAAGTTTGAAGGTACGGTTCTTGTCCTCGTTTGTACTTTTGTTTTTGCCATTGTAAAAGTCAACATATTGTATCATATAAATCAATCAAGTGGAATCTGATTAATACTTTTTACCTAAATATATTTATTTAAAGTAATAAAGTTGATATCTTTTGTGGTTAAAATTTTTTATTTTTCCACGGTCAAAACATGTGTACCGGCTCCTTTTTTCCTTGGACTTGGACTCTTTAGTCTTCATTTTGGGAATTTTTTATAAGTGAAACTCTCAAAGTGTATCATTTTTGTTGCCTGGTGTTGAATTTAATATTACAGATAAATGCAATTATCAAAATACCATAAACAATGGTCCACTGGTTTTTTTTGTTTCAAATCAGTTTTTTTAGGGTGGAATTTGGGATGCTCAACTGGTTGAATCAATGCTATTTGGACATAACTGTTAAGAGACTGAGAATATTAGAACATGAGAAGTAAAATGGATTTTGTTTGTTTGGTTCAGTTTTGTTTCAATTTGGTTAAACCAAACTAAAGATTCTTGTAGGTGGGTTTCTAAATGTTGCGTAAAGGTTAAATCCAATATAAAGGAAACACCAAAAAAATAAATGAAATGAAGCTTTTAGTACATGCGACATTAGGAGGTTGTATCGTCACATTCATAGTCATATTCATATTCAAATTTGGACCTCTGCGTAATTGCATATTAGAAGAGGATATTTTGAGCTATAGTAGTCAAAACATGTTGGTCGCACCATAACTACATTTTTATTAACTCCTCTCGTTCTTGAAATCGCCGTGTAACTAAATTCAATTCTTTAATGAATTTTGTTGATTTTGCTTTAAAGATTTTTGATGCGAAATTTCAATAATACATTTTCTTTTGCATAATTGAGGATAAAACCCAATTACGTTTCTCAGAAAAATTATAAATGTTCTAAACTATGATGATAAACGATATACCATTTATTCACATTCTATGTTTAAAAAATGATTTTATAATTTTTGATCATTTGCATTAAGTTTTGTTTTTAGCACAAAATACATATTATTGACAAAAAAAAAGAAAACTAGAAAAAAATGAAAAATCATTAATATACAAAAACACTAGTTTTTTCTAACGTTTTGCAACTCTTAAAAAGAAAATATGCTCCAATTAAATTGGGTTTGCTACTTTATTATTATTTGATTATTTCACCATTCAACTATTTATTTGACGTATTTTACTATAGAGTATAGGACCTACAATAGCTAGTTGGATTTGTCTGAACTTTGAAGAATATAATTATCACTTTCTTAATACTAAAGAGTGAATTTTAAGGCTTGTTTCTTTTTTGACATGCATGTATCAATAATGCAACTCAGCCGACCCAAGGAAAAATTAAACAACAAAAAAAGAAAGCGACAAATGTAGTATTTAATTGGACCCACGCAAATCTAGATTTCGTTAGGTCACGATCCATTTTGTACATTGATTTGAATTTATCAATTATCGAACAACACTTGCATTAAAAACATGGGAACTCCACCATTGGAGACCCGCATTTGTATCAGAAAAAAAACTTTAAGAAAACGGAAAGGAACAAAAAATTGGAAAAGGGCAAGATCTTAGTAATGATGGGAATAGATGTCGATGATCCTTATTTTGTATTAGTCTTTATTTTAAATGTTATTACTTTTCTCTAAATACATTTACAGTATTTTGTATACTGTAAATGTAGTTTCTTAAACTTGCTTTTTTAAATATAAAATGGGACTGCATTTTATGGTCTCGCGCGTGGTTATGATTATTTACTCAATGACATACTCTAAGAAAGATATTTCAATGTTTCATGGATTCAAGTTTCTTTAACCAAACAAAAAAGGTTTAGGAAACTTTAGGTAAATAGCAAAAGCAAAAATAAATATTTTAAATAATTAATCTAATTATAGTTTGACTTGAAGCAAAATAAAGTTTTTTGGACATCCATACAAAAATTTATATGTTTTTTTTTTGATAATAAATAACTAAAAATTACATGTTACGAATAATTTACTCTTCCAGTAACATTAAGTACTAGATATATAAAACTGGATTTTTTGTTATTTACTTGCCTGATTGTTTTTACCATTTCCATCCTTATAATTAATTAGTCTATTTACAAAGAACAAAAAAGAGGAGTAACCAAATCATACACTAAATCATTTCAAAATTAGTTTTTTTTTTAACATTATCTCAAATCAAATAAGAAAAGAGGAACCTCTTTTATGTACCTACTTTGATGTCTATGATTATATATCTATATTACGTACCTAAATCTTGACACAACAATATTGTCTTGCCTCTGAGTACTTATTTTGTATTCATCATAAAGTATTATATACAACTAAAAAAACAGTGTATATAATATGCGCATAGAAAGAAAATAAAACTTTTAATCTTTCTTATTGACTACTTTTTATGTAGGTCATCCAACAAGCTTGATTGAATTTAAAAGTCTGATTAATTTTGGAACATGATCTGATTGAAATTGAGCACTAAGAGCCTCTTTCTTTGACATTTTTATGTATACAAAATTTAAACCTTTCCTTTCTCTTATAACTTCCTATTATCTTTATTTTTTTTCATAGTTTCTTATAGTTCAAATAGCGATATGTTGCTTCATATTTTTTCTTCTCACTCGACTCGACAAAGTATAGTTTGTTCATGTGTGAATAGAATATGTTATACTACAAACATCTACGCATATAATAATAATACATATCCAATCTAACAGTAAATAATATAATTTCATACCCAACCAAGTAAAGTAGTAAACGGTACATGTAATTAATTACGGAATATATATAGTAATAGTATGTTTGTTTTTTAGAATGGCAAGTTAATTTTTTTTTTTTTGACGTCAATGGCAAGTTTAATTTGATAAAAAGTACGACCCTTACTATTATAGTAGTACTATTATATCTACACACTTCTGTCTTTTATAGTATGCGCATAGAAGGAAAAAAATTAAATATCAAACATACAAAATTTCTCAATCCGCCCAGAAATCAGAATATTCCAAAACTTACTTCTTCTTTTTGTATCTTTGATAAAAAAAAACCAAAACTTACTTCGAAATATGAAGTGATAAATAAGCATCGTTGGGTTAGAAAAAACTGATGATCAGTTGCTAATTACAGGTTTGCAGCTTATGGCTTTTCAAAAAGTTACACCGCATTAATATTCTAGACAATCGTCATTACTGTCATACTGCTGATGATCATTATCGACATCATCAAAACAGGATTAAATACATAAGAAACAAAAAGTTAAAAGGAAAAAAATTTGAGAACTTTAATTTGGACAGAGCGAATCAAAAGTATGAGAAAATTTCAACTTGGAGTTACGTTGTCCCACGGTTGCATTGTAAATATATATATATATAATAATAATTGTGTATATATATTAAGCAATAACACACTAAATGTCTACATCGCATACTTCCTTCAAGCATTTGGCTTCTTTAGCTCTCTCATAAAATCCATACCCATCCAACACTTGGCCTTTCAATCATTTCACTCATTTGAAGACCAAACATTTTAATTTAAGTGTTGTTTTCTTGAGAGGGCATTTGGAAAACAAAACAAAAAATGGGAAGAGCACCATGTTGTGAGAAAATGGGGATGAAGAGAGGACCATGGACTCCTGAAGAAGATCAAATCTTGATCAATTATATTCATCTTTATGGTCATTCTAATTGGCGAGCTCTCCCCAAACATGCTGGTGATTTTCATTTTTACATTTTGTTCTTTATATATAGTTTTTCTATAAATAAATATTGATATGTAAGAAATTTTGTAATCGGTGTTTTGTTTAGGTTTACTTAGATGTGGGAAAAGTTGCAGACTTCGTTGGATCAATTATCTGAGACCAGACATTAAACGTGGCAATTTTACTCCTCAAGAAGAACAAACTATCATCAATCTACATGAAACCTTGGGCAATAGGTTTGTTCTTTTCTTTTTCTTTTATGAAAATTAATCAAATTAGTTCAGCTATTAATTTCTTGAGGATGAAGAAATCAAACTCTTTAATTTTGGGTTGACGATTCTGTTTTTGTTTTTGTTTTCTATTTATGTCAACTTTCTTTTTCTATTTTTCCACTTTGAAAATTTTCAACAATTTTCTTAAGGAGGAGGATTAAGAAATCAAACTCTTTTTTGGTCGACAAGTTTTTTTTCTTTCTATTTATGTCAATTGCCCTTTCTTTGTTTACCCACTTTGCAAATTTTGTTCGGTTTATTTTACAAATGGTTTTATTTTTCAACTTGCAAAATATTTTAACTCCGTGGGGTTTAGGAGATTCCTACCCGTGATTTCCTCAATCTCAAACCAAATTAAAGACTTAAATTAATTTGTGTTAATGGAATTTTAAATATAAAATAAAATAAAACAAACAAGATCTCCATTTATACTATTAGACAAGATATGCACCTTGATCAATGCAAAACATATGCCATGTATTAGCTTTTTGTTTTGTTGTTTTGTTCTATCTCCATGTTTTCTGCGGTAACTGTAACCAAAAGATGTTATAATATATAAAAATAATAAATTGATGAAATCCATACTATATTATAATGTGAGACACTTTTTAAAGTGTGTTTAGTTTTGTTTGTTTCTTATTAATTTAGATGGTCTGCGATTGCTGCAAAATTGCCGGGACGAACCGACAATGAAATAAAAAACGTTTGGCACACTCATTTGAAGAAAAGACTCAACAAAAACGACGGAGACACCAAAGACATTGACGGAATTAACGAGACCACACACGAAGACAAAGATTCTGTGATTGTCAACACAACCTATATGCAACAATTTTCTAATAGTATTAACACATTTGATATTTCAAATAATAACAAGGACGATACGATGTCGTACGAGGATATTTCTGCATTGATAGATGAGAGTTTTTGGTCGGACGTCGTATCGGTAGATAATTCGAGTAATAAGGAGAAAAAGATAGAGGATTGGGAAGGATTGCTAGATAGGAATAGTAAGATACATAGTTATAATAATTCTAAGTTTTATAATGATGACATGGAGTTTTGGTTTGAGCTTTTTACTAGTAATCGTAGAGTTGAGGAAATTTCCGACATTCCCGAGTTTTGATTGTGATTTTTTGTCTTGTTTTTGTATTTCAAATGATTAAATAAAAATTGTTTTTGTTTCCTCTATATTGAGTTATCTCTTTCGTATTTGCATGTAAATAGATGAATGTGTTACATCATTTTTAAAATAAATGGGTCTTGAAGTAATCTTAACCGAAATCAACCGTAAATATAAATGGGTCGAGTCACATTCAATTATTTTTCTATTGTCAATTTCTATACTGATATTTCTTTTTGATAAGAATTTTTGTTCTCGTTGATCAATGGTTTGCGTCGTAATTTGTATATGCAAAATATATGTATTAAAGATTTTATTTTTCCGTCGTAATTTCCTATATATGCGCGAAGTATGTTTATAACCTGCTAAGACTTTTAAAACGGATAGATGAAAAAATATTTTACTTTTGAAGACCTTAAAATCTATGGATGGTTCCTATGAAAACATCAATAACACCATTCCTATCGTACTTCATACCTTTGGATTCAGAGTATATACGATTTAGGAATTCAAATGATAAAAACGTGATTACTTAAACGATAATAATTAACGGTTACACATACGTAATATAACACCGAGATTCTTCTTTACAGTTTAATTTAAATTCCCACCTCATCATCACTAAAACATTCTCTCTTTTTTTTTTTGTGATGTGAGTGGCTACTCGTTCACGTTTTAAATCTAGATATTTTTAATTTTATTTTGGAAGTTGTGGATGCACACGTCTCCCTATATATTATTTGAAAAACTAGACATAATTTGGTTTTTTGATGTCATGAACCTAAATTTTTCGTTCTTGATACTTTTAATCAACAAACAGTTGTCCCATTACAAATATAATACAAATGCATATACAGTATCATTCAGTTAAACCAAGTGGTCTTGGTCTACTAGTTCTAACTTGAAAAGAAGTTGCCCTAATGGTTTAGGGCAATATTCGATTTTTCTTAAGCGTGAAACTCTTTATCATGGCCACGGGAACATTCACGTGACTTTCTGGGTCCCGCGATTAGTCAGAACTCATGGCCCGTTAACTTGAAAATCAGCTAGAGAATCAAAAAATCTTTACGACCTGATTTGTAGCGTATGGTATCTATTGATCCGGACCACCTGAGTTATAAATATATATATCATTCAGCTATGGCAATGCATGTTTATTGATTTAGTTTTTGAAAACCTCATTTTACACCCAAAAAAAAGTTAGTTTACTGAAATATAGTCAGTTTTCACGAAATAATTATTATTTTTCCGATGATTAATAAGTCATATCGAAGTTAGCATAATTCACTAGTAAGTTGTGTAATCAATATTGTTTAGATTTAAACCGAACCCAACAATCAAAAACGTTTCATACAAACCGTTACATGGTTTTGATTCTGAGAGATTTTAGACTAGAATTTATAGCTGATCTTCTTCTCCTTCTTTGGAAAATTCAAACTCTATTCTCCATTCCTCAGTCTTGTGTTTCCTTGCATTTCACATACTTCTCTTGCACATCCGCAATTGTGAAGATATCTTGTCAAAGAAAGAATTCTTTTGTTGTAGACATCAAATTAATTAAACTCATTGCAATTGAAGAGTAACAATTATTAATTAGAAATCAAAATTATTTAAGAAAAAGGCTATTTGTTATTATAATTAGTACACAAAAAATCACATACTCTAAGTAAAGATGTAGATTTCGGATCAGCTGACTGTCTGGATCAGGAGGCTGTATCAGGACGCTCAAGCTGACATAGACGCGGGAGCTGACATGGCTTATTTGAAGCTGATAATATGGCAAGCTCAAGGAAAGCGTGGACTTACTTGGAGCTGGAGATCTTGGATGAAGGCGAAGATATTCTTTATACCATTTAAGAGAAGGATAAACTTGAGGAGTAAGTTTATTATTTTAGGAGATTCGGCGAGATTCTCCAACCCAAGATATTAGGGTTTTCGATATAAATAGTTTAAGAGGGTCGTAGAAGTCAGCTAACACTTTTTAGCTATTATCGTGAGGTTGTAACTTCGAAGTTAAGAGAATAAAGTTTAGAAGGTGAGTGTTGTTTATCTTGTCTTTGATATCTTCGAGTTGGTAGATTCAAAGTAAGATAAGTTGTGTTCTGGCTTGACTTTGATATCATTGAGAGGATTGATTCAAAGAAAAGCTATAACTTAGGATTTGTTTTAGTTGGGGACAAGTCTATTAGGAAGAATAGATTATTTAATTCCTGAACAAGTAGATTTTTGTGTAAAGATTATATTGTTAATAAAATAAGTTAAAGTGTTGGCTTGACGCGTTCCAAACGTATATTTATGTGTTGCTAGTTTCTATACCTTAACAATAAAGTTCAACGATTTTATTAGCTTTATGATAACATTCTTGGTACTCTTATGATTAAAGAACAATTCCACTTGACCAGGGAAATCAAAGAGAATGTAATGCTCTGCAAATATGTTTTTAAATTTTTTTGCTTTAACAAATAGACTTTTAAGAAGAGATTATTTGTTGTTAACTAACCCTTTAGAAGAGGCTTTAATTTTAGATTCTAGCCCGTCAATGTTTGTCTGCAAGTAATCCATACAATATAGAAGAGGCTTTAATGATCTTGGGTTCATTATTTTAGAATTTAGGGTATATACCAAGATCATTAAAGTCCATTTATAATAAAACGCTTTATCAAAAGAAAAGAAAAAAACCACTTCAAAATGTCTCCAAGTCTTGCTTTAACCGAACCGGAAAATACCGGTTAATTCAAACCGTAATTTTAGTTGAGAGGTTTAGGCAATCCCCTCGCCGCATTTTCTATCCGATTTCATCATCTTCTTCGGGAGGAGCTAATTGTGGTTCCACCAATGGCTTCTTCTGTTCTCAATCTCTTCAAATCATGTAGACACTTTACTCCTATTCGATTCTCTTCTCTTCCCAGGTCTCAATTCAGAATCCAATTTCCTCTCAGGACCGAAAAATTAACTCAATCCCGTCGCTGTTTCACGGCTCTGTCGTCGATAACGAACGGTAGAGATTCGATTTCTGGCGAAAAGGAGCTATGGTTGCACAACACGATGAGCCGGAAGAAGCAGTTGTTCAAGCCCAAAGTAGAAGGTAAAGTTGGAATGTACGTTTGCGGTGTCACTGCCTATGATCTCAGCCACATTGGACACGCACGAGTCTATGTTACGTTTGATGTTCTCCTCAGGTATCGACCTGGAGACAATAATGTTCAAAGTTCTGACCTTTTGTTTTGGTGGGTGATGCAAAGTTTTGATTTTTGAATTGGGAATTAGGCAGGTACCTTAAGCATTTAGGATATCAAGTGTCTTATGTTCGAAATTTCACGGATGTGGATGACAAGGTGAGATTATGATATCAAAGTAATCTGCTTCTTACAATCAAAATCAGAGCTAACTCTTCTTGGTTTGAGTCTTGTACTCTGTTTAGAAGTTTAAGAAATAGCTCTCGAGCTCCTTCAGGAAAGTTTCAGTAAGAACTTCGTAAGATTGAGTTTTTTGGTACCGTTAGATCTATTGGATAAGTAGGCAATGTCTGTTACGGTAGTGGTTCCCATTCTCGGACCGCATTCAAGTTGTTTCTTTTCTCTGCGGCTACATTTCTGATCCCAAAAAGAGTTGATTGAGCACTGGAGAAATTTGAAGCTGATCGATCTTATTGACTGTGTCTCTAATACTGTTATTGCATCTCACTTGCTTGTAAAAGTATGAATCTTTATGTCATCATAATTGCAATATTTGAACTTTTTGACTTATAAAGCCATCATAATGGTGGTTGAGGCTTGTGGAGATGTTGCATAATGATATGTGAAAATGGAGAATATCAGTATTTGTCATTGTTAGGGAGAAGTTCACTTAGTATGTACGTGTCTCCGCGTTTACATTTGCCTGTTTTGATTGTTACGTTCACCTGCCTACTTTTGTGTCACAATCGTTGATTAACCTTTACACAGATTTCACTAATCTTTTCTTGTTTTCTCGGTCTATCTCTGACTAGATTTCGTAAGGGAGACTTTCACTTTGTCTTGTTAAAGCTGCTGGCAGCTAGGTTTCCTTGGCTGCATATGTAACTGACTCGTAATATGTCAAACTTTGTAGATAATTGCCCGCGCGAATGAATTAGGGGAAGATCCAATAAGTTTGAGCAGACGATTCTGTGAGGAATTTAATCGAGATATGGAACAGCTTCAATGTTTAGATCCTTCTGTTCAACCACGAGTCTCAGATCATATACCTCAAATCATCGACTTGATCAAGCAGGTTTACCATATTTACTTCACTCTTTTCATTTTGCTAAACATCTCTAATGATATATTCATATGTGATGTTCTCCCATTCAGATTCTTGATAATGACTATGCCTACAAAGTTGAAGGAGACATTTACTTCTCAGTCGAAAAATTTCCAACATACGGAAAATTGTCTGGGCGAAAATTAGAAGATAACCGTGCAGGTGAGAGAGTCGCAGTTGACACAAGGAAGAAACATCCCGCAGATTTTGCTCTCTGGAAAGTACGCGTTTTAATTCCGTCTTAGCTCTGCGTTTAATGCTTGTTTTCTCATATAAGTCTTAAAAGACTTTTGAAATCTTGGGCAGGCTGCAAAAGAAGGGGAACCATTTTGGGAGAGTCCATGGGGAAGAGGAAGGCCCGGTTGGCACATTGAATGCAGTGCGATGAGCGCGTCTTATCTCGGTTATAGTTTTGACATACATGGTGGAGGAATGGATCTTGTGTTCCCTCACCATGAAAACGAAATTGCTCAGAGTTGTGCTGCTTGTGATAGCAGCAACATCAGCTATTGGATACATAATGGTTTTGTTACTGTTGACTCCGAGAAAATGTCGAAATCCTTGGGGAATTTCTTCACAATCAGACAGGTAAACATTTTGAAGTTTCTCCCTTTTCCTCTAAAATCCAACATTTGTGTGTTTCAAAACAATTCTTTGACATTGCAGGTTATAGATCTTTATCATCCTCTAGCTCTGAGACTTTTCCTAATGGGAACTCACTATCGATCTCCTATCAATTACTCCGATTTCCTCCTTGAAAGTGCTTCGGAGCGCATTTTTTATATTTATCAGGTAATCCCTCGTTATATAGTACCTCTCTTGTTTCTTTAGCCTAAGATGCTTTGTATGCTACTGAAATTTTTTTTGCGGGCACAACATTATGTTCTTTTGCACTACAATCCTTTGAAGATGCTCATTTTATTATTAACAGACGTTACACGACTGTGAAAGCGTCTTAGGCGAGAAAGATTCGACCTTTGACAATGGTTCAGTTCCTTTAGACACTTTAACAAGTATCAATACATTCCGTAGTGAATTTATCGCCTCGATGTCTGATGATCTCCTCACACCTGTAACTCTGGCTGCAATGTCAGAACCATTGAAAACCATCAACGATCTCATTCACACCCGAAAGGTATGTCTACTTCTGTTTTCAGTTTTACGTTCATAAATCTTTGTGTTTCGAAACCCGGTTAATAATGTAGTTGATGATTTTAAACTTCCAGGGGAAAAAGCAAGCAGGAAGAGAAGAGTCACTCAAGGCTCTAGAGGCAACAATCAGAGATGTTCTTACTATATTAGGACTTGTGCCCACAAGTTACTCAGAGGTACAACAGCTTCCACTACCACAGTGGTAGTGATGTTACTCTTTTGCTGTTCCTTTTTGTTGTTGTTATGTATTAAACTGTTCTGTTTCCTCCAATCCTCAGGTTCTTGAGCAGCTAAAAGAGAAGGCACTAAAGCGCGCTGGACTGAAAGAGGAAGATGTGTTGCAGAGAATGCGGGAGAGAACAGATGCGAGGAAGAATAAAGAATACGAAAGATCTGATGCGATTAGGAAAGATTTGGCAAAGGTTGGGATCGCTTTGATGGATAGTCCTGAGGGAACAACTTGGAGACCAGCCATTCCTCTTGCGCTTCAAGAACTTGTAACTACACCTTAAGATTTTAAACATACACTAATCTTTTTTTTTTTTTACTATTTCATAGGTGTTTTTTTAGTGGGGTTCATTATATATTTGTATCATTATTTTTTGTTGATTTCGACAAAAGATTAACATTGAAATCTTGATTAGTTCATTTTTTTTTGTATTGGAATTCAGCGACTTGTTATAAGTTGATTTGTATTTTTAGAGTTTTGTGTTGCTTTAACTATACTAACTTTTTAGAAAAATAAAAGAAAATGAAAATTTTTGTATTGTTTTCCAGATTTTTTTTTAATCTTGTTTTTTTTTTGACTTGAGAAGCAAGAGATGTTACTTTTGGTGATTGGAGTAAATGCATGTGGTGGAGAGTCGTGGAGTCTCACAAGGGTTTCACTAAATATAGGTTTGGGTGGGTAATGATGAAAACAAGAGAATCATACTGAATTTCGGGGTCCCTCATTTCAATGTCGATTGTCGCCTCTCATATATATATTTTTCTTCTTTTAAATGAAATATTCGTATCAATCCAAAAAAATGTTAATTATTAGGATATGGAACTTATGTAATGTGATAATAATTGGATATTGATTCTTGAAAAGTCCTCCTTTTTGTTCTAACCATATATGGAAAGGCCATGATTCCATATCCAAATCGAAAGGCCAAGTCCTAATGCTCACTTCCAACCCACATCAAATCTACATATATATTCTCATAATTGAGTATTATTATTGGTGAAAAATGAGTTGAGATGAAGCGTATATACTTTGTTAGTGATGGTTTTTCTTGTCAATCACATTATACCCATTTTAGTGCGCTATGTACTGGAGAAAAGTTTCATTTTTGTTGAAAAAGGCATATTACAAACTAAATTCAGTCACAAGTTGCATTAAGGCCATCAAACTATTATTTTCGACGACATGCATAATATATATATGCAAGAACATTGTTCTAGCTCAAAGTAGAAGCTTCGTAGAATTTTTGATAATATTGTCGGTCGGGTCTAAAGGGAATACTGACCCAAAAAAAATGATGATTATGTGCTGAAAAAGGGATTATCAATATATACGATACATTAATATTTAAAATAAATTACTTATCTTTGGAATAGCTTTATATGTAATTATTGGCCTTTGATAATTATCTTTATCAACAAAAAAATTTAATTGGCCGTTGGTTTTAAGAACCAAAAAAAGAGAACTTTTTTTTAATATGAAAAAAATGAAAGATGAAACTTAATTTGGCCGGTAGTTGTTGAATATTTGTAACACCATCGAATATAAATAAACTATGTTTTTTTGATAAAAAAAAAATAAACTAAAGAAATTATGTTGACCATCGTATTCTATGTAGTTTATTGGAATTTAAACTCGCATAATACATGTTATTGACAAAGTAAACATAAAATAAACTATGTTAGTAGTTTTCACATTGAAAAGTGTAAGAAACTAAACATCAATTATTTCAAAGAAACATATTTTTGTTTGGTAAACTAATTTGTATTATTTGTTTATAAGACCATTTTCACAGAAAAGTATAACCGGATGATATAGAATACATAATGTCGTATATAAGAGACAAATTACTCTAGTCAGTTTCAATTCATGATTCATGAATCCTGAAACTTTGGGTTTCAAAACTTTAGGCAAGCTGAAATGTAGAATTACAGAAATGTTTATCTTATCAAATGGATTTTACAAAATGTGGAAATTCAGAAATGGACAAGAATCAATAAAAGTTGAAGGGTTGGGGTCTTTGAGTGCTCTGCGAGGAACAACTTACAGAGACAAGACAAGTGAGAGTCAGAACTCTGGCTCTACCTTTAGCACACTCATGAATGATGCAACACTACTACACAATGTACTAAAATAATTATTATTTTATTTTATTTAAAAGATATTTTAGTATTTTATTTCTGTATACAAACTGAGGATATCAATATACCAAAAATATCACATATGGTTATGGTTTAAGGCACTATAAAAATGCTATAGCTTATGTTGTTTGGTACTCAAATTTGCCATAGATTGTTTCATCCGCAGGCTGACCTCTATTGTTTTGAATCTTTTCACGCTATCTAAACTGATAACTTAAGTGAGACTTTTCCAAGTTTATTTGTTGTTATATGTCCAAATTTAATTTTAGTTAAAAATTAAATAAGTTAATTTATTTTATGAAAAATGACCCCCAAAAATAAGTTATTTATTTTCTGAAAAATGACCCCCAAAAAATTCAGATACACATTGCAAAAACATTTTTAAACCCAGCAAAAGGATTTACTAAAAGCAGCAAGAGTAATATATTTATGCATTTTAAATCAACCATTTCATTATGGCAAGCTAGCTACTATAACTACAATTTTAAAGAGATTTATTTATTATTTTCACAATTTACAAATGTTTATCTCAAAGTACAGTATGATTTGTTGACCTTATTTAGCTATAGGTTTAATTGACAACAAAACTAAATAAAAATAATGGTGCAATATGCTTATATGCATATTAATGGATGAACAAAATCATTAAGCAACCATATTCGCTTGATTTTTAAGCCGTATTTTATTTGATGTCATAATCAAATAATAATAAATTGATTTTAATCCTTTTTTCTCAGTCGTTAATGACAAGAAAACCTGATTTTCTATGCGTTTTGGGGAGATTAGTTCGGTTTATGGGTTGAGATTCCCATGGTTAACAAAGCAAAAGAACAAATGATTTCTTCAATTAATGTAATTGGTTAAGAGCTAATCATATTATTTATTTTTATTTCTCGTCAAAATCATTTTATTATTTACAATTCTATTATTTGTAAAATTACAATTGCTAATCAAATTCATGCTATACTCCAATAAGAAGAAATTAATATTCAGGCTTTGAACGGTGGCTGTGAACACAGTGGACAGAACCATCAGCAATCCAAACCATTTTTTTTGGTGGTCTACAGTTCGTTGCGGTCTTAGTTTATTTCTGGACCACAATTAGTGCGCAGCGGTTTTCTTTTGTTTTTTTCATTTCACACCAGTGCGGACTGTAACTTATTTTTCATTTCACACTAGTGCGGATTGTAACTTATAAATGGTAAAAAAAATAGTTTAATCTGCAAATGGTTATGATCATCCGATCCATTAGATCCATTCAAATCCTCATTCTGCAATAACTAGTCCCATCTTCATGTTTAGTAATTGAAGCTAGCAATCATGAGGTAATCTTTCCCTGGTAGGAGCGCTAACTCCATAATCAGTTGAGTTGTCAACTTTGAAAAGTTTTGTTATTCAATAATATTCGTAAAACAAAGACAACACTAGCACAAATTAATCACTATACTAATGTCATGTTCTTATTAATATCATCTGTATATAGTATTTGTGCAGAAATATATATAATTAGGTCATTCAAAAGAAAAATTATACCTATAATTAATCTGGTACATAAGATGCAATTAAGAATATAAGATCATATAGACATAACATCAAACTATCATTTCCCCCTGTTGGCCTTCACAAGGGTGTCAAATCATACGTTAATAAGAACCGTAGTTATTACGATGAGGTAAATATCATCCCTATGTTTGGCTATTGGAATGACATATACTTGGTGGCCAAAAAATCTATATAACATAGAATTGCCACAAATAATAAATTTACCACAGTACATCACCATATCTACAAAATCTAGGGTTTATGCAAAAGCCGAGACATGCACAATGTTCTTCTTGAGTGAAAAAGTATGTACTTACAAACATGAAAGTGGAGAATTTAAGGAACTTTTTTTTTTCCTTTTACAAATATATGTTGCTTTAAGAAAATATACAATTATCACTCGCAAGTAAAGCTATGAAGCCTACATAAACATGAACAACAAAAAGGGTTTGGAGATGAAGCAAATATACAACAGCATATTTACTCGAACATGCCACGTATGCATGTGAATATTTGTGAATGTGTAAAAATTCAGTAGATTTTTGGGGGAATTGGGGCATGAAGAAATTTGATGATTTTTTAAAATAGATAGTGCAATCACTGTCAACTAAGACCACTATTAGTTCACCGTTACTTTTAGACAACGACCACTGTTTTTGCATCAAAAGAAGAAAAATCAATAAAACTATATATGATCATCATACTCCATAAATCGATCTAAATTAAACCTAAGACCTCTCTGTTTTAGAAGAAGAAGACCAATACAACGATGATGATAATAGTAATGATACATGGATACTCATATGCATACAGCATTATACATACATATATATATATATACATGTGAATTTCTCTGTGATTAATAAAGATAAATAAAAATTGAAACCCTACCTTCCTTCCCCAACATACACTAGTAACGAAAGAACTCTTAGTTCTTCTAAATCTGAACACATATCCTAAAACTAAACTCAACATATAAGATAGATACCAATTTAACATTTCAGATTACATAAAATACTCCATTTCTCTTAATTATAATTAATTACTTCTCAAACTTGAATTGAGTAGTAGAACTAGTACCCGGTTGCATTTGAAATTGCTCTACGGCGGAGGAAGAAGAAGCCAACGACGGAGGAAGAGGAAGAGGACGCTTTCGTTTCTTCTTCTCGTAACTAACACCTCTAGCTTTGCTCTGCATATCTCTAACTTCCCTTAGATAAAGCCTAACGGCACGAGCTCCAAAAGGATTCGTCTCAGGCTTGCCTCCGTTCTCTTCAAAGGCAGCTCGAAGACGGCCTATGAGAGCGTCAAGACTTCCCCAAGCTTGTCGAAGAGGACAAGGACACGGTGCCGGAGGATTTGGATGGCCGTAGAAGTGACAAACGTTCGTGTGGACTTTTGTCTTACCGAATTGGTCTAGGTAACGGAGGAACTCAAGCACGTGAGCTCCGCTGCATCGGGAAAGCGAAAGCGGTGGTCGATGGTTCCTTAAGTACTGTCCGAACGTGTTCCAGTCTCTCCTCTTCTGATTCTCGTAACGGCTTGAGTTCGCTGATGGCGAGGACGAAGAGGAGGAGGAAGACAGTGGTTGCGTTGCTTCAGCTGCGGTGGCTCCGGTGACGGAGGAGGAGTTGTTTGTGATGATACTGAAGTTTGTGACGCCTGCGTAAGCTGAAGAGCCTTCCATCAATTGGGGAATCATATCCATCTTTAATCGATGAAATTTAGTTCTTGATTCTTGATTCTTGATCTTTCTTGATGGATATGGAGGAGCTGAAAATTTTGTTTGTGCGGTTGGGAAATATAAGGTTAATCTGTGAAGATTTTTGTATTGATTTTTTTTTAAGGAGAATACTATTATAATTAGAAAAAATATTATAAAAATTTTCGGATTGTTTTCCTCCTTATTTTGTTTTTATATCAGTTGAGATAAGTGGACTAAAGTTTTCGGATCAGTTTGAAAAAATCATTCTCAGCTACACGAATTATATACCACGACATATCTACATATAAAAATTAATTTAATATTTTTATAACTACACAAACTATTAATTTTGCATAATGACATGTGCCCAAATTTTGCATAATGACATGTACCCAACTACACAAAGTATTGTGACATACACGAAATATCAAAAATTATATGTGCAACACCATAATTATATTTACGATTTTAATTTAAAATCATCATATTTACTTATATATATATATATAATATTTTCTACATTATTTTAGAAATCATCTAATAAATATGTTCTAAAATGTTTATAAAAATTAACTTGAAATGTTTTATATTACATTTTCTTTTATTTTTTTAGAAATTTTTTTTTAATTTTGCATAATGACATGTGCCCAAAACATTTAATTTTCTTTTATTTTCTTTCAAGTTATAAAAATTAACTTGAAATGTTTTATGTTCTAAAATGTTTATAACTACACAAACTATTAATTTTGCATAATGACATGTGCCCAAATTTTGCATAATGACATGTACCCAACTACACAAAGTATTGTGACATACACGAAATATCAAAAATTATATGTGCAACACCATAATTATATTTACGATTTTAATTTAAAATCATCATATTTACTTATATATATATATATAATATTTTCTACATTATTTTAGAAATCATCTAATAAATATGTTCTAAAATGTTTATAAAAATTAACTTGAAATGTTTTATATTACATTTTCTTTTATTTTTTTAGAAATTTTTTTTTAATTTTGCATAATGACATGTGCCCAAAACATTTAATTTTCTTTTATTTTCTTTCAAGTTATAAAAATTAACTTGAAATGTTTTATGTTCTAAAATGTTTATAACTACACAAACTATTAATTTTGCATAATGACATGTGCCCAAATGTTGCATAATGACATGTACCCAACTACACAAAGTATTGTGACATACACGAAATATCAAAAATTATATGTGCAACACCATAATTATATTTACGATTTTAATTTAAAATCATCATATTTACTTATATATATATAATATTTTCTACATTATTTTAGAAATCATCTAATAAATATGTTCTAAAATGTTTATAAAAATTAACTTGAAATGTTTTATATTACATTTTCTTTTATTTTTTTAGAAAAAAATTTATCTTACTAATTTAACTTTTATCTAATGTAGGAGTGAACACGGATTTGATATCCTGGAATTTCAGAATACCAAATTTGTTCCGTTAGATCCGAAAAAATTTAACCGGATCTGTCCAAAATATGTCAAAATTAAATAGTAATATAAATTTTATTTTTGTCATATGTCTTCCTGAAGAACGTTTATAAGGTGGAACATCAATAGTAAAATAATATTTATATTACTATTCTAATTTTAACATAATTTGGACATATCTGAATAACTTTTCTTTGATCCGATGAACCAAATTTTGTACTATAAAATTTTAGAATATGAATTCCGTGTCCGCTCCTATATTATACAAAATAAAATATTAATATATATATTTTTAAAATATATAAAAAATGTTAATATAAAAAATTTCAAGTTGATTTTTATAAAGATTTAGAACATATTTTTTTTGTTAATGGGTTCAATTTTACAACATTTTAATTGTATGATTTTTAAAATAATACACAAATTTTTTAAATGAAACTTATTTTTGTTGATATTTTGATCAATTATTCTATTCATTATATAATATATAAAATAATATATATATATATATATGCAAAAGCAAATATGATGATTTTAAATTAAAATCGTAAAAATGATTATGGTTTTGCAATATTTCCTGTATGTCATAATATTTGGTGTACTTGGGCATATGACACATGCATGTCATTATACGAAGTCAATAGTTTATATAGTTATAAGAGCATTAAATTAGTTTGTATGTGTAAACATGCCGTGCCCTATAGTTTGTGTAGCTCACGATCATTTTTCGTTACAGTTTTGTATCCATTGTTTTGGTTTGTCTCCAACTTCATATGCAGGGTTTGGTATTTTTAATGTAATATTTCGAAATTAATGTCGGAGGAACTAAATAGCCTTTTTGGGACTATACTAAACGAACGTTCTTGAATTTTTTTTTTTATATATAACTATCAAACATGAAATTAATAGATAATTTTTTTTTTAATAATTATACCATTTAAATTATGTTTGGGTTTAAAGGTTTTAGATTTTTAGTTTTTCTGTTTGCAAAAACCCTAAACAAAAGCTAAAATCTGAAAAAGCATCAATGTAAAAAGGGTTTTAGCACCATTCATATTTGAATTGTTCGGTTGAGTTGTTATATCAACACGTATTTTAAAAGTTAAAAGTAAACTTTTAAAAGCTCGAGCAGAATAGAACTGAAGAAGGATCTTTGAAATATCGGAATAGTATAATCGTTTTAGACTGTGTAACTTTTTTTTTTTAATTAGATTGTGTAACTTGGTGGAGTAAAAAGAGAATGATTATAGCCTTTAGAACCAAAAAAATAATTACAGTATAGTTTTCATATTTGGCTTCATTATTGATAAAGACTCGTAAGCTTGGCTGCTTGGATGTCTTGTTACTCTTGTTCTCTTTTCCTTTCAATGAAATAATTTTCTGTCGCTAGAAAAAAGCAGAAAAGGAGTTGGGCATTTAGCTGTGGACAAACGCAGCCAAAGGTTTGAAAAAGATGGAAAAATATTTTTTTCAAATATGAATATCAAATATTTTAATATATATTCCTATCTATACTGTAGAACTGATTGACAGCTCCTTGCTATTTACTAAAATATCCCTCAATTCGTCTCCCTTGGACACATATGAAAAGTTTTTTTTTAATTTTCTTCACCATTGTACAAATGAAAAGATCTTTTATCTTTCTTTTTTCCGGCAATAAAGAACTTTATCTAAAATATTTAGATATAAAAACACAAATTATTTATTTTTATTTTGTCAGACATAAAAACACAAATTATTTAGAGCGTGTTGCCTGAAAATGGTAAAAACTATAGAGCTATGAAGAAAGTTAGACCACAGGCTTCTCTCTTTTTTTAACAATATCAAGAATATCCATAGAGTTCTATTATTGTATTGTACTATTATAAGGAGTTATAATTTTAAGTTAGGGCGATATACAACATCTATATATCGCATATCAAAGCAAAAAATGTATTTATATATAAAAAAAAACAACAGAAAATATAGATATTTGGTTTGGTCTATAGTTTTTTGCTGATCTAAAACAAAGTTTTAGTAATAACCAAAAAAATGTAAACTAATTTTCTTCAACAACAAATCGGATTCGAGAACAACAATTCAACCTCGTGAAACGATATATGCTCAACCAATTTAAGTATTCTGGCATTAGGTTAACATCTTCGAGTTGCTCCACAAATCTCTTCACAAAACGACAACATATTCTTGCTAGAACACACTAACTCCCAAATCAATCCTCGTTTACATAAACCCCTATACATTTATATACCACATCATTTCTAAACATTATATTAACTTTCCTCAAATATGTATCATTGAACACGACACATATTGCAATTAGCTAGGTGCTAGCAGAGACTCGAACTTCGTAACACCGCTTTTGTAAATATCAATGAATATTTAAGTAACCATTGTCCTCTCAACATTTGCCTTACGAGCTATCAAACTATTATTAAATTAAGTACCATCACCTAGTTCAAGTTTAACAAAACAAAAAAAAAGTACGTTGAGGGCGTCAATGTTTTGCGTGCACATGCACAATTTTCATGTGTTGAGGGCATAAGAAATATTTACATACATGTAATTTTTTTTTTTAATCGTCTCCCTAACAACCGAAAATCCAGCCATTACCGACAATTATGTCGTTCAGTCCGTTGCTTTGTTTCCAAAAAATGATCCGGCGTAAACATTAGGGTATTCAAATTTTGCTTTCAAGTAATCATTTTAATTTTGTTTGTAATTTTTTTTTTAAACATATGTTTGAATTTATAATATTTTAGGTTATCGGACGCACCTTCAGGTATATAAAGGTCATGAATAAAAATCGGAAAAAGAGAATAATAATAATAATAAAAAAAACTTTTGAATGTACTGGAAGTGGCAATAGGCTCATAATAAACAAGGGAGAAAACTAGAGATGGGACCTGACATCAGTCAATGTCACATACTAAATGAGGACAGTAACTTCAATTTCACAACACACAAACAAATTTACACCGACCTCTTGTGTCACTTTATTTTATTTCTAAAGACAATATCTACCCAATTTAATGCCACCTTAATTTTCAATTTCCTTGGATATATATGAAAAAAAGTATTACAAACCACCAATAAAATTAAAGAATTATTACAAGACATAATATGTTAAACCTATTTCAATCTGTGAACTAGAGAAAAATGTTGATACACCAGGACCAGGTTGGAACTGTTATCAGATCGAAGTCGCGACCTGGAAATAAGCTCAAAACGCCATAACGTCGGATCAAGAATATGTCTCTAAATTTTTTCCTTTTTTGTTAACCGTGAAATTTAGACCTGAACCTTAGTTATATACCCTTACTCCCAACCCAAGTAGTCCTCAAAGTCACCTCTCAGTCTCAATCCTTAGTTATTGACTATCAAGAGACCAAAAGCCAAGTAATGCATAGTTTATGGAAGAAAATTATTTGTTTATATGGCTAAGTTGGATTTGTCACAAAATGATAAGGCGATGTCTCTTATAGGAGCCAAAAATCAGCGATTAAATATTCTTCTCTTCATCCAGTAAACATTATTATGGGCCATGATTTATATGTTGGAAAACCGATTGTTTAACCTGGTAATTAATGATAGAATTTGCTTTTGTAATATGTGTGTTTCTCTGGTATGGAACCTATTGTTTAATCCAATTACATGGGTTGAAAAAGGAATACATTTGCTAGTACTAGTTCTCCTTTCTGTGACCCCATTATAATTCTCACGTGATTCATTTGACAAATATAAATACCATTACGTTTGTTTAATCATTCTGCTTAATTACGACGCACCACAAATTTAATTTAATAGATATATTAAATTTATATCAGAAATGGTGAAATTTGTACATGTTTATTATTTGCTTAATCAGGATTAAGGGCATAATCTTATAATGAAAGTTCGGGCAGACGGGCAGGGAACAAAACCCTACCACATATTTTTCCCCTTTCTTTTTAGTCCTGTCTTTTTCTTACAAAAAGCTACACCCTTTTCCCATTTCTTTTGATTTTATTATCTTAAAATATCTAGTTTAATTATGATTTTAAACTACCGCTAATCAATCAAGTTGATTATGATTATAAAGAAGACGAGAAGACAAAAATCATCAAACTAAGTGTGGACAGTAACTTCAATCTCATAACACCAAAAAAAGGAAAAACATTTCAATTTTGTTGTTAGGAAAAAACTCATTAATTAACTAATTATGATAGAATGAAACAAATATTTGGAGATTCATTTGGCTGTATCAAAAACTAAAGTAATGTTCATGCTCATTCAGATCATCATCATGCTTTGTTACTACTACCCAGCAAATTCACCAGCTCAGCTTTCTTCATCTTTGAAATCCCTTTAAGACCCCTTGATTTTGCTATGGCTCTAAGTTCTATCAACTTCAGTGCACTCAAGTCTTCCTCTTTCACAGTTTCTTCTTCGGTATTGAGAGACTCATCATCATCATCTGATAACCCATCTAAAGCAACATTATGATCCTCCTCTTGGTAAAATGACTCTGGTTTCAGCTCTGACTCTGATTCCAGAATAGCGAGTCCTGGTTCAGATTCAGGTTCATACTCAGCCTCAGGTTCAGGTTCATACTCAGCCGCAGGCTCAGACTCATATTCAGGTTCATCACGGGACTCTACCTGATCCTTTTTCTGGGTCCAAGTCACACTGTAACTTGATGCTTCATCAAAAATGGCCTCACTAGAATAACTGGCTTGAGATTTATGTCTTGGTACAGGCGAATTACGTCTGAAGCTTGATGCTGGCCTGGTAAACGGTGTTGCATTATGATCTCTGTTTCGCGAATCAAAACGATTTGAACTGTGATCATGTCTTTCTTCAGCATCATCATCTCCTTGTAGCTGCTTCTCAGAATTAAAATTGCCAACTTGCTTCTTGCTTGGTTCTCCTGAGTGCTTCCTCAGTAACTTAAGGAGGGAATCCACTGTCTCACTCTCTTTTCCTCCTTGTCCTTTAGAAGCTTCTTCAGTCTTCCTATCTTCTTTCTTAGCAGCAGCTCGAGCTCGAAGCTGAGCTTGGACTTTCCTGAAAAGGTTCACTATCTCTTTCTCTCTTGGTCCAGCTGATGAAGTAGCTTGGAATTTAGGGGAACTGGACAGAGAGAGTATAGGACCGTTTTTGGAAGATAACATTTCAGAGTCTTCAAGCCCACCACCACCTTCTAAACCATCTCTGTCTTCATTTCGCCTGTTTCTGCCTCGGAAACTATGCTTATTATTGTTTCTTGAAAAATCAGGATTGTTTCTTCTGTGGCCCGAAGAACTTGCTCGGCACACAAAAGAATTTTTGATAGAGGCAGATTTTAGACAACCATTCTCGATGCGTAGTTTATGAACCAGACAGGAAGAGCAAGGTAATACGGCAAGCGTTCTTCTTGAAACAGCAGATTTAGGGAAGCCCCTGCTAACTGAAGCTCCATAACCTGTTTTTACCAAAGCAATACGATATAGAGAGTAAGCCAAAGTGACAACACATATAACTAATTATCTCAGAGTATAATCTGAAACTGATACCAGATGATACAAAAATCTCTTCATTTCCTAATGATGCGATGGGAAACTGAAAGCCTGAAGCCTTAACATTACATTTGGTACATGTTCATTAGCAAAAAAATGTAATGAACTAAAGCAAACAGTAGTCTTTACAATTTGGATTCAACTTCTAACATATTGATTCATCATCAAAGACCCAATGCTAGAGAATTATGTGTGAGTTAAAGAACATAAAGTAAACTCCTACACGGAAATAGCTTCTCAGTCATGTTCATTGCACAAATGTATTCAATCAAATTCCCAACGTTTCCTTAAGATACTAATCAAAATGTCACAAGTAACCAGCCTACCACAGAAAATTATGAATAAAAATTAGACCTTTCGTATTATATACTTGGCATATGATTACATAGACAACTTCAATCTTGGTGATTAAAAATCTTTCTGACATTTGTAATGTAGAAAATGGGTTCAGGAAATATAGCACAAACAATGCAATTCTTGAATTGAATCTGACAAGAAATGCAATTTCGTTATCCATAAGGAGCCTATAACACTAATTACCAGCTTCACACAGTCATTTCATCGAACAAGTGGAGGACATCCCATAAGGAAAAACAAAAATATTTGAAACAGCGAACAAGAGCTTATCCTAATAATACGGAACACGAAAATTTTTATTTGGACATTTTCTGCAAAACGTTTCTCGTACCAGTGAAAGAAGCATTAACCACTGAGGAATTAGTCAGTAGACTTAGTATGCGTTCTGAAAAAAACCTCAGGAAGAAGAAGGAACAGCAAAGGTACAAATAACACATTTTTCAACGGAGATAGAGAGAAAAGTACCAGGAACGTAATCAGAAGTCAGCTGCAAAGTTCCTGAAAACGCCATTACCAGATTCAAACGAAGAAGAGAAAGATTTAGCTTCTTCTTCTCCTTCTCCTTGCATTTGCTTTCCTTTCCCCTGACTCGTGCTATCTCTAATCTCTGTCTCTTCAATTATTCCGCATCTCTTTGGTTAAAAATACTATCAGGCTTCTAATGGGCCTGAAAATGAGGTATTGTGGCCCACTTTAAAAAAATTCATAGATCAAAAACTGAGGAAGAAGAGTCTTTTGTCCCACATCGGATATACTACTCATTTTACGTTTGTTTATATATCAGAAGAAATTAGATGACGGCTATGGAACTACGTAGCAAGAGCTTGTGACCCGAGTGGGAACACCAAAATTGGTCGGAGTCCAAGCTGTTAGTACGCCGTGTGAGTCGAGCGGAGGCTTGTCTCAGGCGGGTTCTAAGGTCGGAAGGCAATGCGTGAGGCTGGTTTCACAGAGCAGCGATACTCCGCTTACAGCAGTGGAAGTATTACGGTTCGGCGCCAGTCAGATCCATTATGACCTGTGGATTTTTGAAAACTTTCAGATTTTTGCGTATCACTAACGGACCTAGATGGGCTTATATCGCATTAATAAGCTAAATAATAAACGTTATAAGAAATTCCATTTTATAATTTGTTTTGGTTTCTCAACTCGGATAAAAATATTTAACAAAGATAATATTATACACTCCTACTGAATTTTTTGGTTCAACCAAATTCGTTTCAGTTTTTTTTTTGGGTTCTAAAATAATGGGAACAATTAAACAACAGATAAATATTTTTTTTTAAAAAAAATACAACGAAACTGGTTTCAACTTTCAAGATTGTTGTTTTGGAAAGTAAAATTTCGGATTTATCGTCATTGTAAGATTTATTGTTTTCTAATATCTCAATCAAAGAACGAAATTTAGCTTTGACACAAACAAACACAAGAAGAAAGTCTCTCTTTAAGCCTTGTGGTTTTTGGCCATTTCCTCCACGTCCAATTCTACGGCCAGGATTGAAGAATCTTGTACCATTGCAAGGACACTGTATGATCGAAAGGAACTTTAGAAGTTATCAATAAAGCTTATTAAAATGCTGATTAAGAGAAAACAAAGGCTTTTATCTTTTACCTGTTGCGAACGGGACCATGATCAACAGCGGTTCTCAGACAATATATAGCTCTTCCAACTATGTCTGCTGTTGAAACTGGACCAAATGTTCGACTATCATATGCTTCCTGTTAAGGATAAATTCAAAAAGGGAGAAGACTATAAGAGTATAGTTGAGTTTTGCTTAAGATCATTCAATGATGTATGTTAGTACCTTAGCTTTGAGGTCTTGGTTTTCAGCAATTACCCAACACTGATCCTTTTGGAGAACAAAAGGCTCATCTTTTTCATCACCCGATACCATTTCGAATCCTTCTACAGCTGCTAATCTTCTGACCAGATACTTATCTGAATCATTTGGGTCCTTAAACAGGACAGCATCTCCAATGAATACAATCCTTAACCATGGAATTCAAATAAGTTTCATAAATCATGTGAAGAAGTGGGACAAGAATCACAAGTATAGTAACATTTTCCACAAAAACTCTTTCTGTATCAATCAATTCAAAGAGTGAATCTTGAACTTAACACTTATATGTAAGGAAAAAGAGAGAAACATACTTGGAATCAGCCATTGGTATCTTACGGATAAGAAGTGTGTTATCATGTGGTGTCATGGTTGGGGACATTTCAGATCCTTTATCCGAGTGTATGAATGTTATTTTTCCATAGAATAGATTCTTGAAGACTATATGAAAGAGCTCCTGATTACTCAGTTTTTTTCTCCCGTGACTCTGATAAAAAAATTGAGTAAACATCATCACAAATCATAAGTTTCCACAACCAAAGTTGTTCAAAAATGGAAACCAAAATAAGGATTTAAAACATTGGAAACATGGATCATGAAGATATATTTTCAAGAATTGGGGTCAAATAGTATAACTTGTTCTGATCAAGTGATAGAGTGATGTTTCCAATACGATACTACAACACATTAAACATACTACAACACACTAGTGTGAGTAGGATCCAATATGAATTGGTTCTACAAAAGCATTCAAGAAGCAAAAGCTATAAACTTATAACTGCAAAGTAAAGAGCTAATCCCAACATAAAGTAAGCTCCTTTATAATTTCTCAACATCAAAGGTTTAACCTTTTATCTTCAATTATGAACATATAGATTTCAATTGCAATTCTAAGAGCATTTTAATCGTTCCTAAATCCAATTCCCAGATTACAGCAAAATTTGAGCTAAGAGAAACGAAACAGACAGAAGCTAAACGCAATGGATAGAGTGAAAGAGAGGAACCTTGAGACTGAGGGTGAGGGAATACTCAAACTTGTGAGCCATGTATCGGACCCAAGTCGAGATTGAGGCCATGACCCAACTCTTAAGAGCAGTTTCGTTTTTAAAACAAATGCTAGGGGATTCGAAGATGGCTTCTCCGCCGCGTAATTAGCCGCTGCGTCGCCAACAACAACCCTATGGGGTTTTTGTCTCATAAATTTTTTTGTGATGAGTTGAAACGAAATCGGAACCAAAACAATTTTTAGAAACATAATTACAAAATGAACCTTTTTTAATTGCTTATTCACGGTTTTCACCCTGCGTTGTACTATTTGCTTTTTTAGCCCCTACGAACAAACTCGTATTGAGAATTGAGACGGCCCATTAATTAATGATAGACGAAAAAGAAAGACAGTCCATTGATAAACCGGACCGATTTTCAACACCATTATTATACAGGGGAAAAAGGAAGATACAAGTATAAGAGCTATAACGGATCTGGATATCCATGTGTTTTTAGGATATTTGAATCCGGATTCATGATTTCATTATTCGGTTCAGATCCAAAATACTGGATATCTGGATAGGGCGGATCCATATCCGAATAATAAAATTTTGGATCCGCCGGATCCGTATAATAAGAAATTCCGGACTGCATATCCAGATTCGATTATTTATTTTTTGTTTTTTTCAATTCCGTTGAAAAAAAATTAGTACTAAAAATATTCGGATCTGGCCAAAAAATTAAAATAATAATTATAATATAGTTATTATAGCCCAGGGCTAAGTACAACTACAACTAACTTTTTTCTCAAAAATCTATTACAGCCTAGTGGTACTTCCTCTTCTTCCCCATTTAACTTGACCCAGGATCGAATGCTTTATTTTCTTATTTTTAGAATTATATGAATTTAGGGTATAGTTTTATTTTCTTATTTTAAAAATTTAAGGTATAGTTTTGAGAAAGTATGAGGTATTCTAAACCCTAAATCCTAAAAATGTGAGGTTAAGAGATTTGTGGTATATAAAAAAATTATCTTTTGATAAAAATGATATTTTTATCTTAAATGAAAATGTGTTATTTTTTAAACAAAAACTTAATTTTGTGCTATTTTTGAGAATTACCCTTAATAAATTCACTATGAACTTTAAATATTTTCTGCTTGGGGGCCCAAAATTGTTAGAACCGGTTCCAAATCCACATTAAAAAGATATTTTTATAGTAAGTAGTAACCATAATTTTCCATTTCGAAAAATAAACAATAAATAGTTCATTGACCCTTCTGTGAGGCATAATCTGAACTGTGTAATTGTGAATATTTGTTTACGAAACACATATTATTGGTTTTCCCTCTCATGTATAAGAAAACAAAGCAGAGAAAAATAAAAGATGTAAATAATATTACGAGTTTATGTTCGGATGTGGAACGCTACATCTCGTTCGATGATGTAACATTCTAAAATCCACTAGAATATTTCTTCATACTCAAACCATTTTTATAAAAAATATCATCTCTCCAGATTTTACGTTCTTGTTCTCTGATCCTTTGTCTCCAACGCCAAAGAAGGGCTGATGCATCACTGCAAATCTTGCGGTATTTATGCTTTATGAGTCCCAAAAACCTCTCACCTTATTGGTTTTGTAGCCTTTGGAGTGATGTCGAGTCTCATGAGTAACGAGAGAGCATCAACGTAGCGATACGTCTCTGGTTTACCCTAGAGAACACCCTTAGTGTTGGCCACGTTAGCAACTTTCTTTGCTGTTTCGAATAGCTCCTCCAACTATTATCATCTCCTTATATCTTATAGACAGATCTCTGTGCAGGACCGGTCCACATGTTTATAGAATTCTAAGCGAAACTAAAAATATGACATTTCATAAACAAAATTTTTAATTTTTTAGTTTGTTATAAAATAATTTCTTACTCTCTTTCTAAAAGTAATTATAATGCTATTGTAATTGTATTATCAAATGTAGATATATAATTCAGTTGCCACAAATATTTTAAAGATATGCTAACACTACAAAATTACTTTACAAGATAAAATTATACATATAAATTTGTAAGTTTATTTTTAAAGATTAAAAAACTAATATTAGTAAGATTTTATTTATTTCTATTATTTCATAAACCTACAAAAAGTGGTGGATACACGTGACTTCACAAAATAATACATGGTTGAGAAACTTTAAACACATGAAAAGTACACAAATTAGAGAAACATTTACATAAAAAATGATGAATACGATAGGAAGTGGATAAAACACATCACCGATATTTAAAGAAGAATTTAATGTCCCAAAAAAGGGCCTAAGCTACCGCTTGTGTGGGCTTGTGCCAAGGCCTGGCACCGTGGAACGTTTTTGCGAGCAGCATCTCTTCTCGGAGGAGGAATCAAGGTTTTGGTTGTCACTCGACGATCTGTATCTTTGATGTTCTGTCTCGAGTGGTGAGAAAGAGCAGTGGTAATAACAGAGCGATCCAACTCTGTTTTCTTCATCGATGAACCTGCGTAGGTAACTGCTCCACGTGGCTTCTTCGAGATAGCATCCTCGGAACCGACACGTCTTCTCTTCAAATTGAGTGGCTTTAGATCTTTCTTTGTCTGTTTCTCTTCACAAGTCTCAGATCTATGATCTTCTTTGTGCTTCAACGTCAAAAACCCAATCTTTGCCTCTTTCTTAACCTTTTCTGTTTCACGATCTCTTCCGTGTGCATAAAGCGTCTTCATCCATGAATCAAACAAAGCGTGAGCTTCTTTACGGATATTGGGGTTTCTATGCCTTCTCAGAGTCTCCAGCTTAGAAATTGATTCAGAGAACTGAGTATATTCCTTGAAAGAGAAATACAGAGACTTCAAGTGATTCAACACTTGGATGCATCGTTCGACTCCGCCAGGCTCTCGTGGATTGTAAGTGGCGTTAATTGCAAAAGCAGCATAGTCAGATAAGTCATATCTCTCCTTCGCAATCCTTACTCTCATCATCTTCTCTTTTGTTGTTGATCTTCGAATGTACAAAGGTTTTAATTTCACTCAGGAGGCTAGCTAGGGTTTCAGGTGTGGATTTGAAATCGAATGGAAAGAGATGGTAAGCGAGAGTGTTAATATATACATTGTGGAGACGGTGACCACTAAAAAGGAAATTCTAGTTTAAGTAGGACCCAAGAAAATCTTCAATTTTCCTTTTTCCTTTTATCAAACACCTGCTCACTCGGTACTCGCTAGTTATTACTCAAGTTTGTTTAGGATTCTATTATAATCAAGGGTAGTTTCGTCAAAAGTAAATTATTTTTTTAACAAAATTGGTATCAGATTAATCCACTTGTTGTGTGGAGAAAAGAAACCGACACGCTGGATATTTGATATGTTTTATTATATAGTTGTAATTTTAATTATTAATTATGGAAATACTAGGATGAAGAAACACAATTTTTATTTACGTACAGTTGTAATTTTTAATTATTATGGAAATACTAGGATACTTGAGTCTCTATCATAATTCATTCAGTAAATATATATATATATCGTTTTTCTTTATCGATATGTTTTAATTTCGATGTCACTGTTCATTGCGTGACAAAATATTTTCGTTGCATGTTCATGAACTTTTGATGATTCAAATCACCTATTTATAGTGGTGCAACTGCAAAAGCTTATTCAAATTGTTGATTTTTTCAAAACTTACTATTTGTTGGAAAACAAAATTTAAAGGCATGATATCTCTCAAATATGGAAAAGGGAATGAAAGTATCTAAAGAAACATCAATATTCACTAGGAATTATCAAAATCTTCAAATCCCAAAATGAGAAGGAGGAACACTCGGCTCTATATAAACACCCCTAATCCCCTCTCAACCTCTCACCGAACAAATTCATTACTTCCATAAATAATCTTTTTTCTCTCGTTCTAAAGTTATATAACGATCATGACTTTGATCAATAACAACGCCTTCTACACTTCTTTAATGATTCTTGTGGCGCTTTTCGGAGTTGCCGTTGGAGGAACCGTTCACAAAGTCGGCGACTCGGACGGATGGACGATGATGGGTGTCAATTACGAGGCGTGGGCTTCTTCAAGAACTTTTCAGGTCGGAGACTCTTTGGTCTTTAATTACAACAACGAATACCACGACGTCACTGAAGTCACTCACAACGATTTTGAGCTTTGTGAACCGTCTAAACCGCTTACGAGATACCAAACCGGGTTTGATACCATCAGTCTAACCAAACCGGGACTCTACCACTTCATATGTGGAGCTCCTGGTCATTGTGACGTAGGACAAAAGCTTCAAATTCATGTCCTACCGGCTTCGTTGGGTCCCGTCGCTGCTCCGGTTCCTGGACCGGTCCGGTCACCAAGTTCTTCACCGGTTAATAATGCTCCACAATATCGGATGGGACCGTCACCAGCTCCACATAGCGCAGCTTAAAACTATAGTGTTTGGATTGGATTCAGCTTCCTTCCACTTATCTAGTTCGATAGATTCATACAACTCTTGTTTTATTTTGTTTATTTTGGTACTTCTTACTTTTATCATACGTACGTTTGTTTGAATTGTAGTTTATTTTTTCCTTCATTGATTTTCTTTACTTCAACATTATAAATGGAGTCTATTTATTTTCTTCTTTTTTTTGTCCTCCTTTTGCTCACTTAAATAATGTACTTCTTATACTTAGCAGCCGAAAATTTAGTCAGTTGAATTGGCGTCGATAGTGTGAGACATCACGGAAAAAAAAGAATTTGTAATTTGGAAAAAAAATGAATTTGCAATTTGCCATATTGGTGTGTTTTTTCCTAAACCTAGCATAAGTTTTCAATCGATGGGCCTATTGACTTCAAACCACTACCAAAAAGAAGCTGACTCAAACGGTTATTTTTTGTATAATTTTTAGCTACATCTACTAAGAGATCTTTCAACAAATACCAAATTTCGGATACTTCGCTGCGCAATCAAATGCCTTATTTCTTCCAAACAAAACATGTAATCAGAAGTGATTAAAAAGAGAACTCAATGATTGTAAAAACAAAAATAAAAACAGACTACAGAAATTAGTGATTAAGTAGTAAAACTTAAAAGCATCGTATATCAATTAATTAAATGCATAATAATATAATACAATATCCATTTGTATGGGTGCAACCTTAATTAGTGGATAACTAAGGTTAAAAATGAAAGGAAACCATGCAAATTGGACTTCGCAACGCAAACAAAAAATATAAGGAAAATCAGACAAGTAGAAACATAAAAATGAAATCTAGCAGGTGATGAAACTAAACATATACTAAGCTAATACAAAAATAAAATTAAAAATGAAGAAAAACGTGTTAACCAGAAAAGGAAATTTAAATTACATACGATTATTGTATCTCATTTATATTTTGGAAAAAGGGAAGACAGGACCTAAACAAAACATCACTAGGAAATAGGAATCATCCAAATATACAATATTTATTTGGGTTAAAAATAAAGTATAATCTTCAAATTCCTAAAAGAAAAAGGATTTATCTTAAACGGTACTTCGGCTCTATATAAACAAATTAGTGCTCTCTCAACTTCTTACCAGAAAAAAAACTCAAAACTTCATAAATCTCTTCCAAAATTGTTTTCTTAGCTGCTGCTTAATTCTCTCGTTCCGATAAAGAAGAACCAAAAGCAACGATCGATCATGGCTTTGATGAAGAGCAAATCTTTCTTCACTTCTTTGTTGATTCTTGTGGCTCTTTTTGGAGTTTCCGTTGGAGGAACCGTCCACAAAGTCGGCGACTCTAACGGATGGACTATGATGGGAGTTGATTACAAGACTTGGGCCTCTTCAAGAACTTTCCAAGTAGGAGACTCTTTGGTATTTGCATACTACAAAGATTTCCATGACGTCACTGAAGTCAATCACAATGATTTCGAGCTTTGTAATTCGTCTAAACCGTTAATGAGATACCAAACCGGATTTGATACCGTTAGTCTAACCAAACCTGGACTCTACAACTTCATATGTGGAGTTCCTGGTCACTGCGACCTAGGACAAAAGGTTCAAATCCATGTCTTACCAGCCTCGTTGGGCCCCGTCGCAGCTCCGGTTCCTGGACCGGTCCTATCACCAAGATCCTCTTCGTCTCCTTCATCAGCCAAAGCTCCAGAGCATCAACATCAGATGGCTCCATCACCTCTTCAAAGCGGTGCCTCGAAGTCGTCTGCTTCTTGGATTGGCTTCAGCTTGTTGTCTTTGATCTTAGCATTTTAGTTTCGTATTTTATTATTGACTCTTGTTTTTTTTTTCTCTCTTAGCGAGTGGAGTGACAAATTAAGTTAATAGTTAAAGAGTGAAACAATGGATTCCTTTTTTTTTTCCATTACTCTAATTAATTAGGTTTATCTTCCTTGTAATTCTTTTTGCTTAGCTTATTCAGTAATGCATTCTTCAAAAATAAAATAGGTATGTACGTGCATCACAAGTAAACTTTTTTAATATTGTTGGAGAATAATAAGGAAGGGACGTTAAAGTATCAGATTTCTCGCTACAATATACAAAACATAAGACAAATTAAACATTGTTTGACAAAAAAGAAAAATAAAAGGACGAATAAACATTAAACACTTAAAAAGTAAAAATTGAAACCTTAAAGTGTTTTTTCTTGTCAACAAACTTATACATCTTTTATTTTATTTTTGTCAACAAACTTATAAATTTGTTCCTTCTTCAAACTTATAGAAAAAAGCGTTCTACTTTTTGTCATTTAATTATATTATTCATAACAGCAACTAATTATGATTCGAACGAGTACGGAATTAGAAGTGGGCCAACTATGTTTAACCCAACAAAAATATAATTTTATTGGATCCGATTAAAATATACGCAAACTCCTCGATTAATATATATAAAAAAAAAGCCTAACTTTTAATCTGAAATGTGAAAACACTAGTTAAACTTCTTATCACAAACAAAAACATTAGTTTAAACTTTTAACATATTCTTAAAGTTCAAAATCCAAATCATTTCCTCTTGAGTAACAATCTTGAATACCTTATAGTTATCCCACATAAAAATCATAAATCTCCAAGAAAAAAATTGGTACACAGAAGAAATCTAACAAAACTTGACATGTACATATATGTGTCATTTAATTCTAAAATAATAATGAAACGTATGTGATTGCATATGAATCCAATCGTGGAATGAAAATCACCAGAATCAATCCCACTTGCGTGCCACGTGTCGAGATAGAAAAAGCAGAGGTATCACTATTTCCCATATAATAAAAGTTGGTAAAATAATTGTCAACGCACTTGTGGGCCCTGAAAAAAAACTGAAACGGGCGGGTAAAACCCAAACCCGAAGTTTTCCTGTAAAAATTAAAGGAGAGAGCTTCTTAAAAAGTTAAGTTTTGCGGCCATTGTTTGCTTCATCGCTATAACTTACTCTATCTAAACGAAAACCTACAAATCTCAATCGAGTGAGATATCAGAAATTCGTACGTTGCTTTGAGGTTAATGATTCGTCTCTCTTCTCTATCTTATTCTTTTTTTTTTTCAATTTTTGATTGATTGCAAAAGAGGTTTTCCGGGTTTTAGGGTTTTTGTTCTTCTTCTTTCTGATCACGTTTTTGTAACCTCGTTGTGAATTTCCTCTGTTCCCACGTTTTGGGTTTCGAAGTTATCTAAGTATGCTTCTCTCGCCGCGCAAATTCGTTGATTTTTCTTACAAAAGTTTTAAACTTTTTTTCCAGATTTTCTTGGCAAGTTTATCAAATTCCTCACAAGCTTAAATCTTTCAATTTCATTTTTTTTTAAATTGTTAATTGAAGACGTAGTTGATCTTGAGAAGCAATCAGCTGTTAGTTTAAGGAAATATGTAAACCTGAATTTTCGTTTCATTTTTGGTATTTTTCCAGAACAAGAGAAAGTTTTGGTTTTTGTGACATGATCGTTGATTGTTTTCATGTAGTTAACAATTTTTGGACTTTCTATTTATGGTTTTCTACATATTTTTTTTTGTTTAATTCATAGAGAAATAGAAACATGTGGATACAGAGAGATAGCTTATTGTTGCAGTTAAAAGATCTTATGAGGATATGTTATATTATATGTTAAGGAACTTGTTAGCGTCTATAAGGCTCCTAGGATTTTGAAATATCGATCATTAATTGGATACACCTATGCAAAGGGTTTACTTTGAAGTTGCATTAGCTATGTTCTCTTGGATCATCTATTTAGAATAACGGCTAAGCAACTGTCTTTTTCTTATATATATACATCAACATAAGTTTTGGAATCCTGTTTCTCTAGCTAAAGTATTGATGTTGTGTGTACGATAACGCATATGCTTATTCTCTCTCTGAATTTTCTTTTCGTTGGTACTCTTTTTCGTGACAGGACACGAACAAGAACGTTTTTGGATTTGAGAGAAATAATGGATTTTAAAGGTATATCATGGGTTGGAAATGTGTACCAGAAGTTTGAAGCAATGTGCTTAGAGGTTGAAGAAATTATCGTTCAGGTAAATCTTGTAAGAACTTGTTTACCATGTCGATTGAATCGTTTGTTTACTCTTGGTTTGCTTCTTTATTGTTGTGTAGGACACAGCAAAATACGTTGAGAATCAAGTTCAGACGGTTGGTAACAGTGTAAAGAAATTCTGTTCGGATGTGGTTCAAGACTTGCTTCCTGATGAGACTGCGGGTTCAGGAAAACCGCCACCTGTTTCTATGTTACATGAGTACGCTCCTGTTTGTTCCTTTAAAAAGAAAAGAGATAGTGTGAACCGAAAAACCAGAGATGTGAAGCAAGAACAAGAGGTAACTGAGGGAAAGAAGGATAGATGTGAAATGAAATTCCGTGGTCTTGATGCAGATGATTACGATATTTGTACATCTCCAAGGCAGTATAGTTATGGAGGTCCATATAGAAGAACAAGACTCGGTCACAAACAGATCTTTAAAAAGGAGGAGCTTTTTCAAGTCACCAGGCCTTATATCCAGAAAGACTCGAGTAGTTTATCAATGGTTCATAGTGCTCGTGTCAAAGATAATGTTGGAACTGTAAACTCAAGTAGTTTATCAATGGCTCATAGTGCTCGTCTCAAAGGTGATGTTGGAACTGTAGACTCAAGTAGTTTATCAATGGTTCATAGTGCTTGTGTCAAAGATGATGTTGAAACTGTAAACTCAAGTAGTTTATCAATGGCTCATAGTGATCGTATCAAAGCTGATGTTGGAACTGTAAACTCAAGTGATTCTCCTCCAGGTGAAGTAAAAAGACTCATCTCTAAACAGGAATTTCATAAAGATGATAGAACCGAGAATCAATATGGTCTGAAAGTGGTTAATTCTGTTAGAAGTCAAGATTCAGAGATTATAACCAAGAATGAACAGGGTCTTATGGTGGTTAATTCTGTGAAAAGTCAAGTTTCAGAGATTCAACCACCTGTTGCCACCAGCTCACCTACAGGATCTGATGGTAACATTTCTACTTTTTATTTTATTTTATTTCTTTCTCAATTGTTTCTTCTGAAACAATCTTAAACTGGATCTATGTACAATCATATTGAGTATCAGAACACATAGATTCTGTATCATTTGGGAATTAATTTCATGTTCCTTATAGTTGTTTGCTGCTTGCATTGAGAATTGAATGAAATGGGGGAAACTAGCTCCATGATTCGAAGTAGTTCTCTTAATCTTAGTTATGGTTTCTTCTATTCAGATTGCACAAAGGAAACCGATGAGGATTCGATAGAAATAAGTTCGACCTCTGCCTCAGAACAGAAGTCAGAGATTCTCCAACATCTTTGTGGAAGATCAGTTGAAGAAAGCTGTATACTTGTGGATAGAGACGAATTACATTGTGTTTTTCTTGACAAGGAGACTGACAAACATAAACCTTACAAGGTTTCATCTCTCTCTCTTTCTCTATTCTTTGTTTCATGGTTGCATTTATCATCACGCAGAAAGTAACACTGCCTTATAATGAACTAATTATACAGAAGATCCGAGACGCTATATCTTCAAGAATGAAGCAAAACAGAGAAAAGGAATACAAACGACTTGCGCGTCAATGGTATGCAGAAGATGTTGAAAATGGGAGAGAATGCGACGATAATCCAAAACCATTAGAGGAGAACCAATCATCAGAAGAATCTGAGTGGGAGCTTCTGTAAAATGTTTAATGGTACAGAGGATATATATATAGCTAATCTTTCTCTCTTTGTACATAAAAAATGTATTGTAAGCAAAATATAAGAAGCAGCTTAAAAGGCTTCTTCCTCTGGTTACATGATTAATAAGGCCCTCTTTTTTTTTTTTTGGGTCAACTGAACAAAAAAAACAATTAAGAAGGCCCTTGTCTTTATCAAATTCTTAATAACTTCTATTTATAATTTCAAGTAAAAAAAAAGTTTTTTTTTCAACTTGTTTATGGGAAAAGTCTTTCCCATGGTGGTTGTGTAATAATTGGTTTCTTGTTTAGTCTATTTTAAATTTCCAATTTGTTCCACAAGGACCACTCCACAGTCTCCACTCTACATTGTTCTTTTTTTTTTTAATTTTAGTTTAATTTTATTGCATTTATATTTTATCCTCAAAGTTTGGGACAATTTCAACTATATATCTATCTCTTCAAAGAGGAAATTATAGTCATTTTCGCAAATAATTTTCTAGGAGTTCAGAATCCGATAAGCCCCTATAAATGTATCTTCACCTTCGACCTACTGTGCTATTTTACGGTTTTTTTATATTTAGTTTTCTTGGTTTTTCAATAACTTGGAAAGAGACATAATAATCTTTATCATAATCAATATCTCGATGGTTGAAGTAATTATTAAATATGTTGATGTATGAATAATTGCTATTCGGATTTTCTTTTTAAAATTAGAGCTTGCTAATGAAGGTATAATCATTAACAATTTGAATTAGAAGATGAGCCATATGAGTATGAAATCGATGCTTACAGAAATAGCTATATATCATGTTCCTTTATTTCTACATTATAAATTGTACCAGCAGCCAAAATTGAAACAGTTAATGAAAGGGATTATCTAAACATAGTAATTAGATAAAGCATTGGTTAGGTGTAGCTTAAAGAAAGCTTAGTTATAAAGAAATAAAAATGAAAGACTAATAAAAGAGAAAATAAGGTTAACGAGTGAATGGTGGTCGAGTTGGAAAAGCAAGCCACCCTAAGACCCATCACAGCATGTGCAAATTGCTCATTTATTACATCATCTTTGTCTTTTGTTCTCTTATATATGAATATTACAACTTGCAAGTTAACCAATGGCTGCGAAGATAAATTATAAACCGTTAAAAAGGATCATCAAAATTGATAAACACAATATGATTGATGTGAAATAAGTGGATCTCTCAATTTGTTAAACTAACATTTTTGTCAATAACCAATACGTAGGTTTTGTAGTGACACTGATTTTCGACTTTGATTATAAATTCGTTAAACTAATGTAGCTATTATTCATTAGGATGAAGATATTTAGTTTTTAGTCTACTATGAAATAACTTGATTTTAAATTCAATTTAATTTGGTTTATCGTAATTTGCGAGGAACCCACTTTTAGTTAATACTATATCAAAAGTGATCGTGGACAATTTTTTTTTTTTAAATACTCTATGATTAATATTTATTTAATATCAGGAAAATACTTTTTTAATGTATGGTTTAGTAAACAAAAAAAACCTTAAACAATGAGATTCTGTTGAACTACTTACGAGTTTTATTTGATTTCAAATTCATAGAGCTAACTGGCCTATAAAAATTTTGGCTTCTTTAACAAAAAAAAGAAAGAACAATAGTTTGGTTCAATTAATCTCTATTTCGATTCAGTTTGATTCCCAATCACCTTTATAGGTCTAACTTAAAGTATATCTTAAGCCTAATGATTGTCCTCCAAAATAAAGATGTATATGTATTCAAAAATGAAACAAGAAAAGTAAACAAGAAAACTCACTGTAGATATAGACTTTTTTTGTTATCTATAAAAAGCTTGATGCTTGAAGAATAAGTTGATCATTCTTTCTTGGCGACCCCCAAAAACAAAATGGGACTCTGTCTCCAACTCAACATAGCCTCTTTCTTTCTCATACTCTTCTCTTCATTCTCTGAACTATTAGCACAATCACAACGACATTTCTTGGGACAAAACAGCACAAGAAGCTTGTTGAGCGGAGGGGGATGCAATTTGTCTAGAGGCAAATGGGTCTATGATTCTTCATATCCTCTCTATAGTCCTTTTACTTGTCCCTTCATCGACTCCGAATTCAACTGCCAAAAAGCGGGTCGACCCGACACTAACTATCAACACTTCAGATGGCAACCTTTCTCCTGTCCTCTCCCCAGGTACTTGCTCATATGTATGTATTAACCACTAGAGTTTTAGCTAGCTACAAGACTTGCTAAGGTTTTGATTGTTTCAAACGCTAATTTTTTATGTTTTCCATTAAAATATATAACATTTTTGAAATATGTACAAACGCCAAACAAAAACACTATTTGCGTTTACTATTATTTTATAACGAATGATTTTTGTTAGATATGGTAAAGATTATGAGCTCGTTTGAAAAGACAATTCACACTAATTAAATGCAAAAGCAAACAAACAATCAAGCTTAAAAAGATGTGTATAGTCAATTGTTTTTTTTTTTGGTTAAAGGATATGTGTATAGTAAAAAATGATAGTACAAAATATAGATTGGTTTGATTGGGCTTAGGGTGATCCATATATGTCAAAAAGAAACATAAGTAATTATTTAAAGTGTTGTAAAATATTTATTTTTAAAAATGAGATAGTAACAAATAAATAAGGAATTGAATGATATTATACAGATTCGATGGGGTGAATTTTATGAAGAGAATGAGAGGGAAGAAGATAATGATGGTAGGTGACTCACTGAGTCTTAACATGTTCGAATCGTTGGCCTGTTTGCTTCATGCTTCTCTCCCTAATGCTAAGTACTCCTTTCGCCGAGGCCAACCTCTCACTTCCCTCACTTTCCAGGTTCTGTTTTATATTTTTTTTGTTTGTTTATTTTTCTTTGGTTTTCATTTTCACATAACAATAACTTCACTTAAAAGTAAGCATCTCATAGAACTAGTTTTGATTCTTTGATATTTTTTTGTCATTCTTTCTTGGTTTTTCAAAAGATTCTAGCTTTATCAAGTGAACAACGAACACCACTAGATGGTAGAGACCTACTTAAATCATTCACTGTACAAAGATAATTATTGGTTTGTACAATCGACAAATGCTCTACCTTTACTAGTTAGTGAATTATCTTCAGTTTCTAACTAGATCTTGAAGATAACTGTGAATACCAAAATAATTCCATGTTGTGTTGTATTAGTTATACAAGGGTCTTTTGAGTTTTGAAGCATCATAGAAAGAGAATAGCTAATATAAATTTATTCTTAGTAAAATTTCAAATATACATATTTTCTTAATATATATATATATATATATAATATTTTAGAAATATTCTTGTCTTGGGGGGGGGGGGGGGGGGGGGGGGTGGGTTTTAAAATAGTATTACAGTACATATGATGTAAATTTTCATAGATTGATCTCAATTAAACATTAATGAATCATCCGTTTGATCAAGAATGTCATTTTAATACATTAATTTTGTTTTGAAAAAATGTCATTTTTTTTAATGCAAATTTTTAAGAAAAAATTGTTTACCATCAAAGTGCAAAAAGTAGTACATTTAATTTAAAAACAAAAACAGAAAACAAGTCCTACATGATAATGTTGTCAAATGAAGATCAGATACGTAGCCATGTTAATTTTCTTTGAGCTTCAGGTTCGATAAATTAAACATTTGTCACTATATAATAAATATAAAAACAAAGAAAGATGAGTTATAAATATGAAAATGGGATATGACTGCGAAATATTCCACATTGACGTTTAAAAAGAGTTTCTACAACGTCATCATCTAATAATTTGTCTTCTGAAAATGATTCTCTTTTTTTGTTTTAATGGTTTGTTTAAGATAATCCTTATAGTTTCATTATTATACTTTTGCAATTTGTAAGGATATTAAATGTGTGGCTAAGATAATTATAAGTTGTGAGAATTGAAACATTGACTATTCTGGCATAATTCGTAGTTAGCTCTCAATATAACCAAACATAAACGACAGATTTGATCACTTAGACACGCCATATACAAAATGATTTTGATAACCACTTAGGTCATGCCTCCGTCTTCACTGTCATTTTCTAATCACACCAAAGTGTATAATAAATTAACAAGTGTGCATTTACAAATTTAACTAATTATTTTTATTGCTATATTAATTGTTTTTGGGCCTCTCCATATATGATTACATCTAAACAGTGACATGTCTGTCTCCATTGGGGTTTGGGGATGATCACTTCGATCTCTAGTCACTAATGATTTACGTGTCTTTATCCTTTGCTTATTAATCCCGTATGATTGTAGAACATAAGAATATAAATGTTTTTTTTTTTAAATTTAAGAATATAGATGTTTTAAAAGTAATATTACATAAAAAATTGATTTTCTTTATTTTTCAACATTTGATGTTGAATCACGTAGAAATTATAAACACACGAATATCAAGTTCTTCTTCTATAAAGGTCCTCATTTAAATATTTGAATATATTCATATGGATACTTAAAACTAATTTAGGGACACATTTACAGTTGAAATAGCTATCTATATTCCTAGCAAGTAAACAAAATGAGTATCCAAAAATTCAAAAAAAAAAAAAAAGCAATCAACTTCATTTGATGTATAAATCTTTTTGTTTTATTCTGTAAGCTAGTTAATTGATTGATCATATGCCATTGTGTTGTGTCACTAACAAAATACTCAAAATGGGCAGGAATATGGAGTGACGATACATTTGTACAGAACACAGTTTCTAGTAGACGTGGTTCGAGAAAAGGCAGGACGAGTGCTTGTGCTTGACTCCATCAAACAAGCCGATGCTTGGCTTGGCATGGATGTTCTGATCTTCAACACGTGGCACTGGTGGACCCACACCTCCGGAATCCAGCCGTACGATCACATTAATTAATTAAACCCTCCGGAGTAAATAGGATTGTTAATCAAATGTCAATAATTATTGGTTTTTTACTTTTGTAGGTGGGATTATATGAGGGAAGGAAACACATTGTACAAAGACATGAACAGGCTTGTGGCTTATTACAAAGGCCTAAACACATGGGCTCGTTGGATTAACCAAAACATTGTCCCTTCACGCACTCAAGTCTTCTTTCAAGGTGTTTCTCCTGTCCACTATGAGTAAGTTTTTTTTACTCTTATCTCTCACACTTCATCTAAAATAATGAATTTTGAGATTTACATATTGAAAACATTAAAATGTGTCTTGAAACAGTGGAAGAGAGTGGAATGAACCATTGAAGTCTTGCAAGGGCCAAACTCAGCCGTTCATGGGCCAAAGATATCCAGGAGGGCTACCCTTAGGTTGGATTGTGGTTAACAAAGTATTGAGTCGAATCAAGAAACCGGTCCATCTTCTTGATCTCACTACTCTCTCGGAGTATCGCAAAGACGCACACCCAAGTCTTTATGATGGTCTCTCAAAGGGTGGTCTAGACTGCAGCCATTGGTGTCTACCTGGTCTCCCTGATACTTGGAATTTACTTCTCTACGCATCTCTTACTTCCTAGTTCTCGTTTTACATTCTACCATTTTATGAATAATATTTGAGATTCTTGTGATTGTGAAAGTAATTGAGATTCTTCCTTTGTTAATTTAATCTTCAATGTAATTAACATTAATACTAGTTACATGCATTGTGAGCTTAATTTCATATTTGTTATATATATATATTTCTGATCCAAACCAGAATAACGTGCGTATATAAACTTTCAAGTCTTTAACACAAGGCAAAACTTATGTGAAGGGCATGTATTAAGGACCAATACTTCACGCATCATCGAAAACTTTGAACACTCCAAATTAATTATACTTTACAAGGACACAAAGAGGAGGAGGTTTAAATCAGAAGAAAAGTGAAAATGATAGGAGACATCACTAAGAGATGGAAGGAATTGAGCGGACATAGCAACTGGAAAGACCTACTTGATCCTTTTGACTTGGATCTACGCTGTTACATCATACACTATGGTGACATGGCTGAGGTCAGGTATGTTGCCTTTAATAGAGATCGCCGGTCTAAATATGTAGGAGATTGCTGCTACACCAAAGAAGAGCTCTTTGCTCGAACTGGCTACCTCAAAGCCAACCCTTTCCGGTAAGGGATATACTTGTATAGGACGGCTTCGTTTGAAATTTTTTGGTTTAGTTTATATGCCCTTTCCTATATGTAAAAAAATGTGACAAAATGGTATCATCCAGGTACGAAGTGACCAAGTTCATATATGGAATGTCGTCCATAAGGTTACCAGAATGTTTCATAATCTAATCATTGTCAAGGGAAGCATGGAACAGAGAGTCCAACTGGTTGGGTTACATCGCTGTGGCTACAGATGAAGGCAAGAAGTTGTTAGGGAGGAGGGACATTGTTGTAGCGTGGCCAGGGACCATTCAGCTGTACGAGTGGGCTAACGATTTCGATTTCCCACTACAATCAGCTGTTACAGTTTTCCCTCAAGCTGACCCGAATGACCCGCCTCACATCGCTAATGGCTGGCTGTCTCTGTATACAACCACTGATCCACGCTCACCTTTTGACAAGTCCAGTGCACGAGAACAGGTTTCTAACTTCACACCTGAATGTATCAATCTTTGTTTTGGTTAGTAACTTCTCTCTATCTATCCATACTCCATAGGTTTGGCTCTGTTTTGTTTTTTCAGGTTCAAGGAGAGCTCAAAAGGTTACCAGAATTGTATAAAGATGATGAAGTTACCATCACTTTTACAGGCCATAGCTTGGGTGCAGTTCTCTCAACCTTAGCTGCCACAGATTTTCTCCATAACCAAGGGCCAAAGAACCCAACAAATTGTCAACACAGGCTTTGCTGTGTCACGGTATTTGCTTTTGGGGGTCCTCGAATCGGTGACCTCAGCTTCAAAAGACTCGTTGATTCTCTCCAACACCTCCACATCTTAAGAGTAACAAACGTCGCGGATCTCATTCCTCGTTACCTGGTATTCAAGTTCACAGACGTAGGTGTGGAGCTTCTCATCAACACACTGAAATCAGAGTACCTGAGACGATCTCTCGACCTGGGACATTTCCATAACCTGAAGGCATACTTGCACGGCGTAGCAGGAACACAACAAAACCAAGCGGAATTCAAACTAGCGATTAACCGAGATATTGCGCTGATCAACAAAGAGTTAGATGCTCTTGAAGATAAGTACTCAGTACTTGGACATTGGTGGGTTCTTGAAAACAAAGGAGTGGTTACAAACTGCTGATGGAACATGGAAGCTCAAAGGCTCTAAGCCAAAGAATCAAGAAGAAGAAGAAGAAGAACAAGAAGACCATTGAGAATTACCATGAATATTATTAGCTTACAAATACATCTCTCATTAAAAATTCATAAAATCAAAATGTAATTTTATTGCAAACAAGAACAGTAACAATGAAGAGTCATCAAATCTCTCACCAGTAGATAAAAAGCAAATTCAAGAACATAAAAGAAGAAGTTATATGTACATGGAAAAAGAAGAAGAAGAAGAAGATCAACAAGGGATCTTAGATGTGAACCACTCCATAACATGAATTGGTGCTTTGATCATACATAGTGCGATCTCCACTAGTACAGTCACACATAAGCAACAAGGACATATACATGATAACAATATTCTGCAAAATAATCAAAACAAAAATTCACCAGAATCAGAATCTAACTGATGATCTTAAGTTCCAATTACTTCATATTTCAATAGCAAAATTCTAATTTCAATCTAAATACAGCACCAAAATCAAAAAGGTGAAGATGAAATTAGAACTAACCCGACGATCCAGATAACGACACCGATGATGGAGAGAAGGAGAGAGAGGAAGGCGAAAGGGAGACCTAAGAGGAAACCGAGAGGACGGCAATCTCCGTCGCACATGGTGGCTCCGGCGAGTTTTTCAGTGATGATAAATTTCAACGGTGGTGACTTATGAGTCGTCTTTCTGAATTTGTTTAGTAGTTGAAAGGTCTTTTTAGTGTAAGACGCGGCGTTAGGTGCATCTGCCGTGTTGCTATTTAATTTCGTTATAAAATCACTAATTATTATGATTACACGTTGAAATTTAATTGCATTGCATTTAAGAATTATATTGACCGTTCCAAAATTATAGCTGCAAATTCAAATTTTTTCAACTGTTTTTTTTTTAAATTAAAAAATACTTGATGTGAATTTAGAATATTTAATCAATTTGTAATATTTTTGATATATTATTAACATGAAGTACATTTTTTTCTTTTATTTACTAATATATTGATCCATGATTGACCCAAATTAACCACTCACTGCCATGTAGAGTAATCCGGTTTGTTATCCAGTTCGGATTTAAAAACATTTAAATCTATACCAAATTCATATTTAATGACGTGGATATTGGAATGATGAATATTTTTTTGAAATTAATGATTTCGAAAAATTAATGAATGTATATTTTGGTTTAAAAAATTTTTGGTATTTAATTTTTATTAGTTAATATAAATATTTATTTTTATTAATCATTTATACTTAAAATTATAGAGAAGTATAGAGATTTGCTTTCGTCGGCAAAAAAATAATTTAGTTGTTGAAGACTATTATTGGAGAAATGGGTTTACTAATTGAATAAAACAATCATGAGAAGGCCCATTTTGTGTTCAAGTGTTATTCAATTAACGGATAGTATTTTATGTGTTCAGGCCCATTTTCTGAACGTGGCATATTTTCCAATATTTTATCTCATATCTTCCAATAATTAACTTTAATGAAAGTCAAGAGACAGATGTTTTTTTTTTTCTATGAAAAGGTACTTACCAATCTTGTCATAGGTTAAACATTAATGTCTATTCCAATTGGTGATAAGTTCCTACCATGTTCAAAATATAGACCTTAGTTGGACATTGAGGCTAACACCTAATAATAAAATAAGAGATTCTATATGATTTAATCGGAAATTATTTTTTGATTATTTTTAGTATGTTTAAAGATTTTAATGTTATGAATGTATAATACAAATATACAATTTAAAATATGGTTGATTTATTCTTGATTTTATCATTATTTTGGTATTATTTTGTATTTTAGTTTTGATTAGAGTTCAAAATCAAATATTAAACGAATAACGAATAAAGATAAATAGAATGCTATTGGATTTTTTGTAATTAGGCTAATTTTTTTTATTATATTGGTTAAAGAAAATTTTAGTCAATTTTTTATTAAAAAAAATCGGTTAGACATGAATTAATTAGTTTAAGTAAAGATTAATCGATGATAAATCGATCCAACGATTAATTACTTTGATTAGGAAAAATTATAGCTGAATTGAACAAGGCGTTGATATTGTTTCATCTCTTACTTTTATGCTCCGTCTTTTCTTCGGAGAGTATTATTTAACGATCATGTACATTTTGATAGTTAATCAATAAAAGTTGATGTTCAAAAAAAAAAATGGTTCCTATACTATGAGAATGTCAAGGCTAGAAATTATTATTTGATAAATAATTCATTCAAATGAAGTCAAAAGATAAAATATTATATATATATATATGTGTGTGTGTCTATGTGTATGTATGCTTGTGGAGAATAACTTTTTGTGGAAAATATGTTGATTTGTCAAGTTCAGAGTTTACAATTAGAACCTCTCAAAATTTCATACACTATTGATAGCAATCGGCGAAATAAATTTTGAAAAAGTGCATCAAACTGTTTCATAATCTTTTTTTTTTTTTTTTATCATTTTTATTGTTTTGGGCAGTGTTTCATAACTTTGTTTATTATCATTCACTTTATAAATAATTTGTAGTTGCCAAATAAATTTCATAATAGCTAAACGAATGCATACGTAATACTCGAATCTCGACACGGAATAATATGATGAACTAATTGATTACAACCAAGTGGTTACAGCATGATCTTATTCCCTCTAAAAGTAACATCAATAAAATGACTTTATATCAGATATAATTTTTTTGAGTATATCTTGAATCTTAACAATCTTTTTTTTTGATAAAATTTGTTGAATCTTAATTATCACAAATGATTTAAGTAAGTTTACAAAAACAAACGCTTCTTAATAAAAAATTTAGTTTTATAAAATTTAAATTAGTATGTTGGCCATCAAATCACACACACACAAAAAATCGTTTTGGGCATACGTATTTTGAAGTGCTAATATCAATCATTATATTTGAAAACTCATCTATCTATTATTTTCCCCTATAAACGAAAAGGAAAAAAACAGAAACGAAAATAAGACCGAAGAACATCAAATATAAGCCAATTGCTGTCACATAAAAGGTAACTCATTGGAGACACAAGAAAAGATACAGGGAAAAAGTTTGATGTAAAAAGATGAAAAGGTATAAGAATACCAAAACCTTGATACAACAAAACTGTACGTAAAATTTATGGGGAAAAAAAGATAGAAGAAAAGCAGATAAATAGGATATCCAAATGAGTTGATTGTGACTTGGATCTCCGGAAAGTACGTATATGTCTCTAACGATCAGTCAATGATGTTGCGGATCAGGACCTCCTGGTGAAACCCTGTCCGAATCCACTAAAAACCGCCTCTCGTTATGACCTTTGAACTTGGAAAGATCGAACCCGAGTTCACGTAGGAGAACCTGACTATCCATATTACCCATGGTCGCGGCGCGATCTGCACGGAGGATTCGAGCTTGAGAATTCAAGAATGATGATGAAAATATTATTAGAAGTATAATTAGAGATTGCTTAAGGATCATATTAGCCATAACAGGTGACTAAGAAGAAGAAAGGTTCCTTGTGGGGTTTGTATATATGAGATTGAGAGAGCGAGAGAGAGAGATGGAAAATGAGATCAAGTTGAGAGAGTATAATGACTTGTATCCATTGAGATTTTCTATTTATAGATGATTAGAAACACGAACATAAACAAACAGGTTAAGGATCGAGTAGTGGAGAAAACATGATGGGATCCACAACAAAGTTGAAAACCAAATCCGATTCATAATTTTCTTTTATTATAAAACTCACGCACGGACACGCAAAGCATTAGCTACGTTATGGGTTATTCAATAAATCCAACGAGATCGAAGTTCTCAGGTGGATATATTAATTTCAGGGACCAGAAGAATTTACTTTACATGCATAGTTGATTTAGGAATTATTAAGAAAGTTTGACATAAGGTTCACTAGGATAATATAAAAAATTACAACCAACCTAGAGTCTTATGCTAGACTACTACAAGGTTTATCTATAGAGATATTAAATTTATTAATTTACCATTGTTATTTATCATGGCCTTTTTAACTTTTTTTCACAACCGTCGAATTTATCACAGCAGTAAATATAAAGTTTTTCTATTTAGTCAAATATATATACCGTAAAATCTCTTTAAATTAATACTCCGTAAAAGAGTAAACGCTATAAAAATATATTGTTCACCTCGTTAAACTATAGTACTCAATAAATTTTCTAATTTGAACCACTTTGAAAATAAAAAGTTTAAGATAAGATGTTATTTTAAAAGGTTCACATATATAATAATATAAATAATATATATACACACACACATATGTAATAAATATATATATATATATATATATATATATTTTGTCACTCAAAATAATTTACAATATAAAATTCTTGTGTTCTTTGGTAAACTTGAATTTTTATTAGATCTCATTTCTTCTTATTTTTATGTTGCATAAGAGATTATGAATTAATGATGTTGTGTTTCCGGACAGTTTCAACAAATTTTAAATAACTCTAGCTAAATGCAATAATTACTATCATTTATGTAACTTGTTCCAAATGTATAACATTATCGTCAATAGTCACAATTTATTCTGTCTCTTTGTTTTCGACAAACATTTATTTTACGTTCCTAAACTTCTAACAAATGCAAAATTTCTACTCCATTAGTCCAGTAAATCCATTGATATTTTTATTTTTTTTAAATCCATTTAAATAACTCTAGCTAAATGCAATAAATACTATAATTTATGTAACTTGTTCCAAATGTATAATATTATCGTCAATAGTCACAATTTATTCTGTCTTTTTGTTTTGACAAACATTTATTTTACGATCCTAAACTTCTAACAAATGCAAAATTTATACTCAATTAGTCCAGTAAATCCATTGATATTTGTTTTTTTTTAAATCTGTCTTTTTCAATCTAACGAAAATCTTCTAAAATTTCAAGTTAATTAATATCCAATCACATAAAATAATCATTTTGAACATTTGCATTTTTGCAAGTCTTAATTTCAAATGTTTTATTGCTCTATCTTTCTTTTTTTCTTCTATAAATGAAAAGGTAATACTAAAACGGAAAAGACTGGGGGAACATTAATTATTTATAAGCCAATTGTTGTTACATAAAAGGTAACTCATTGCCAGACACAAGATAACACACACAGTACAAGTTGGATGTATCAAGATAATTGTACAAAAATACCAAAACCTCGAGACAACGAAATTATACGTAAGCTTGACAGGAAAAAGAAAGATAGAAGAAAAGCATAAAAATAGCGATATTCAAATGACTTGCATGGATCAGTCACAATTATTTGTGCTTGGATCTCTGGTAAAGTTTGTAGGTAAACAACCATTTAATGGTGTTGCGGATCGGGACCTCCTGGTGAAACCCTGTCGGAACTAACCAAAAACCGCCTCTCATTATGACCTTTTAACTTGGATAGATCAAACCCGAGTTCACGTAAAAGAACCTCACTATCCATAGTGTCCATAGTCATGGTGTGATCTGCACGGAGGATTCGAGCTTGAGAGCTTAAGATGGGTGATGAAAATATGATTAGGAGTATGATTAAAGATTGCTTAAGGATCAAATTCGCCATATCAGGTGATTAAGAAGAAGAAAAGTGACTTGTAGGGTTTGTAAGAAAATGAGAGAGAGAGAGAGTATGATGACTTGTATGCATTGAGATTCTCTATTTATAGAGAGAACTAGAAACACAAATATAAAAGGAAGATGTTAATGATCGAGTAGTTTGGGTAAGTGGAGAGAACATGATGGAATCCACAACAAACATGAACGCCAAATCCGATTCATATTTTCTGATTATAAAACTCATGCACGCAGGTACACAAAGGCATTAATTATGATATATCGGCTATTCAACTGATTTAACGATCGAAATTCTCAGGTGGAAATCTATATTCCAGGGACCAGTTAGAATTTACTTTACATAAATAGTTGACTAAGAATTTATTTAAAGTTTGACATAAGGATCAAAAGGATAATTGTATTTAAATTACAACTAAGTAACTAACCTATACTTTTATGCTAGGCTAAGACTACTACTACAAGGTTATACATATTTTAATTCATTAATTTCCTTTTGTTATTTATCATGAATTGTTTTTCTAACGGTTTTTAAAACCGTCGAGTTTACCATCGTAGGTTCTAGGAATCACTTGTATATAACAAAAGAAACGGTATGTCGTGGGATAAACATTAGTTATCATCATAATTTTTATTTAATCTAATTACCCTATATATTTAATTTAAAGTACTATTTTTAATAATTTTTTGTTAATTTGGTTCGGTTTTATAATATTTGAGCTTGGTTCAAGATTTAGGACTGTGTTTTTGTTTCAATTTACTTTATTATATCATTTAAGTTATAAGCGTCAATCCCTGCTTGAGTTTATATAATTTATGCATAAGGTTGCTTGGTTTATATAGTTATGCATAACGTAACATTGCATTTAACATACTTTTTCCTCGTACTAATTAATTGTAGACGATATTGTTTTAGGAAAAGAATTCTTTTTAGAAAATTGGAAAAAGTAGTTCTTATGTTTTTATTTGTGATTTAGGTAGTTTTAGGATATTTTTCAAATAAATACCCCTTATTTTCCTTTTATAAAGCGACTCAAACCTCAAAAATTACATAAATCACAAATCAGACACACAGAAACTACCAATTTAATATCAAAAATACCCTTTTCTTTTGGTCGCAATTTTTGAATATGTGACAAAATTTCTGATTTTATTTTGGTAAATAACATGATATTTCTCATTTAATCTCAGAAATAGAGATTATACATAAAATATGAAAAATATAGGAAAAAGGAAGACAAAAATGAAACATATTTGTAACTGGTTATTAGATTCAAGATGATGATATATATCAACAGATGATCAAGACTGCACTGCAACATAAGTAAATATATTTGTGGCACAAGAGTGTGTGTTTAATATAAGTGATGATACATACAGTGTTGTAATAGAGGTAAGTATGTGTTATGACACAAAAATTGATGTTGAAAAGTTGATACATGAAGAAGATCCAATAAAAAGTGTCACGTAGACTTCAAAATCATTAGAGAAACTACGTGAACCCTATCGTAAAGAGAATCTCAAACTTGAGCAGTTTAGGGTTCATGTTCTTGAAAAGCATATAAATAGAACACAACTCTGAATGGAAAATGTTGTGTGCCTAGAATTTTATTGAGAAAAGTACACGTGTGTGTGATCTCGCTGCACCGTATAAGATAGAGAGATATATTGGGGGGTTTTATTGTAAAGCTACCCTCTTCAAAAAAGATAATAAATGGTAATTTCTTTCATTATAATTTAAAAAAAAATAGTAGATATCATATACTATTAATTGTAGGTTGCGGTATTTTCTAATGAATGATTTCTATACTAATCCCAAAGATTGATTGTTACCAAACCTTATTAATAAATCTTCGTGTCACGTACTTATACACATTACACTCACTATGCTCTCTCTTCACACAAAATAGATTTAGCACATATATAGTTATTTAAAAAAAAAAACATTTGTTCTGTCAAACCACGTCAAAAAGGAATATAAGTGACAAAATAGGGCGGTGTTTGTTTTTCTTTATAATAAAAGTCGCCGACAATTATCCAGAAACCATTTAATCTATGTTCGTGAAGAATCGTGACCAACACCAGTATATGGTGTCTTTGTTTTCATGTTTCACATCGCTGTAATTTGGCTTTAGATATTAAAAGAGTAATTTTTTAGATAACTTATCATCATTGAGTGTTGATAAAAAAAAAAAAAAGAGAACTTACCATTGAGTATAAACAAATACATAGTACTAGATGATTTTAATAAATATTTCACTTGTTTTTCTTCTTTCAAACTCACGCACGTTGTTTTTAACCAAACATTACGTTGTTTAATAACTTGTTAAACATTTCCAAATCAGCAAATACCATTGCTCGTAAAAAAAGAAAGGCTGGTTGTTGCAATTCTAAGTCACAGATTATTTACGTCGAGTTCTCGAAAAAATAATATTACTCTAAAAATAAAAATCATTAGTTGTTTTGCAAATTGCAAATAACGGGACATATATATTTGATTTTAATCATTTATTGTTTTTCTTCATAAAAGATTTTTAGTAATTTATCCTATATATTTAGCTATATTCTTACTTACATCATTTCTTTGTATGTCTTGTTATGTATATATGAAGACATATTATGAACTTTTTCAACAAAACTCAAACTAATCTTCAAGGTCTATAAAAACCAGATAATTTGTTGGATAAAACATTTATAGTAGTAGTAGTAGTCAGTAATAAACTAATAGTAAAGATCCGTAGGTAAGAAAATTTGATTCTTAACTTAATTAGATTTAAGAAGAATCATCCCCATTCTAATTTTGCCATTCAACTACATTCTTTGGCTAGTTATTTTATAGTATATAACAATTGGTCCTAAGCTCGACAACTGTTGGCATTGCCCACATGGAATATTATGTCGGTATGGCTTATATCCACATGCTCTGTAGGTCCCCAACAAATTTTATCCATTGTGACTTTTATTGGACTATATGCATTAGATAACTGGAAAAAGAAAAAGTAACCAACGGCGACAAATGTACGTCTGGATTATTTTAAGGGTTAAGGTGACTCAATAGAATATTTCGAGAAAAATTATGTCAATAATCACAACATAGTTTAAGATGGTGGCTGCAGGAGAAATGCCACTTATATAGCAGCGTGACTAGATTACAAGTCAGTAAATTTGATGCTCTTAGATTCGGTTTGACTATTCTCTAAGAGCATGATTATTGATAGTAAATAGGTTAGAGGTAATATATGTTGGAGGTAATATAGGTTGGAGAGAGATAGAGATAGAATGTTATATTTACTGGTAATATAGATGTTATTTTTAGAACTTTTGGTGATAGTAAATATAGATTTTGATTTAATTAAATTGATTTAATTTATATTTACTCACTATATTACCTATTGATAATCATGCTCTAAGTACTAGTAGAGGTTTAGATTAAAAGATTTATAGATATTATTATCCAGGGTCCCTAAAATCCATCGAAAAAAGCAGTCGTATAAATTTCATCTTTATGTTTCGCCGGGATATATATATAGAGAGTTCTTAAGATTCAGTTATTTACAATTCTAATTTCTACATGGTGGTAAATAGTTCCATACAGAAACAAAAGACTATGACCGGTGATTCCAATCCATCGCAGTAATTACAGAAGTGAGAGGGAAGGAACATGTAGGAAAATATATATACTTTTTGCTTCTTGAAAATAGCTGAAATTATTATGAACAAAAGAGATTATGGAATATTATTCTCTAGTTATTATTATTTATGAGTCATAAAACAATATATATATATATATATACATGATTACAAAGTTAAGATTTAGTTTGATGAACAATATTTTAGAATATTTTAATTGACCAATAATGAGCATCTACATAATATAAACTTATTCATAACAGAAATATCTTTTTGAAGTAAATAATTTTATCTTTTTACAGACAATTATGCAGTAAAATATAGATTAAGTTTTTTTCTAAAATGGTTTACCAGTCACATCCTTTATACAACAAAAAATAGTACAAGGCAAATTATTAGAATATTCTCGAATCTTTATCTAAAGAAAATCCTCTAATTTGATTTTTAAAGTTAAATTCTATATATTTAATTAGATGTGATTAGCGATACTATAGTTTGCAAACATAATTCCTGTAAATGTTTCAGAAATTTGATTGAGATGGAGCGTGTATCAAGTTAAAAATTTTATTGGTGTTGCGAAGTTTGGATTTAATTAGCTTTAATATATTAGATATATGTGAAGCTAGTTCACAATTTAAAGCTTCACATCTATTTAATACTCTCTCCGTTTTAAAATATAAGATTTTTTAAAAGTTTTGTTGTGTTTTAAAATATAAAATGTTCTCACATTTTTATGTATTTTTTACTTTATTGAATATTGTGTGACTAATAATAATTTATAGTTTTATAGCTAATTAAATTATTTTTGTTTATATATTAAATAATACTTTTTAAAAATAAAAGTAAATTTTTAATATGCGTATTTTAAGATAAAACGTCATATATTTTGAAACGGAATGAGTACTTATTTAAACAAAGAGATGACTGGTGGAAATATAATTTTCGTAAAACTCTCCATTCGCAAACTTATTTTATTTTCCTAAGATCTTAACTTGCTGCCACGGTCCTCAGTTGTTTTGTTCACTCATTGGATTGGTTTTGCTCTCAAAACTGTAAATATTTTTCTATCGTAAAATGCATAATACATAGTAGATTCCGATTTTTTTCCATTTTAGTATCAACAGAATGTCACCGAGTGATTGCATAATTCATCCTTGTTCCAAATACTATGTGTATTAAAAGTTTTCAAAAATAAATTTAACACAACTCTGAAAGTAAGTGTTGCCTTCCTTAATTAAAATTTAAAAGTATGTATAATACATAACATCTATATGTGTTTTTAATAATATGAGAAAATTTAATGAACTTATCGGTTCCTCCTCGCAACAAGAGGGAACTGAAAGACAAATCTGTTATTATATATAAGGTTGTATAATTGCCAAACTAGGACGAGATACTGAGCTATAAATCAAAGATGCTAATTGTAAAAAAATTGATATTTGTGGGAATCAAATTTTAATTAAGGTTCATCCAATATCAGGATGACATCTGAGGTCCCGTCTCTCTTTTCAGTTAAATCTGTTGATGGGACAAAATGCTACATTTTCTTGAGGATGTTTATTTATAATATATTCATCATTAATGTGTATAGTTTATTGTGATAAGAATAACTTTTGCTGATTAAGAAAAGGAAAGCATATGCATGAAAGTGACAATGCCCCTTCAAAAACCTTATCTATCCCTTCCAAAACCTAAGAAGGCACCTAAGTACTAGATTCCAATGATTCGATTAGCTATTATTTTCTTTTATCAAAATAAATAATTAATATACATATATATATATATATATATCAGTAATTCTGTTAGCTATTATGTCTATACATATGTAAGAAAAAATTTGAATGCATATACGCAAAACAAATATCCGCTGTGGTGAAATTGGCATGACGGATACTAATATTTTTATTTTATTTTGGAAAACAGAATAAATGCATAATAAATTAAGAAGATACGTTACATCGTGCAATGACGGCGCCATATATACTCACATCTCTGTCTCTCCATATAACTCCAATATAAATACTTTATAATAAAAAATTACGGAGGTAGTTTGGATCGAAGTCTAGACTCTAGAGTTTGTCGTTGTTGGCCGGGTGCGTCCACGTAAGTTAATTCAGATGGCGTTGAAACTAACAGTTAAACTCTTTAAAGTGATGTTCATGTGAGTCCCAAAGAAGACAGAGTCAGCGGCAAACACAAGTGGCTAAGTGGCCACGTGCGCATTTCACGTTGCTGTTTTGAAATTTTATCTTAAATCTTGTCATCTCTGCAGTGACGATTAAATGGGACCCAGAGCGGCGATGGGTCTCGGCCGGATACATTGAGCTCTAGAGTTATTCGGTGATTCAAAGATTGTTAAACATTGTCATTTGCGAGATTGAATTGCATTTTACCTATTGTAATAGATAAGGTTGCACGAGTGATAAGACCGGCCTTTTGTGCATATTCTTGATTTATTTAGATAAGTAGGTTATACATTCTTTTTCAAAAAAAAAAAAAAAAATCTCAGTGTCAAATCTAAAGAAAATTATTTTTGAGAACAACCTTAGCAAATATGTTCTCATCTATTTATGAAATTTTTTTTTTTTTAAATTACATGAAAAATTCTATTTCTCTTTATTTTAATTTGGTATTTACCTTTTTTTTGTTGTTGTAATTTTATACTGTATACTATTTAGGTGGAAATCCGAGTACATGCACCTTAGATCCGGGTTACTTGAAGTTTTGCACACATGAAAAATATAAATTACAAAAAATGTTTGAATCCTTCCTGAAATCGACTTATATAAAAAAATATATAGTATCTTAGATAATATGGTTGATATATTTTCTAGTTTAACATATTATTAATTTCACACCATCATATAATTAGCTTATAAAAAGAATATTTTGGCATAGAAACAGAATTTGGAAGGCAATCTTATACGTAATTCAAAATAGGAGAAATGTGTCAATATCTCAAACGTTCTTATAGTTTTGGCCCCTACTCAAATAAGTGACCACACCAACCAACCCACTATGCAACCCCTACAAACTCAAGTGACCAGACCAACCCACTATGCTAAAAGATTGTTATGGACGAAATTATTGAACCTGACCAGTTCTGGAGCCCCTTTTGTCTCTTCTTTACCCATTGTAACGACTTTGAGCCGACAAAGAAACTTTCTGACATGTATGTAATTCGATGAAGCTTTTGGATATTTATGTTGACATGACAAAGAAACTTTCTGACATATATGTGTGATGAGAGAGCATAGTGAGTGTAACACATCACGAGTGGAAACTTTTATTGATAGGATATTGCGCAAGGACAGACCGATTAATGAAACACAGTTTTTGGAAGAAAACAAACACATACTGATGCGACCAGGCCGTTCCTTAATGCCGCAATTTGTTGCAACTCATTTTCTGGGACAAGTCATTTCATGACACGATGTTTTTGAAATGGATTAACTTAAGAATCATTTGTAATTTTCAAAAAATAAAAAATTCATTTATAAACGTTTTTTTTTTTCTAATTCCGAAAATGGCACTGCTTTAGTCTGTATAACTTACAAACTTTATTATTTTGTTAGTTTCTACCAGGGAAAAAAAACGAAAACAAAAAATTATTTTTTGCAAAGTTTCATTTTTTAATATAGATATTTCGAGAGTGTAATTAAATCTGTATTATATTTATATGTCACTAATATAATAATATATTACAATCCATCAAATAAATAGCAAAAACTTGGCAATATATATATATATATATATTGCAAAAAAATAGTGGCAGTTTGACGGTTAGAAAAAAAAATATTTTCATTATAAAACCATTTAGAAAAAGAAAATAAATTTTACATGGCGATATCAAAAAAGAGAATAAAAAGACCAACTGCGTGGGCCAAGTAACTATCCTGAAGGCCTATTGGGCACAAACAGGCGGGCCTCTAAAATGATAGCTTAATTCACATTTCTTTTGTAACATCTAAATTAATTGGAGACAATGACAAAAATGCTGAAACTTTCACAATTTCGATTAAAAATTTATAAACAAAACAAAAACAATTAAATGGACCACGTAAAATTAAGTTTAGAAAAAGTCAACTTTAATAGCAAAATTGCACAGTTTAATTGTCATTAAGGACAAAAAAGCATTGTCCTTCTCAAAATCCCAAAATCGAATTGGGATGGAACAAAACTGTAAGAGCATCAGCATCTGCCTTCCAAATAGCACGTGAGTATCTTTCAATCTTGTTTAATATTAAATTTATTAATATTATAATGTCTTGACGAATGAAGACGCGACACCTGACGACATTTAATGAATTTAATGAAATGGGTGTCTTCCCATAAACACCGTTGTTGATGGTCTAAGTAGCGAAATCTAAAGCTTCGAGACCTCTTTCAAAATACTGGTTTCAATCTCGAGGAATTTTGTAACCCTAAGTTTTTTACTTATTTACATGTTTTTCTTTGAACTTTTATTATTTTGATCCTTTTTATTTATTGTACATTAAAAAAAACTTTGTTAAAAATAATATTTAATATTTCATCATTATATTTATATTAGCTCATTTCGTTGTCTACTAAGCTATTGAAAACCTTTACCAGCACCTCCAAGATTTGGATTTAGAACTCATAAACCCATTATACTAATCAAAGGAATCAATGAACACAACTATATCGACAACTATACATTAAAAATTCTGCTACAACCGATTTTGATTTTTCTTTTTTAAATCAATTTTACTTATGTCATTCTTGACGCTTTCGAGTTGGAATGAAGCTTTTCCTTCTTCCAATCATGGTAATCAATAATTGTATTAAAGATAAGGGATCGAAATTGATTTGGATCAAGGGCATAACACAAATTAATTTGGAATTTTAGTGGGGTGCATTAACTACTTTCAAAACCAATTTGCAACTAGTGAACTGGTATATATGATATATCTCTTATATACAATAAAGTTCTGCCATTTTATAAGTGACCGTTTAGTATCTCGAAATCAGCATACTTGAAAAAATAGCTTAACGGAAATGAAAAACATGTGTCAATAGGTATATAACTTTATGCTTACATATAAAGACAGATCGCCGGTCATGAGGTTCCAAAAGCTAAAGATGGTGACCGGCCAAAATCACCACGGTAAAAGAAAATATGTCGAACGTTGTGTTTGCGTATATGAGCGTATATTAAAAAATCACCAAAACCTATTTCTAAAGAATCCATGATGTCGAACCGTGGATCGGCGGATGTCATCACTTTGACCACTTCTTATTTATTTATAATGTACATTATATCATGCATAATGCGATACACTCGAAACGAATAATAAGTGTAGTTAATTTTGACAAAAAATGATATATTTTATAAAAAAACTTTGACCAAAAGAGAAGCAATTATAAAACCTCAAAAAGCAATTATAATTAATATAGGAGTTATTCAATTAATTGGCACATGCATGTGTATATTCCTATCGACGCTTGAGGATTTCATGGGACAACCATTTCAATACCATATCGAAGAATATATGAAGATTCACTTTTTAATATCATTGTTAATGAGAAGAACTAACGCTTATATAATAACTACTATAAAAATAGACGCATTATTAAGAATCTAAGTAGGAGATATCGGTAGTTGACTAATTATTTCTTTATTTAATTCAAGGTCTTTTAGATATCTCATTACTCGACATATACTTAAAGCTAAGTAAAAACGGAAAACTTAACAAAGGAAAACTACATTTGAAAAAGTGTCACGTCATCATGTATTTATAGAATACTTTCTTTGTTGTGGTGCACATTAGTCTCTACATAAAATAAAATATCAAGTCATCATGTATTTAATTGGAATAGTTAATATGATTTAGTAATTTGTGAAATAAGGAAAATTATGTTATCACAATATAGTATATATTTCATTACACGTTAAAAGTGATGGAATATATTTTTCTGTCGACCCATTAAGTGATGGAATCTAAAATTGTAAAATATTCATCATAATATATAAAATGGAAAAATAGCAACATAACTAACCATATAAAAAAAGTGGATTTCTTTTGTTTAACCATCACACTTTAGCTCCCAACAATTCGCCACAGTTCATGTATTCCATCCATGCTAGCTTTCGAAGGTCACCATCCCAATTCCATGCTTTCTCTAACGTCATTTTTATATCTTTCTTTATGATCAACATTATTTCTCTGCATGTGAAACATTTCATTATTAAAAATATACTGTTAAAAGGTAAACTAATTTAGAGTTGGTACTACTTTAGAAAATAAATTTTTTGATGATGCAACCTTCTTCTTGTTGTATTCTGCATTGATTTAATATTTTCTTTTAAAACTAAACTATTGATCAATAAGAAAATGAGTTATGTACAAAGAGTTGTAGAAAATATAAAAGAATTAGGACTTTGACTTGTTCCACGCACTAATTCGTTTAGAAAAATAAAATGAAAGGAGCTAATTTAAAACTCTTTAGCCAAACCAAGAATTTTGAGGAGTGAGTTTTCTAGTTCGAAAGAACTTCAGATCATGGCGAGGTTCTCACCACAAATATGCTATGTTAGAAGAATTAACGTGCATAAGATTTCCGATGAATACCCACATTTAGAAGTTATATAGTTCAGTGACTCTGAGTGATAAAACTTTAAGGGGCCGATTGATAAAAACTTTTAAAATATACTGGTATTTTAGGTTTTTAACTATAAATTTTTATTGTTGTAAAACTTTTAACTATTAAGACTGTAAAATCTTTGGTTATTATTAAAGCATGATTGGTAACAAAAAGCTGTAGAAATTATAACTCTTATTTTATTATATACTCTATTTTTTACAAATGTAAAAATATATGCTAAAAATAAATTCATGTGGTTATATAGTGACAAATAAAAAATATATTTAATCCATATAAATATATTTTTCAGTTTTTGGATTGATGAACTATCACTTCGACGCAATTGATGAAACCTTATGATGGTTGTTGATGCAAATAGTTTTATGAAAAAAATTATAATTAATTATAAAAATTTATTTGTGATTAATTACACATAAAATGAGAAAAAGTTTTACAGTTATTGTGGGGAAGAAGAAAGAGAAAAAATATCAAATTTTCTTTTTCTATTTATTTCTTACAATTCAAAAAGTCTCATATTTGTGATTTAAAAAAATGTTATGTCACTTCAGCTAAAATGAGCAATTAGACTTTAAAAGCTTTTAAAAACTAATAAAGTATAAAAGTTTGATTGGTAAATTTTTTGCTTTTAGAACTTTAAATTAAAATAAAATTAAGTTTTTAACCGTAGTCCATAACGAATTTGTGAAGACAATATATATATTGATTTAACTTTTAATTATTAATTAATTTTATTTATTTATTATTTGTATGACACAAAACTTTATTATGTACTAATAAGTTCAAGACATGCAAAGGTGGATCATGCAGAATGAGATCTCACTGACGGAAAAGTGTGGGTGCTGTCTGTTTAACAAAGAGAAGAATGTACGTTTACAAAATCACGGAGTCGAAGATTACTGAAGGGTTGATGAAGGTTTTTGTCGAACATGTACGAGAAACCATTGGCCAATAATTAATAAAAAAAATTAGTGATTCTATTGCGACAACACACAAATGATGATTTTCAATAAATTATCATCATTTGATGAAACACACAAATGATGATTTTCAATCAATTATCATCAAATGAAATCGATTTTGAAGATAGATAGCATTAATTTTGGTAGCGTCTATATGCCCAATAGTTGGGATTCGGTGAGGACATCAATCCATTAATTATATATATAATCTTGGATATCCAAAATTATATATATATATATATATATATATATTCAAATATATATATGACCTTATGTAGTATCATTTCAAATTTAATTAATTTTTTAGAAATTCAGTACAAGTTGATAATTTCTTATAAGGATTGCCTTGCTTTTAGTGTATATGTATCATAACAAAATTTAGTGACATACTGATAACTTTTTAATAGGATGAATATTGATAATTAGTATTGGTAAAACAATTAAAAATATTTAATTTTATTCCGCTTCATGTAACTATTCTTTTGTTAATATTAAAGATATATATATATATAGAGCTGGCAAAAAAAATGCAAAAATATAATTGCATGCATGCCTATATATACTGGAGTTTGGTCGTTCGCATGACAAAACAACAAACAAAAATATTGGTTCAAGTCATTAAACTTAATTACAAGTGCATTTCAAGAGACCCTCAATCTTACAGCGTATAATAAGATTTCAAACATCACATGCATTGACTTCGGAATTTTACAATATTTGACATGAAATCATAAGAATATTATACATGTTCTCGCAACACAAATTCTTATTGTTTACAAAAAAAACACACATACACACACACACACACACAAATCTTATCATATTATGGTTTTGAAGACAAGGGATAAGAGTGATGTTGAGGGTCAGGCCCACCTGGAGAAAACCTATCTACTTCATTTCGCACTGAAAGCTCCTGGCCAATACGGTTTAGTTCAGAAACATTGTAACCTAACCGATGCAAAAGCTCGTTACTCTCACCATCTTTACTCTTCCAGTTAACCCGTACTATCCTCCCTTCCATTCCAGTTACCAATAAAAATGTGAGAATAGCAAATAACAATAAGGCATTATAAGTCATTTTGCTTGATTTTGGATAAGATGAAACTTAACCAAACGAAAAGAACAAAATTTAAGAAAGACTCGTGTAGTTGGAGGGTGGGGGAGTGATCGGTGACCTATTTCAACTGTAGAAGATATGACTAAAATGGAAGCTTACAGTGAGTCCATATATAGATTAAAAAGGAAAGGATAAATAAGATATGATATTTCCATAGTGGCCACTAATTTGTTAGATACCTACGAAACATCAGATGCATAATATTTGTATATATAACTCCACTTATTAATTTTAATTAGCCTTTAACCGTGGGGTTTTCATTGGCCATATCAATAGCTAAACAACTAGTGGAGTTGTATTGTATATATTATGTATTATGTATTTTCTTATATATATTATGAAATAACAAAACACATCCAACATTGAAAAGAAACTCTTTTCTTTATTAGCAACAGCCGTGTATCGATCACTCGTTCGTTCACCCACCAAAAACCCTAAATTGCTTCTAAGCTAAGTTCTTCTGGAAATCCTATCAAAAAGTGTAAAGAGGTCAAGAGACCTAAAACATCTATATATAGGTGTAACCACAAATCAGTTAACCTATAATATTTTAACACACGATATGATGGAATATCTTCATTCCTGATTCAGCAATATCGTATGTTAACAGAATGGAAACTTCATAACTCCAATAGCAGCTTGCCACTTCATCCTTAATCATGCTCGCTTCTTCCTTCTAAAGGTTTAGAAGTATTGAAAAAGTTATTTTTCCGAAAGTATCTAAAGAAAAGAATTCAAACTGTTATTTCCTTGTAGATTAAATACATTCCTTTGAACTTTTAGAAGTAATGCATTGATGTTTATCATGTAAGTATGTTAACGAAAGGATTCTAGACTGTCCATGGGCACGTTACTTGGGTTTCAAATTGTTTATATAAATTGTAAATCTAAAGAAAATGGTTAAATGATTTAGGCTTCAAAAAGATCTATGAATACAAAAAGTAGGTTTTAGTATTCTCCTTGGATGAGGAGAATCCCTTCAACATAATTTGGATTGCACCTTTTCTTTTAGTATTTGCAATCTCTCATGGCCTATTCAAAATTTTTTTGGATTATATTGCCCATAGTATGTATCCTAATGGGTAAAGAATATGTAGAATGTCCTACATCGGATGTGGTAATTGAACTCGAGTAATATATAAGGGATATGGGCTAATCTACTCATTGCCAATTGATTTTGAGTTGGAAGTGCATAGAACTTAATATGGTATCACAGCCCGAATACACAATGGCGCGCTAATCCAGCTCAGAAAGTGGTCTGATGGCTCTGATCACCCTACTAATTGATGGCTGAAAAGTGTAGGAACGCTATTTTTACAATAGGGCAAACTGAATAAATTGTAAAGTTTATTGTATACAAAATGATACCGATATAGGAATAAGGAATGAGATTTGCAGAGGCGATACACTCTTTCCTTAATTCTGAAAATGCCCTGTAGTGTGATGGTTGGATGATGTTCCGAACCCCAGGATACAACTGCAACTATTCTGTTTTGCACAACCCAAAAATAGAATCTAACAAACGCTAGAGATGTGTGTACTCTTAGACTCTAAAGTAGAGAAGAGACATAAGGAGGATGTTTGTTATGTATGTGAATGAATGAAAAAAAAAATAGTCTCTCTCTAATGAGAAGACAATGGCCATGAGTTAATAGCCTCAAGAGCTCATGTAACCTCCATAAAAATAAAGAGGAGAATAACAACTTAATTGAGAATTAATTTTCACCTTAATTGTGTTGTTAAAATATTAATTTAAAAGAGATATTTGTTGATTTAGTCAACAATATAACTTGAATGGATTTGGACAAATAAGAGTAATTATTTGGGTTGTAAGCCCATTATTCAGATTGCAAATTTTATAATCCACATCCAGCATAGCTCGGCACACATGCGGTTTGAGTTTCTCCTCTAAATTTTGAAGTGGGACATTTGACTTTTAGTCAAGTTAGCTACTTCGGAGCTCATTTCGTATTCAAAATAACTTTGTTTTTGACATTTCAATACACTACCATGTAGTGTTTGCGGCAACGATTCTATCGTGCCTAAGAACCGGTCATTCCGGTGAATGTCTTCAACGGAAAATCCTTCGGAAGATAGCAAAAGCTACTTTGTCATAAAACGAGTTCCAACAAAAAAAGCATTATCTCGAGGGGACGTGATGGATTCTATCAAAATTTGCATAGAGATGGTGATGAGTTGAAATTTGCAAGCCAGAGGAGTTAGAGAATAGAAGATTCAGAGATGAGGATGTGCTTATAGCTAGAAGAATAACAAACGTTAAGGATCGTATAGTGGTTACTGGAGACTCAAATAGGAGCCTGGAAAACCAAGGGTTATGGAGGAGTAGTAGAGGTATATGGAGGAGATTAAGGAGTGGACTCTATACCGGTGGTTGTGGTTGTCTCTTTAGCAGAAGTAGTATGCTTAGGATTATTTTGGATTCAATGTTGAGTTTTCCCCAAAACATTCTTCATTACATCTCTAATTTCTTTTTAGTGTGATCTTGTTAATTCAAGGATAATCAACTTCAAGATGGAAAACTTTGACCATTTCCCCCTCTAGTTTAACAAAAAGTATGGTAGTACTCTTAATGAATCTCTTGTAACGTACGTTCAACTTGTAGTTTTCTGATAAAGCAAAAATGTTATACACTGCTTTCTTAACTTAAGTTTGACAATACCATTAACCTTTAACTGAAAAAATGTTAATCACTTTATCTATTACTTTATGTTCAACAGAAAACCGGCGTTAAACCTAGAAATTGGCTTACCAAATATAATTCCAAATGAGATATTATTAAATTAATCAAACATGACAACGCAAATGCCATTCGAGTTGGTAAGCATTACTAAACGGAAAAGCTCGCGTGCTTTTCTCTTAACCTATTGTGTTCTTCCGCTAATTCGGACAAAGTTAAAAGGAGATGGACCTAATACGAAAAAGGAAACAAAAACACATATTCTTTTGCCAAGGAGATAAAAATAATTAAAACTAATCTTAATCATACTTTTTGCGGAAATAATACTATTTTATGTGTCTTTTTCTAACAGTTGTTTATTTAAAAATTCAAATAAAAATTGTTTTAGATGCTTTGAAAAAACATATTAGGCGACACAAATTCATCTATAACTGTTATGTGCAGATTATTAAAAAAAAAAAAAAAAACTCCAACGCTACAAATGAAATTGTGAAACATTCTAATCCTTGTTGGGCGGATATATGGGCTTGTGACAGGTGTCAATTTTGATAAACAATTCGGATCGCCAAACCAAAACCAAACTAAAATTACTGATAAAAAAAAGGGACAAAAAAAAATCTTAATTGGTTCGAATGGATTAGCTTTTTTCTTCTTCTAATATCTATATCAAAAAATAAAATAAAAATTTGATATTGAACCAAACCGGAAAAAAAAAACTCCTATCTAAAACTAATAGTTAAAATTAAAGACACATATGATTAACGCCGAATACAAATTATTTCGGCTCTTGAACATCTACGAAAAGAGATGGCTGGTGCTCTATGCAGCGCATACTCCACTGTCTTCAAAACCAAACCATATCATACATTAAATTACTTTAAATACTATTATTCATAAATCGAAAATCCCATCGAAATTAATATTGCGCATATTGTATATGGATATTTCAGTACATTAGAGATCTTGGATATATGGGTCTTAAGGAAATGTAGAAATAAGAAGGTGTTTCAAAGAATAAAAACTTATCCCAAGACATTAAATCATGCCGCAAAAGAGTATTTGTCCTGAGAGAAATCCAATCAAGTCATACCGAAGAAGGTGATAATAGGGAATATTCAGATTTATCCTCCATCGCTTAAATGTCGGATTAATCGCTCGTGGAAATCATCGGTTCCCATCACATGTCTAGGATGGTTGTGTTTTTTGGGAAATGATCATATAGCTAGTGTTTATAGGAGCAAAATACCATCAGAAGACCTTCTTACCTCTTCACATTGAGATGGAAAACATGGCCCACATCATTTTATTTTATATAGCATTGAAGAGGCCATATTTACGAATATTTTATGTGCATGCATGTGTAGTTTATGAGATAATCATATAGTTTATCAGATAAATGTGTAAGCATCCACTTTCGACCTATTACGGTTTTTTTCGTCGCATACATATATGCAAAGATAGCAGTGGGATTTTTCGAATAGGTTGATTTTTGTATTCCACTATATAGTATATGAGTACGTATTCCTCACTGAATTCCTTTTCGTTTACTTTTACTTTTAAAAATATCTTCGGTAATTTGGTCATCTGTTTTGGATAATCGAACCTCTTAGAATTTAAACTCACATTATACTCAGAATTTAAGTCAAAAAAATTACAAAATTATCATGGCTTAGAATGCATTTAGTATAAATCAATCATAATTTGATCATGATCATGAACATATATAACTATACGTAATAATTTGATACTGTTACTTTTATCCATTAAATATTTTCAATCGTGCTTATAATTATCCTATTTGGATTGTGAATGATTAATTTATTTCAACGAAATTAATTAGTTTCTAAAATGATATATCCCCTGGACTTTTGGTGGTCATGTAACCATCCCATTATAATCCAAAAAAAAAAAAGAAGGAAGAAAGATGATGCCGTTTCTTATAGTTTTGGTAAGAACAAAAAAAACGACTTTTATTAAAAAAAAACAAAACTATCCCGATTAACATAAAAACAAGCATATTATCTCGTACGTATGCATAGAATTAGATGCACACACAGATATTCTACTTCAAGAATAATTTTATCTCAATGTTAACAAGATAGTATCGTAGTAACCTTAAAGTTACACCAAAGAACCCTTATGCAAAGCCTCGACGTTACAAGTTTGAAAACCTCACCAAAAGGATATAAAAGTACACATTTTTAGTGATGTCTAGGGTCTGGTCCACCGGGGCTGAGCCGCTTTGAGTCATCGGTATTTCCTAGGACCATTTTGTCGCCTTTCGATCGCACCTTCAGCTCTTCTGACCTTTTGAGAAGTTCTCTCATAATCTTTCTTATGTTCCCTGAACCTGAAGGGCTCTCCTCCGCCACCAGTGGTCGGCATTGATGCACTGAGAACTCGAGTAGAAGCAAGATAAGGCAAAACCATAACTTGAAACCTGACATATTCTTAATTGTTAGTAATATTGTTTTACTACTAGTCCTCTTCAAGCTAGTCTTTGGATTTTCAAAACAAAGGTGATATCTTAGATGCTTCCAATCATAGGTTTATATAGCTAAGCTATTGCGTAATGAATGTTGATCTTTCTAACTAATCTAATTGTCTATTTGAAAGAACTTAAGAAAACTATATTATAGCAGGCTTATCAACTTATTATGTGATCAAATTAAAGTTTTTTTTTTTTTAAGTTTGAGTTGCCATGGTCATCCATGCACTAAGTTAGAGTCGATCTAGTCAGATCTAGTTTAGCTTGTCATGTATTGCCTACAAGTCAATCCCCAAGATGCCATTTCCCTTTTCCCTACGAGATCTTGAAAGGTCGTCCTTTGCTGTGAAAGGTCCATTTTTCTAATACCATTTTTAAAAATAAAAGTAAAAACCTTTCCATGTAATTATTTTCTTAATCTTCTACATAAAAGAAAGATGCAATATGTTTTCAGTTATATATATTTTGGAGTGATGAAAATCATTTTCTACGGTGTATCAATCCCAAGAAAGTAGCTGAGAAAGCCAACATTCTTGAGAGAGAATTGTCGACTAAGTAGATCAATAACCAACTCGGCTTTGGTATATACAAGCACTAATTGTGACAATGATATTATCTATGAGATGAGAAGAACATATATATAAACATCAAATGGAGAGTTAAAAAAATTGAGATGAGAAAGAAATATATCTGTGGAGTTCAATATACAGCATCTGATGGACTGTGATGGTTTGTCCCGATTTATAAGAATTTGATGGTTTAGCTATGTAAGCATATCCTGATCCAAGTGTCTTTGCAAAAAGAAAAAATAAATGTTGACGTTTTTAATTGAGAAAAGATAGTTACATTGTTGAATGTCTTTTTCAAGTCTAATTAACTTGGATAAAAACTTTCTGCCACTAGTATTGCTTTATACAGGTTACACTTATCAATTTGATACAATCAGGTCTTCACTCAAAATAGTCACTGCAAGTGCATAACAAGTCACAATAGTATTTTATAAATCAAATTTACATAGACCAAACATTTTTCTTTCTAATTAGATACATATAGACCAAACATTACACAACAACAAAACTATATAAGAATGCATATATTAAAGCTAAGATGCAGAATATGAAATTGTATGTTTTATGCATATATAATGTAAATGAAAACTAAGACTAATGGTGCAAACTTATGAATTAAAAGCAATAGGCCATTGGGTAATATCAGAGAAATATAAATGTTTTTTTTTACAGAGAAATATAAATTACTAATTTCAAGATGATAAAAAAAAGATAATTCAAGTTATGAATTGTTCTATAACTCAAATCACAAATATATAGTTTATCTATTGTCGTAATACTAATACTTACTACTGTGAATAACAACTTAAGATTCTAATTTTTTTTTAATATATATTCATTAGATTAAACATGCATTAAAAAACTCAAGTATAGCCAAGTTGCTGAGAGAACTTGAGTTTTTGGCTCTTAAGCCCTTAAGCATTAAAAACAGGCTTAAGAGCCAAGTTGCTGAGAGAACTTGAGTTTTTGAACAGGCATTAAAGCCGAAATTAAATATTCCACAAGTGCCTTAAAAACAATTATCATTGTGATAAAGATAGTTGATCATCTATCTTTTTTCCTAGCAACTTAATAACACTTTTGGTGATAAGTAAAGTTCAACCTAAGATTAGAGCAATGCCGCTTTATTGAGAGAGTTTGTGACGTTTCATGAACTAACTTAGCATCACTTTACGAGAGAGTTAGTAATAATATTAAATCTGTGGTTACGTTAGAAAAAAAAGCTGTGAGTCGATGTCGTCTACTCCTTTTGGCCGGATCGATCAAAGTGTTACCTCCGGTGTTCGGGATCTCACCGGCAAGCTCAGATCAAAATCGATGGTGAAGTTACAGAACAATATTAAGAAAATGAGGTGCAAAAATTAATGTAAATTTTTGTTAATTGTAAAATTAAAGGTCAAAATGAGGTGCAAAAAGGAATAGAAGAATATTAAACCTGGAGAATAAAGTTAAGCGTATATTGTCAACATATATATAAGCTAAAGGAAAAATGTACATATAAACTTTCGGCATTTTATCTAAAATATGTGGGGACCTTTGCCTATTAATGGTCGACAGATTACCATATTAAACACTATACTTATAATTTTATTATCATTGACTCTACTTCACTTTTTAGGGGGCCTTTAGGATTTGATGTCGATTGTTGATTAATTGTCATTTATATATGACATAACCAATCATTATAGTACTACGTTGTTTAATAATTTTCCAAATACTTTTTTCCAGTTTTTGAGATGGAAAAAATATCAGGGTCCGTACTGATAAAATGAAAAAGTGAGCCGCACCTGCTACTATAAAGACGATACTATTTGTTTTTAAAAGAAACTTGTTGCAATTTACGATTGAATATGAAAAGAATAAGAAATCAGCATACATATAATGGTTGAAGGAGATTTTCTCTATAATGTTATGTGAAGTGGCACATTAATTTTCTAAGTATCTTTTCAATATTATGTAAAAAAATTGTTTTCATTACAAGTTTTTTAAATAATACAATGATTACTATAGATCAGATAAAATCATTTAAGTTTTTAAAATAAAATACTAGACTTAAAAATCACACATTCTTTAGATTTAATATAAATATTAAAAATAAATATGTAATCAGGTAAATACTAATAATCAAAATAAAATATGTTGGTAAAATAATCTTAGGTGCAAGTCTATAAATCACCATATTAAAATTAAATGAGATATGTATAGCACGTCAGCTTACTTTTATTATTTTATGAATAATATAATTTAAAAATAAACTTGCTACATTCTTTTTTCTCCATGGCACAGAGCATTTATCTTGAATTTTAGTGGTATATATATGATCTGCTTCGTTCGAATTAATATTTTTCTTATATGTATTCGCTCCACAAGTACTTGGATATTTGGTGGTCGAATATCCGTTAAAATCCGGATTTTAAATCGGATAACATGTCCACTCCCTGAAATTCCAAATTTAATTATAGAAATAAAATAAATAATGCAGTTATCACATTTTCCTGATGAAGTTGTAGAAATGTTTCATATGATGGTATACAAATTTCAGTGTAAACGTATCTTTAGGTCGTTTAATTATGTGTTGAATGTGATTATAAACGAGGAGCTTTCTCATCGTGCATTGTTGTTTCTCTTGAAAAAAACAAACATTTCATTTTATAAACAAAAAAAAAACAAAAACATTTCTCTAAAACCTTGTGGCTTAGACCGACACGAAGACACCACAAAATGTGCGAGAAAGCTTGTGATGGAGGCTCGTTTGACAACTTAACCGCAGTTGTGGTATGTTTCATGAAAGTGGACCAAAGGGGACGACCCGGTGATTCCATTGGAGAAGAGACGGATATGTAGTTTGACGCCTGAGGTTTTCCGTAGCTTGAGTAATCTGCTGGGTGGCTGAAATGGTTGTGAATAGGCTGAGATAAATTTGTGTGTATAAATTTTGTGTATGGTACGCGATTACATTGGTGTGTACAATCTGTTAATTGTTTTGTGAATAGTGAAAAGAGAAAAACTATACCGTTATCAGAATCAAATTCCATCGAGGAAACTAAATGTGTATTAGTGTTCTTGGAAGAGGTATAAAATACCAGATCAAATGAAAATTTATCCTCGATACTTCGGTTATAATGGTTTTTAGACTCATTTGAAAACTACAATTAGCGAGATGCGGAACTCGTTTTTCGCTGATTTGGATCTTTCATTCAAAGCAGACGTACAAAAATCATAAAACATTTCTCTAAAACAGATGATTTAAAGTAAACAAAGACGTTAAAAATTCATCTAGTTAACAAAAAAGAAATCTGTTTCTCGACCATTGATTAGGAATATACTCAAGTATACGATAAAATCAGATAAAAGAAACTTATTGAGTAGAAGAAGCTAAGCTAATCCCTATACCTAAGTTTGAGATAATAACTTTGGATTACCTATGGAACAAAAGTTATTTTTCGATTATCAAAAAACATAACTACAACATTTCAAGGAGATCAAAATAATCAAATCCACAAGCATAACTATCAAACCCCGATTTAGATTAAAGAGCAATTGTAATTTCCAAATCTGATTCTAAAATTGAAACAATCCCTAACATCAAAACATAAAATTCAAATAGAAGAGAAGATTGAACAAGCTGCTGCAGTCAATCAATGTGTAACAGAGTAATGAAACGACCAACATAAACAATAATCCATAAAACCTCAAAAATTCCATAATTCTAAAATACGAAAACATCGAATCCATAAGAAACTTACCAAAATAAAATAAAAAGCAGTTTTTAAAGATAGAGAAAGAGAGAAATCAATCTACCGATTGAAGAAATCATTCGTCACCTCCTTCTTTCTGGTAAACATAAGTGAGTCCACATTTGCCACAGTAATGGCGATCAAAGTGACTAGCCATGAACGTACCAGCTCCACAAGTTGCGTTGGGGCACTCTTTCCTCAAACGCTGAACCTTACCAGATCCATCGATTTTGTAGAATTGAAGAACAGCGAGCTTCACCTTCTTATGCTTGTGCTTGATCTTCTTCGGCTTAGTGTAAGTCTTCTTCTTCCTCTTCTTAGCACCACCACGAAGACGGAGCACGAGATGAAGCGTCGATTCCTTTTGGATGTTGTAGTCGGCGAGAGTACGACCGTCTTCGAGCTGTTTTCCAGCGAAAATCAAACGTTGCTGATCCGGTGGGATGCCTTCCTTGTCTTGGATCTTCGCTTTGACATTGTCGATGGTGTCAGAGGACTCGACTTCAAGGGTGATTGTTTTACCCGTTAGGGTTTTCACGAAGATCTGCATCTTTGCGGCGACGGCTGGAGATGAGAAAATATGAGATTGTTAATTTTGTAGGTGATAAAGGAAAAGAGGAAGCTACTAGGGTTTTTTTTTTAGCTAAGTTTACGTAACTACCCTTACTAGAACTGGGTTTGGTTTTGGGCTTTTAGTGAGTAGCTATTGGGCCCTTGGTTTACTGGAGTTGAAAAATAAAAAAATATAATTTGGAATCGAACCCTGTGCCTCTCGCATGCATATAAACTACATTTAGATCATTTTATCACCATTCTAATATACACCAACCCAATTATATTTCAGAATTTGGGCTTTTCAAGTGCATCATCTCTACTTTGGACTTTCCAAATACTTTCGTATCACAAAGATAGGGTTTTAGCTAGGTGATTCGAAAGCATACATTAGTTAGAAACTTAGAATAAAAAAAGTGGGATGAAAACCAAACTACTCTCACTTTAAGATTTTACTTTATAATTCTTATAATTCTTCATTTCCAGATTTTTTTTCATATTGATGCCTACATTTACTAACTATTGTGGTAAAAGTCTATGCAGACATTGCATAAATAAAATATGTTATTCGTGAGCTCGTGTATAGATTTGTAGTTTGGTAAGATCATCTCGTAAGAATTAACAAAAACAAAAACAAGTTCAAGGATTCGTAAAAAGAGAGTGGGGTCGGCTGATTGATACTCACTATCCACGCGCCATAAATGCCTCATCTTCAGCCTCTATCTCTATTACGTAATTAACTCACGATCGAGACTTGTCGACTCAATAACTCCTTTTTAACCTTCTTTTTTCACTATATTCTTTATGGATCCACTTTTTTCTTTATGTTGTAAACGTTTATGAATATTCCTCTTAATACCAGTAGGTTTTGAGCCCATCTCTTTTATACAAACATCGTTCTTTAGTCATAATTGATATCATTTTTTGGAGGGTCCATAAAAAACCTGTCCGCTTTAAAAATCTTCTAGAGAAAAAAAACTAAAAAAAAAACTATAGCTTACAGCATTTGATATGCTGCGTTGCTCAAATTGTAATTTAGATATAAATTGTTGTCTTATATAATGTGAAAAAAACCAAAAATGTTAGGCTGTTAGGTACGTTATATATATTTAATGCAATATAAAAGCAAAAGCCTATAGAGACAGAAAATAGTATTAAATCATCATCATCTTGGATCACGAGATCTCTCATTAGTTCCTTTCACTTCTTCCCCTCTCTATCCGTATCTTCTTCATTATCCCTTGTTGTTTACTTCTTTACTTTCGCCAATTCAATTGATTATAATTTAAAAGATCCCCATATTTTAGGATTTTTCATTCTTTTTTTCTTCAAACAGTGTTTTCATTCTATTTTCACTATTCATTGAGAGAGACTTGGAAAATTCTTTTGAGAATTTAGTACTTACACAAAATATTGTGAAGACAGCCGATCAAAATTATAAATTTCGTTTATATTATTGATAAGTGGTAAGTTGTTGGTGTACTAAGTACTAGCAAGCTCCTTAATAACCTTCCAAAGTTTTTCTATTTAAATGAAAAAACAATCTTTCAATAAACATTTGATACATTTAAAATATTTAATTACAGTTTGTATGGTTATTAATTAATTTATTACCAGAATCTTGTTTGTATAATAATTGTTTTCAAAGCTGGTTTTGATGAAAATGAATATATTACTAACTGGTTTTTTGAGATCCGTTTCAAACTTCTCTAGACTGATGTCTCGTATTTATCGACCTATAATTTGTCTACAAATTTGTAGCTCATAATCGTTTAAAACACGTCTACAACTAAAGTTTTGGGAGTATTTTCTGGTTCCTCATATAGAATTTTATAAACAAAAATACGTTTGTAGAATTTCTGACAAGAAGTTTTTGATTCTTGTCAAAAATCATCCAACCATAAGTTTGATTGAAATGTGTAGCAACATCAAATTACCGCAATAAAATGTGAGTGTCAACCCTCTTTTTTTGTTAATGGGTTTTCATTTTCATTTACATTTACACAAGAACGTTTATATGAGTTCTCAGAAGTCAGAACACAACATTAATTGGAATAGCATATCTAACTAAGAAGAGTAGATTAGGGAATGAGATGCCGAACAATATAAAAGTACGATACTGAGAAAACAGCTAATTTGTAATCACCAAGAGAAAAACAACATTGACATGCATACATGATGCATATATGTTCTAGTCAATCATACATTATTTCAATGATTAATGAACTAACATTATTGGATATATTTATCACCTATATCGTATAATTCTTTTTTCATGAATAGTAACAGTAAGAATTTTGAACCAATGATCGATGTTTTGTACGAAAGCTAGAGCTTTGTCGATAGTAGTGTTGGCCTGAGTGTTTACTTTCTTTATTTTCGTCGTACTAATTATAGACAAGTAAAAAAATTTTAAAAAGAAACCAATAGAAATTAGAAAACATGAAGAAAAAAAGAAAGCAAATATGGAAGAGGGGTCCATTTCTGCCATCGTCCTCTCGTCTTCAAGGTCTGCAACACAGTATATGCCATAGCCCTACTACATCTCTTTTTCATATTTTGTATACAGTTTACAATATAGTATTATTCTTCTTAAAAAAAAATCTATGGAACTTCATTATGTATTTATTTTGTACCCTAAAGCTTTTAGGAAATAAACAAATCACATTAATTACCATCTCTCTGTCGTGATACTGACAGTTTAACACTCTGGCTAAAGAACAAATGTTGTTCGCAGAGGTTTTCTATTCAAAAAAGAGAGAGTAAATTCTTGTAACCCAAAAAGTTAAATTCTGACTATGAATTAATTGTTCAAATTGTTTCAAGTAACTAAGTTTCTGCTAGGGGAAAAAAACACTATATATTAGATTCCAAAGAGTTTAATATCATTCATTGTCAAAATAATCAAACCCAAACCTGTATTTATAATTTATAATTTTTTCTATAACTAAAATAAAGAAAAAGTTGAAATTTATACCAAATATTTTGTAGTTAAGTTACTTTGGATTTTTTTGTCAAGTATATGGCTACAAAAACTTCAACGTTCGGAAAGTTTAAAGAGAATCAGATTTAGAGAAGTTCTGTGTTGTTTATTGAGATGACGAGCCTGTACATATATAGCTTCTCTCTGTAACTAAACTCTGAAATCTAGGCATATCTACACTCAGTTACAACAATATTTGACTATACAAGATATCTAAAAAGAATATGATGTATCAAACGTAGACCGAGTTGACCGGAGTTAACCAAACTCCAATCAAGTTTAGGCCATCTGCCTCCACAACCGCCTTTAGCTTTTCATATTTCGAATATTTGCGACATCGCATTTTTATCCTTATGGGCCTGAAATTCTAACATTATCGAAAATTGACCGTGTGCATTCTAATGTAATTATTTTATATTACTACGTATTGCACAAATGTAGGTTCAATAACATAATTCTCTCCAAATACAAATTTACGAATAATATAGCCAGTTATTTTGGGGTATTAATGTTACTCAATCCACGATTTCTTAATTCTCTTTTGGAGGTTCGTGTTAACGGGATGACTATGAGAGAGATCTACGGTTAATTTTTGCATGGTCTAATGGATCGATTTATAGACTTTGTTGCATTAGAAATAATCATCATGTACAAAAATACTTGAGATAGACGTTAGAAAATATATTATTTGATATGTACAACTCATAATTACTCAAAAAAAATAATTCTAAGAAAGAAGATTACTAACTACTAACTAATAAGCTAAGTCTACGAAAAATTGTTACTATGATAAATAGAAAAGCTAAGACACCAAAGTGTCAATTATTCAGTACTTAGGTTCCCTGATGCCCAACACTTCAATTATTATACATTTGCATTCAATTATTCTCGACGCTGCCTAGTTCGTCCTATCTACATATAGCCTACTATCCAGTTGGGAAAAAAGGACTCAAATTATTAATTTTTAGCTAATGCTTTCGATTATAATAGGGCAAGTTAATTATAAACATGATTAAAACTTTGAAGTCTTTGAATAAATTAATACTATAGATCATAGTAACATATCGCAAGGTCTCTCTTTATGACCAAAGAAGTTTAAACGTTGTAGGTTTTTTTCTTTGGTTATATGTGAATTCATTCAAAACACTTACCGAGGGAAATTGTTTTAGCAGCAACTTAAAAAGATTATGCAAAAGAGTACGTAATAGTGCCTTTTTGTACAAAAATTATAAGAGATGAGAAAGCCAAATGCATATGAAATCATGACAAGATGGGTGATGAACGTAGGTGACCGAGATGGAATTGCGGATACTTCGGTTAATTTTGGCCAATGAGCAAATTAACATCAGTTCTCAGATTCCAGTTTTTATATAATAATCCAAAAAAGTATCTAAAAGGTGCTGCTAAATGGAAAGATCTTATCAACGTCTGTGGTACCATATACACCCCCAAAATAGAGAGCCTTGAATACTAGAAGAAAAGCACCTACAACGAATTTCAAATCACTGCTTATTTACTTGGTATTGGCCATAAAGTTAATTCTCTAATAAAAAGGTTCATGAATTCCCACAGTTTATGTGATGTTAAAATGTATGTGGAGGCCGAGAGACGTGAAGGCCAGCTGACGATAACTGTTAGAACATTACAAGCATTATTAAAGCCAAACTTAGACTACAATGATATACGCCACTAGTGCATCAGCCATGATGTTACAACGAACTTTGTGAGACCCATGTGAGAGTCACGGTCTCTCTCTCTCGTGTTAATCTAAAAAGGTTCTCTTCACTTAGAACCAATTCGCCAAACTTATTCATAGGCCGGCCAAGATCAGTAGTCAACGATAGAAGTATTCAAAGTATATACATGAATTAAAATTTGATATGATATGAAAAAGTTGATATGATGGATAAGATATAGAGGGTGTAGGGTTAACTTAAGTTTCACGACTTGGAGGAAGTATAATGTGGAATCTTTTAGGATGATGGCAGATTGCATGCGCGTATGCTTTTTCTAAAGACATTACATTAAAAATCCTGCAATTTGTTTTTTTTTTTTATTTAACTTTGGGAGTCTTCAAGTTGACGACATTTTCCACTTTTTCTTTTCTGTGTTTTCCTCTAATTAATTATATTTTAATTGTCATCTATGAGACTATGATATCCATGCATAAACAAAGGCACCCAAATCTAGATCAAGTGAAATATTTGTTTGATTGTTTCCATACACACAGACATATATGTTAAATGAATAGTTTATAAAGATGATTCAAATTAATTTGAAGAATCATTGGAAATTATAATTTGTGGTAAATAGAGTAGGTTTCGAATTTATTATTGTTAAAATAATAAAAGTTTGGATGTAGGACACAAGCTATTGAAAATGTTTCAAAGAGAGTTTTAAATCGAGCTTTAGTTGTTGACAAACAAAACTTAAAACAATGTTAATAAGTACTAAATTGAACACATGAATTTTGGGGGAAAAAAACGTTGGCATATAAATAGACAATCCTATTTTCTATTGAAAATAAGTAACAACACTAATTATGCAAATATTGGTTTTAATTTTCCTTTTTTCTATTAATTTCATGGGAACGAAAAGATTACTATATATTTTATAATTATTAAAACAAACGAATATGCACAAAAATATCTAGACATTATTCCAAAACTCCAAACTAACATTCAAATGTATAACGTATGGTTGTGGTAAGAAGAAAAAAAAGTCTGAAACGTAAGTCTATTTCATTGCCTCTCTTTTTAGTGGAACGAGAAAAGGCTGTTGTGTATCATTATCAAGGAATTAAATAATAGGAAAAAATCTTTAAAATAATCATAAAGAAAGAAAATAAAAGTGTTTACTTCTTGTTCATAGGTGGTAGAACTATATATAATTAAAAAGGTAAGGTAGATTCTCAGACGATGACCTTAATCATAAGTTCCTAACACTTTTTTCTCCTCGAAATCCGAATCTCATTTAACGTTAGGCCTTAATCATAGTTATCCACATGAATGAAACACATACGATCTTGTGTAGTACTTATACATAAAAATAAACATGACCTTAACAAAATAAAAAATAATAAAAAATAATAAAAATGGTACACAAAATCAATAGTACTAGAGTCGAATTATTGCATCGCCGACTCTTATTAACAAGTTATTTTCTACCGACCAACATATGTATATATGTATTGTATTTTGTGTGAAACATATGGTTTTCATGTATTAGCTGTTTAGTTAAGGAGAAATTACAATTTGGTGTAATTAAGAGATATGTATATATGTATGCGTGTGTGTGTGCTTTTCTTTTATAAAAAAGATATCTATATGTGTGTGTGTAGTTTTTTTTTAACATTGTTATGACTTATGTATGTTGCAAGAATTTGAGATAGCACGCATGATTGAAGAATAATGATTGAGGAATTTTTATGTAACAAATTTAAATAGAAAGATATAAATATGTGGCTAAGAAGTTAAGAAAGATATATGTTGATATGTGAAATGGGAATCTTATAATAAGGAACAAAAGGTTGAAAGCAAAAGGGTATTTATTTATTTAGTTTACTTTCCTATTCTGAACCCTTAACTTCTGCCATCCTTTCCACCAACAATACTCTCTCTTTATTATTCTCTTTTTTTTTTGTTTCTCCTCTTCTTCATCTTGTCCTTTCATTTTTAGACCAACTAAAACCTATCAACAAAGTCTTTAAAAAAAAAAATCAATTCTCATATTCATATCTTTGGAAAAACCCTAAGACCAGAGATTCCAATTCTTTTTTTCTTCATTTTTTTTGATTTGGTACTAACTTGGGTCATTGAATCTGGTGGCTGCCATGGCAGATCTTTTGGGGATCTGCATAGAGGAGTTGCTTCTTGTAGCAGCTTTCAGGTAGCTGTCTCCAGCCTGCATCAGATGTTATTAACTCACTAGACACCAAACACTACATCAACAACAACAAAAAAAACGGCAAGTACTTTGAAGATTCAAACAAAGCAAGTGGGCAACCAAAACGGCACGCAAGTTTCATTCCAAACTCATTTTTTAAAAAAGTTAAAAAAACTTTGAGAATGTCATTATTTTGAGAGAGGTAACAAGAAAAAAAATGGGACTTAAAGGTTTTAGCGTCGGAGAAGGAGGAGGAGAGATAGTTGAGGTTCAAGGCGGCCACATAATCCGAGCCACGGGACGCAAAGACCGTCATAGCAAAGTCTTCACATCAAAAGGTCCACGTGACCGGCGCGTGAGACTCTCAGCTCACACGGCGATTCAGTTCTACGATGTGCAAGACCGGTTAGGTTATGACCGGCCTAGTAAAGCTGTTGATTGGCTCATCAAGAAAGCTAAATCAGCTATAGATAAGCTCGAAATCGCCGAGACTACTACTACTACTACTCGTCAAGAACCGGATAACACTAAACCGGGATCTTCTTCTTCCGAGCAAAATATGGTTTTCCAAAGAGATAACCAAACGCAGATGGTGGGAACGGCCACGGCGGTGAATCTTGATCCTGAAGACGCAATGAAAACGTTCTTCCCGGCGACGAGCTGCTCCAACATAAACTTCCAAAACTACCCTCATCATGATGACGACAACATAGTCTCAAGAACCACAACAACATCAAACCTTAGCCAAGATCTTGGACTCTCTCTTCACCCATTTCAAGGAAACAACAACACAGTAGTCCCCGAGACCAACAGTTTCACGACGACTCCGTTCGAGACGTTCGGGAGACTCTCTGGATGGAATCATCACGACTTGACGATGACGTCATCATCCTCATCAGAACAACAACAACAAGAAGAAAGGAGCAATGGTAGTTTCATGGTGAATCATCATCATCAACCATCGATGATGACATTGCTTAATAGTCAGCAACAACAAGTGTTTCTTGGTGGCCAACAACAACAAAGGGGTACCCTTCAGTCCAGTTTATTCCCTCATTCGTTTCGTTCTTGGGATCATCAAACGACGTCGGATCATCATCATCATCATCACCAAAACCAAGCTTCTAATTCTGTGATGTTTCCTTCTTCATCACAGTTTGGTTCTCATGGGATGATGATGATGCAAGGCCTTAGTTTCCCTAACACTACAAGACTACTCCATGGAGAAGAAGGAGACTCAACCTAACTCTTCTTCTTCTCCTCCTCCAAACTCACACCTCTAAACACAGGTTTGCTTCTTTCTTCTTCTTCTTTTTTTTTTTTTCATTTATTAAAATATATCTATATATTAGGTTAATTAAGACACAAGTATCTCTTTGATTTTCATTCAGACAACAATGGAGGATCAATTCATCATGACATTGAAAGAAAAAGGAGAAATTAATGTGATGAAAGAAGAGTACGCCATATGTTGTTACTTTTTTTGCTTGTTTGTTTTTGCGATCTCTACATTGATCATTAAGATTACGATATTGAACAAGATGGGTTTTAATTATGTGTGTTTTGGCTATAATATGGTCTTAGGTTGGGATATTGTAATCTCATTTTTTATTCTACGAGTGAGTTTTAATTTTCTGGTTAATTAAGTATGTTATCCATTTTTCTCATTTTTAATAATCTAAAACGTTCGAAAGCTCGTATAAATGAGTAATTGAAGAAGAAGAAGAAGAAGAAGAAGAAGAAGAAGAAGAAATGCTCGATCATTATCATCTGTGCAGATACACATTTTCTTTTTTAACATAGCTTCTGAGTTCTGATGACCTTTAGTTTAGCTGCTAAAAAGTTGCGACTATTTAATAGAAAAGTCAAAATTATCACAAAATTTGGAACTTTTATGCAAAAGTTGCTATCGAGTATTCAATGCTTTGTGACAGAGATATATACCCAAGGGTCTCGATATTTTAGTCTGTTTTACTTGGTCTTATTTGTTTTGAAAGAAATTATTTCTATAAAAATCATTGAAGACATTATTTATAGTTTTATAGGGTGTATAGAGAATAGCAATTATCACTGTTTTGGGCTTTTGGCACTGGAAATTTTTGTAAATAGGTTTGATGAAACAAATGATAATAATAGTATATATTGGTTAAAGGGGTTTGTACTTTGTAGTCACATGATTATCATCAAAAAATTCTTCCCCAACGATGATCATCATTTTCATACGAGACGTTGAAAGCTAAGAATGTTCGCACTTTGAAAAGTTTTGAATACAATTTCCACTAATTAATGAAAATTTATTTTATTTTAGAGTGACCCCTTTGGCCTTTTGATCAATGATTGTGCTTGGTTTATTGGGAGAGGTCAACAAAAGGATTACGAATATAGAATTTTGTGAATGTGATGGATGCATTTGCATTTTTAGAAGCTGAAAATCCACATGATAAAACGTTGAAAGATTTATCCAATTTGAAGTGTCAATATCATCTATTAAATTTTGGAATCTCCACATATCTAAATCATTTTTTAGCTTACTTATCTCATGTTTTCAGGCCCGGGGGCAAAAAAAGTTTTGGGTCAGCTAAAAAGAAATTCTAGTTATTTATGTATTTATGTATATTTATAAATTTTAAAACATGGGCCCTGTTTGCCCAAGAAAAACATGGATCATATTTCACAAAATATTAACCAGGGCCTATTAACTAAATAAAATAAGCAGGACTAAAGCAAATGTTTATATTAGCAGTAGCTGATAATGATAGTATTTTTGCAAACCAATGTAGTTTTGTTACACGATAAATGAAATTGAACTATAGATATATCCACATTACAATTGAATTTTTATAGAATTTTTAATTAGATGGAAAGATGAAGAGATTTATAAACAAGGAAGATTCAAGTTTATTAAGATAGATATGTAAAATTTGAAATAGATCAAAACACCAAGCTCAAACTGATTCTTTGAATAATATCATAAACGAGTTGAAGAAGAGTGGTTGTAGATTGACATAGTTAACCTTCAGTGCACTTATATATAATATATATAGTCACAAAGTAGCAACTTTTTAAGTTATATTCAATGTTTACATAAAATGTATATTTATATGAAACTACTTTTGATAAAACCCTAAACATATGGACTAATATTAGGCTTTTCAATATTGGTTATGAGTCTCTCTAACACTTTCACCATAAAGATATCACCAACTTAAACCAAACCAACAACAAAAATTTCATCAAAATAATCCATCCAATTGTCCATTTTTTGTACATAATCTTCATTAGTAAAGCTATATGGTTTTTAATAGTTTTGTCAAAGTCCTTTGGTCCAAAATATAGTCTATCCTTTAGGAATTTCATGTAGGTAGGAGTTATCGCTATATGATCAATAATAGACAATGTGTATTCAACATATTAATGATATATGTTTAATTGATTTTGCTTTTCTCTACAATGATCAATTCTCCGATCTTAAAAACGTTTCTACCATTTACTTTGTTGTATGCAACTGTGATAAAAAATATTGTTTGGTCCACAATGCATTTACAATCTTGTTCCAAAATTTTCTTTTAAAAATGTCGTCACATTTTTGTAACTATTGAGAAATCCATTGAGAAAATTTTCTAAAATATTTCCAAAATTATGTTTTAGAGATAATGTATAAAGTTGTCTAGCTCTACCGTGAATATAGAGATGAACTTTTATCATCCTATTCAATGTTATGGTCCAACAAATACCTAGATGTCCTTTATCATTGACCTGGAGCAAAATAATTTTTTTTTTCTTGAATCTCTCCAACTCATTTTGATCTAACACAATTAGATAAAATTGAAATATCAAAATAATCTTCAAAGACACACAAGTATAATAAAAGTGAGCAATAACTATAGTTGTACAACAAGCAAACCTTGGGAGAGTGTCTGATTCCATGGATGAACTTATGCAAAAATGAACATGGTTGGTATTCAGTCACCATTAATCTCAACCATCACATAATCAAATTAGCAATTAGATAGTTCAAACTTCTGTAAACTTGTTCTTTCCATGAGACGTTTCAATTATAAACTAACATATTTAACAAGTTTTGCTGGTGCCACATCTTTTATTATTTTTACCCTTTCCTCTATCTCAATTCTTTTGAAATCCATCTAATTCCACAAAAAATCAACGACCGATTCACTAAATCATCGAAAATAACCTATCAAACCCGGTCGAAACAATATATATGATAACAAAACTCTAAAATATATTAGATATTAGAATCAAATTTGATAAACCCATTTTGATTAGAAAATAATAAAGCGAAATTGAACGAATCATCATATCTTATTGTCTCTCTCTCCATAGAGTCATAAAGATTATGGTTTGTTATTAGGAGTTTTCCTTTAAACATAATATCATATGAGGCAATTTCTATAGAAAAGGCCTGGTTACATTATCGGATGGGAGTAGTATAACAAAAATGAAAATACAGTGGGTAATATGAAATGTTTAAGGAATTAGTATCCTTACTTTGCAATAACAGTTTAGACTTTAGACCAAAAACCCTTTGGTCATCTTCGTCAGAGATTTTAGATCTTGTTCGTAAAACCCTATCACACATTTCTTCCTCAAGGAGATGGCGGGGCCTCTGCTTCGATCTCTTTGGTCAAACACTACTCGAAGATCCTTCTCTTCTCTTCAATCATCACCTCCCAAATTCGGATACTCGCTTTCTTCCTTTCGCGCCTTCTCCGCTGCCACCGCTTCTACAGCTGCCGCTGGAGCTCCAAGTAGCTCCCTCGATCCTAATCGACTTCGAAACGTGGCTGTTATAGCTCATGTCGATCATGGGAAGACAACGCTCATGGACAGACTTCTCCGTCAGTGTGGTGCTGATATTCCTCATGAGCGTGCTATGGATTCTATTAACCTTGAGCGTGAGCGAGGGATCACTATTTCTTCAAAGGTATAGCATTTATTCAGATATGAGTCTGTTTGGATTGAAATTAGAGCTAATTGTTACTTTACACTTTGAAAATTGTTCTGTATATAGTGATAATTTTGTTGGTTCTGTTCTTTTGTTTTTTAAGACTTTGAGTCATTTTGTATTTGATGATATAAGAATTGAAGTTTATGTGAAATTTTTTGACAGGTGACATCTGTATTTTGGAAGGACAATGAACTTAACATGGTAGACACACCTGGTCACGCAGATTTTGGTGGTGAAGTATGAGTTTGATCCCTGATAAATTGGTTACTTTTAGCATATTACTGATTCTCATACTCAGCATATTTATATATTCCTCGAGCTGTAGTGTTTTCGAGTAGGAACATGTTCTTGTTGGGAAATTAAGGCTTTCTTTCTGTGTCACTGGAATTAAGATCATACGATTGTGCTAAGTAGACATGAGATTAAAAAAAAGAGAACTTTTCAGTACCTAGTTATGGTCTCATGAATCATGACAATTTCTTACAAATTTTGTATCTTGAAAATTTAGCATGAGTTGTTTGGTCAGGATTAGGAGTTAGGACATTCCTTACAATAGAACATAGGCGATATTTTTGTGACTGTTTTTGCATTTTGAATTTAGGTGGAACGAGTTGTTGGTATGGTTGAAGGAGCTATATTAGTTGTTGATGCTGGAGAAGGCCCTCTTGCACAGACTAAGTTTGTTCTTGCCAAGGCCTTGAAGTATGGGCTACGACCTATTCTTCTCTTAAACAAGGTAGATCGACCTTCAGGTATGAATTGCATTTACTCCCTTTCTTAGTAAAACCTTGTTTGTCTCCTTTATCTTGTCTAGTTTTTCTTGTTTTTTTTTTTTTCGTTTTAATTTTTTTTTCTCTGCCTATTTCCGTTGCCAGTCACTGAAGAGAGGTGTGATGAAGTGGAGAGTTTAGTGTTTGATCTTTTTGCAAATCTTGGTGCTACAGGTAATTAATTTAGCAAAATGTAATTTATGTATTCTAATCATTACTAGCATTAGTACTAAATCGAAATTTCTGCTGTCTCCACTATTTAGAGGAACAACTAGAGTTTCCGGTGCTTTATGCCTCTGCAAAAGAAGGGTGGGCATCTTCTACCTTTACCAAAGAACCTCCTGTAGATGAGAGGAATATGTCACAGTTGCTTGATGCCGTAGTAAGACATGTTCAGCCACCAAAAGCAGACCTTGATGAGCCATTTCTAATGCTGGTAATATAAACTCTGGTTAATGAAATTCTGAATTTCCTTGGCCAATATTGTGCATGCAACTTCTTTCACTTTTCTGATTGTCCTATATCAAATAGCCGAGATAGACTAACACAGCTCTCATGATTTCTGTTTGGTGTTCCGCACTTGATCTTCAGATAATACCTGTTTAACTTTGAATATTTGTAAGTAAGTAGACTTTTTGTTTGAGTTTATATGCAACTATATTCGTCAGTAAATCTCAAGAAAGCTAGAAGTGATTTTGTCAAACTAATTCCCTTGGGAAAGGAAGACATTGGTTGGATTCTTAATGAGATAATATTCCGTTTATGACCTTCAGCTTTCCTAGTTTGAATGTCTTCTTGTTATGTAGATAATGTGCCGAGTTCAGAAGAGATTCATATGTACATAACTATTAGTTTGAGTGTAAAAAATATCTGAACTGCTTAATCCCTTGGCAATGAAAATTTACTAGCGTTATCGCTTCTGACTTTCAGGTTTCAATGATGGAGAAGGACTTCTATCTCGGACGAATATTAACTGGAAGAGTATCTTCTGGAGTTGTCCGTGTTGGTGACAGAGTCAATGGACTACGTAAAACTGAGTCCGGCTCTGAGAAAATAGAAGAAGCAAAGGTTCATCTGCATATTGCTTTGTACTTGTTCAGTTGTGTTTGTAAACTGTGATGTCTCATCTGAGCAGATACAAACATCTTTCTCATAGGTTGTGAAGCTAATGAAAAAGAAAGGTACAACCATAGTTTCAATTGACGCTGCAGGGGCTGGTGATATTATCTGTATGGCTGGTTTGACAGCTCCATCAATAGGTCACACGGTGGCTAGTGCAGAGGTAATATCCAAATGGACCATTTCCCTATTTAATTCTTAGAAAATATATAAGTGATTTCTGCATTTAACATAACTTCTCAAATTCCGTTGATCCCTATTTGAAATTTAAGAAGCTTGAATAATACCTCATTTTTTTTGTCTTTCAGGTCACAACTGCACTCCCTACTGTTGAGCTGGACCCACCAACAATTTCTATGACGTTTGGTGTCAATGACTCTCCTCTTGCTGGTCGGGATGGCACCCATGTATGTTTGATTATAGTGACAAAACATAGCTCTAGTCATTGTACTCATGCTTGAAACTTTTGCAACCTCGGATTTAACTTTGTGTTGCTACCTTTTTTCATCTTAATTCACCTGTATGCTTCTAGCATTCAGAGTATTCAGTTGTAGACCACTCGATCTGGCACATTTTGATTGGCCATTGCTAATCTGTATGCAGTTAACTGGAGGGAAAATTGGGGACCGGTTAATGGCAGAAACTGAAACAAATCTTGCCATAAACGTTATTCCAGGCATGTCAGAGTCATTTGAAGTCCAAGGGAGAGGAGAACTTCAACTTGGTTTGTGCTCTTAGCCTCTTACAGTTTGTGTTCAATGTTTCTTCACCTGTAAAGATGGATATAAAATATGAAACACGCCAGAAAACATGTAACTGTATTTATTTCTCTATGCCAGGTAAATTAATCTCTGTTGTGTTTAACAGGTATCTTGATTGAAAATATGAGACGGGAAGGTTTTGAGCTCTCGGTCTCACCACCTAAAGTCATGTGAGTTTCATCTCTTTGTTTGGTTACAGAAGTTGAACTACATACTGTATTAGTTGTATAGTCAGAGTTAGTTGTATAGGTTATCATACGTTGGTAGTGCAGGAGGGTTAAAACTTTGTCGTTTTTCTTTTTCTGACTTCTGAGCATTTCTACTAACTGATTCAGGTATAAAACTGAAGGGAAACAAAGGCTTGAACCAATTGAAGAGGTGACTATTGAGATTAATGAAGAGCACGTAGGATTAGTGATGGAAGCTCTCTCCCACAGGCGGGCCGAAGTTATTGACATGGGTCCTGTCCCTGGAAATGATGGTAGGACGAGACTGTCATTAACTTGTCCTTCAAGGTTAGCATACTAACTTTAACTACTATAAAATTTTGTACTCGCATTCAGTCATTTCCCTTGAAGAAATATAACCAAAGTATACTTGTGTTCTGCAGAGGTTTGGTTGGGTACAGATGTGTGTTTAGCAGCGACACCCGTGGAACTGGATTCATGCATCGTGCTTTCCTAAGTATGCAACTTTCCTACTTTTCTACCTCCAGTCCCTTTTTTTCCCTCTCTTTTCTGAGTGTATTCTTCCTTCCTAAGCATCAATTCATTTGAGTCATCTTCTAGAGCAATGATCTACTTGCATATATCTACTAAACTGTTTCAGCTTCAGATATCATTAATTTTCTTGTCAGGAGGGTCCATCATAGATGCAAACATATAGCTGCCTGATTGCTAGAATCATCTAAGATGTCAAAAGTTTTATTAATTTCTTATTCAATTGATAACTGTTCGTGTATCGTGAACTTGCAGATTATGAAAAGCACCGAGGTCCGCTTGGCAATGTTAGGAAAGGAGTATTGGTACGTCTATGGCTTTGTTGCTCTCATGGCTGATGAAAATTTCCTTTTCACTTGATTTTGTTTTCCTTCATAAAGATTTTTGTGCACTCTTTAAGTTTTAACTGTAACTTATTTATCTTGATGGAACAGGTTTCCATGGGATTTGGCACTATCACATCTCATGCACTGATGGGTTTGGAAGCTCGTGGAATTCTTTTTGTGGCTCCGGGACTGGATGTGAGAACCTTCTAAATATGATAAAAGAAAAGAATAACTTTCTGCTTCTTTCTCGGTTTAGCTGTTCTTGACTGGAACATGTTATGTGGTCTTTTTGCATTGATCCATACTAATGCTGCGCCTTGTTCTATTTTTGTCTTTAACAGTCATATGATGGTATGATTATCGGTGAGCACTCACGAGATACGGATCTTGATGTAAGTTGGTTTAACTCTCTCCTCTTCATACTGAAAAATCGCAAAGAATGACTAAATGCCATGAGCTCACCTGTTGTTGCACTACAGGTTAACCCAGTTAGGGCCAAAGAGCTTACAAACATTCGCTCTGCTGGAAAAGACGAAAATGTGAAGCTATCTCCACCTCGCCTTGTATGTACCCTTTTCTCTTATCACAAACATATAAAGACACGAGAAAACTGCTTTCTTGATCACTAAAATTTCTTACCCTTTGTGGTTCCACTTTTGAATTGTTTTCGATTCAGATGACACTTGAGGAAGCGATAGGATACGTTGCCGCAGATGAACTTATCGAGGTATATTGTTTAATCATATGATCTATGAGGAACATTTTGTTTCCAGCTTCTTATGCATATATTGTTATTGGGTTAATGTGGTCAGGTTACGCCAAAGACGATTCGGTTGAGGAAAAGATGTCTAGATGTTAACAAGCGTAAATCCCAGAGCAAACGAGCCAAAGAGTAAACTTATATTCCCTACTTTGATCCTTAGTTGACTTCTTGTCACAATCGTAGAAAAAGAAAGTTATTCATTATTTACGAAAAACATTCAGATGATCTAGAATCGTAAGTCGTAACTTATACGCAAGAAGATGCATTCTTCTATTGATGATGACAATAACAAGATAGATCGATCCCGATGTTGTATTATCATTGTGGACCACCGGATTTATCGTTTATAAAGAAAGTTTTGTTGGTGGCCTTGGGTCTATTTCACGACCCGTATGTTTCCACTGATATTAAATGGAGTTGTAGAAATTTTCAAAGTATAATAATCAACTTCAAATATTAGAAAACGAAAGGAAGTGTATGAACTAAAATCAAGACGAGACAATATTATCATTGCACACAATGACTAAAAATTTGCAATTGTTTAAAATTTTTAAATAATTTCTAATTTTATATCTGTATCGTTATCATGTACCAAAAACGCATAATAAAGATGTATTGAAAAAGATTATAGCAAATCATATGTTTGCTTTTTACTAAAAGAAATCAGTGAAGAAAAAGCAAAATTAAACACTAGTAAGCATTAACGTATAAGGCAATAAAAAAATCCAACTTATAAATCTCGAAGTAAATCCTGAAAGAAAAAAAACAGAATACTTAAACAAAATCCTCAAAGAAATACTATGGTTTGTAAAAGAAAGAAACAGAGCATGCTTAAGCCACTCCATACACAAGAGCTTGAGGCCGCATTGTAAGGAAGTGTTGCGATCGTTGCATCATCTACTGGAAGAACCACAAGAGGATCCTCTAAAGGCATAGGACTAGGATTAGGTTTAGGATTAGGATTAGAATTAGAAGAAGAAGAGTTGTTTGGTTGAGTAGTAGGAGGAGTCTTCCGCAGAGAAGCAGGCAGGACTAGGACATCAAGCTTCTGACCAGATTCGCAGTGACCAGGCACACCGCATATGAAATAATAGTGACCGGTTCGGTTAAGGTTAACCGGTTCATACTCGGATTGGTATGTGGCAAGGGCGGAACTAGGGTTGCACGACTCAAAATCTTGGAAATTCACTTCCATAACATTATGGAGATCCTTCTTGTATTGAAAGATGAGTGAATCTCCGACGTAGAAAGTCTTAGAAGAAGACCATGACTTTGTAATAATCAACGCCCATCGGTTTCCATCCGTTGAAATCTCCAACCACCCAATTAGTGACAATGCCATAATTAACAAACCCATGGCCATGATGATTGTCTTCTTCATGATGCTGATTGTTTCCTGTGATCAGTGAGAGGTATAGTAAAACAAAGAACAAACTTTATAAAATTTATGTTGTGAGGAAATTGTTTTGGTTTGATTAGATTTTTGCGTGTAATATATATATTACTAGACAGAGGCTTCCCATAATTCTATTTCTTCTAGGATTGCAATTTTAATTAATATTGTTTGATTTGTCCAGGTGCTTTTCGGACCAATGAATATATTTTACCGGAATCAATATATCTTAATAAAATAATATTTGATAAGATAAAATTTACCAAAAAATAAATATCTTATAATTTTTGATAAGTTTATAATATCTCATAATATTTTATTAGTTTTTTTCTGTTTTATATTTATTAATAAATTTTGATTAAATATATCAAAAAAATTATGAGACTAACGCTTCCATAGTAATTTCAGAAAAAAATGAGTTTTCTTACCTAAGTTCATGATAAGAATGAAAGAACAAATGTTACATTATTATCAAATTTAGTATTAATTTCAGACTACATTATTATTTTCCTATAGGCTATAGATAATAATAGAAATTTTATATTTTGGAATTAGTTTTTCTTTCTTATAAAAATATATAAAAAACCGTCGGATATTCATTAGTGATATATTTTTGTCAGATTCACTACGGAATTTGTTATAATTTGGTTTCCTATTCGGTATGTGATTTTCTTTTCTAATATTTTTCTTATTTTGTTTTGGACCTAATTAAACACATGTGAATGGATTAAGGGCATTGGTATGTGTATGTCCATCAATGGTGTCGTTCAATATGTTTAAACTTTTAAATAGGCGTTAATTTCTAAAGAGAATCGTAAGCAGAAGTATTATTCGTATAGCTAACAATATCAAATTTAAAAATATATTTTAGTTTTAAGAAGTACATAAGTTATGTGCAATTCCATAGATTAATTTTTCTGCTGCGAAATTGCAAGAAGTACATAATTTAGATGAGCAAAAGAAATTTTTTTTTTTTTACTCCACTTAATTATCAGGTTGAAGTAAAAGAAACAAAAAAACTACAACTCAAAAGTTTCAAACGTACGTAATGAATCTGATAAAAAGTAAGAAGTCTAGTAGAACAATAAGAAAAAGGACAACATGTGTGAATCTATCAAACTAAGATGAAAAGATAAACAAAAGGAAGTAACAAGAATCCGATAATCCAAACACTAGAGCTTGAAGCTGCGTTATGTGGAACTGGTGATGGTCCCATCTAATACTGTGGAGCATTGTTAACCGGTGAAACAGCCATCGGAGACGGTGAAGGAGATGAAGAAGAGCTCGGTGATCGAACCGGTCCAGGAACCGGAGCAGCAACGGGACCCAACAAAGCCGGTAAGACATGAATTTGAAGCTTTTGTCCTACGTCGCAGTGACCAGGAAATCCGCATATGAAGTGTTGGAGCCCCGGTTTGGTTAGAGTGACAGTATCAAACCCGGTTTCGTATCTCGTTAACGGTTTAGACGGTTCACAGAGCTCGAAATCATCGTGAGTGACTTCATTGACGTCATGGTAATCTTTGTTGTAATTGAAGACCAAAGAGTCACCGACTTGAAAAGTTCTCAAAGATGCCCAAGCCTCGTAATTGACACCCATCATCGTCCATCCGCCCGAGTCACCGACTTTGTGAACGGTTCCTCCAACGGCAACTCCAAAAAGTGACACAAGAATCAGCAAAGAAGTGAAGAAGACGTTGCGTTTGATCAAAGCCATGGTCGATCGTTGTTTGGTTATTCTTTTTTTTTTTCTGGAACGAGAGAATTAAGCAGCAAAGAAAGAAAACAACTTTGCAAGAGATTTATGAAAGTTTTGAGTTTGTTTGGTGAGAAAGTTAAGAGAGCACTAAATTGTTTATAAAGACCCAAGGTATCGTTTGAGATAATCCTTTTCCCTCTAGGAATTTGAAGACTTTGGTATCTTTTTAACCGAAATATATATTTGGTTATTTCCTGGTGATATTCTTTTTTGGTACTGTATTTCAAAAAAAACAATATTTTTGTGGAGATAATGTGATTTAGACAAGTGAGGATGAAGGAGTCTCTTTCGGAAAAAAAGAGTCTTCGTTCTTGGTTATCTTCTTGCACTTGTGTCATGCATGAGATTAGCTTTTTGGGTTTACATTGATTCGGTTAACATCCTCAGGGAAGCTCGAACAGTAAAGCTCAGTGCTTCTCATGATCGCTTAGAAAGCTTAATAAACTAGTCTCTCACGTGTAAATGTTTTAGACATTTAGGCGGCAAATTTTTTAATGGTTTTGGTGTTTTTACGATTTCCTTAAATGAGAGAATTACTTTACATTTTGTTGACAAAAAAAAGAAGTTATTTTACATTTTATTTTTGATAGACTTTACACCTTGTTCCCAAAGTCTATTGAAACCCTAGATTTGGAACCCTATTAATAGCTTTTGATTCTTCCAGTATTCAGCAGCTTTGAAACGAGAGTTTTTCTCTCAAAACCCTAGGTTCCTTATTCGCCATGGCAGGACCACCTCCGACAAACGCTGAACTCACACGTCTACAAGAACAGATCCACCAGTTGACAATGGTTGTGGAAGTTCTTGCCCACCAACGCAAGGATAATTCTCCCAATCCCCAGCCACAAGAAGAATCTGATAATGAAGACAATTCGTTTGGTATCACCGAACAAGAGGAAGACTGGCAAAGGTTGCTTAAACTTCCGGAATTTCATGGCGGACAATCAGATGATGAACTCGTAGATTGGATCTTCACTGTCGAAGAGATTCTTGAGTTCAAACGGACACCTTTGGAGCGATGTGTCCCTTTGATTACAGCTCGCTGCAGTTTGGTGGACTCAACTAAAGACTTCGCGAGCACGTTTGGGTAAACCTAAAATCTTGTCATGGGAGACTTTGAAGAAGAAGATGAGAAAAGTGTTTTTTACCGTTAAACTATTCTTCTAAGGTTCAACATCAAGTGATGTTACAACGCTTGCAGAACTTGCGACAAGGAGGGAGATCAGTAGAAGAATACTCCAAAGAATTTTTTGGTATTTTGAGGCGTGTTGATCTTCACAATTCGGACCAACAAATTGTGGAGTGTTTCATTGGTGGCTTGCGGAAAAAGTTCCGACACACTCTTAACTTGTTCAGCCTTCTCACTATTTCTGAAGCACATCAAAAGGCCCTGACCATAGAGGCTCAAGATAAGGAAAAATTTTGGTGGGTAGTTGCACAGCGTTGTGCATTGGGATTCATGTTTATTAAGTCCTTATCGAATGGATCATAATACTTTAATTTTTATTTATTTTAGATAGACTTTTTACTTTGTTACCAAAGTCTATCCGTTGGTTTTTTTTTTGTTTCTTCTAGGTCGATTTGGATTTGGAGTCCTAATATTTGTAGCTTTTGTTTCTTTCATATTATTATTCAGCAACTTTGAGATTTCATATTACTCAAAACCTTGGACTCTATATTCCTGTTTGAATACCCCGTTAAACTCGTAGAGAGCCTTTGTTAGTTGCATTCTCCAATTACTCTTGAGTTTGAAGATGTTTTATCAAGATAAGAGGAAACCATCTCTTGAGTCCTTAGTTGTTGTAGAATATTCTCACAGTTACATAACAGAGTATTGAAGCTTATTTTTTCAATTCCAAAGACATGCAAACTAAATATTACCAGACGACCTAATAAATCAGTCACTCAATTCATCTTCAAAATATACCACAGAGTCCAATTGAGTGGAGAACATAAGCTGAGATGATGTTGAAACCCTGTACATAGATTCTAATTCTAATTCCATCAGCTTCTTTTTAACTCCACCACTGCTGGTTTGTTTAGTGGAGATTATAGCTCTTTTTAAACAGTTGGAGTTGGCAAGTATGTAACTTACAACTTCTTTCTCTCCGTTTCTTCCTTGATATCCTTTCCACTCAAAGATCTTGAGATGGGTTGACAAACATTCTGGAACACAGCTCGGTGGGTTGAACGAATGTAAGAAATCTTCATTTAACTGTGGAAAAAAGCCATCAAGATATGTAACTAATATAAGTTTACTTTAATTAGTCCATAAAAACTGCATGTGCTAGGGTACGTACGAACCTTGTTGATGCGAAGAACTTTCAGTTTAGGAGAATTTTGAAGAAGATGCATAACTGGTTTCAACCAAGTCGCCATAGATAAACATATTGTACACTCTATAAGATGAGAAAAGTTAATGGCCTTACAACACACAACCTACAATAATGAATAACACTAACTAGTAAAGTAGTCGCTGGGATTAATATATATGTTCATAACAATGATAAGGGTTGAAAAGGGCACTAATATATACGTACCGTTTTGAGGTTCAAAATTAAGTTGAGATACATGACGGAGGAAAGAGATCTCATAAAATTGTTATCAAGGTTACAATATATGTTGATAAAAACATTATTAAGGCGAGACACGTTCTCCATCGAGCAAGGGTTTCCCGAATTATCTTTGAGGAAGATTTTTCTTAAACTTGCAGCATTTATAACCAAAGATCCCTTCGTTTTTCTTGCCACATGATAAGATAAGGTCTTTAGAGAAGGCACTTTCACAATGAAAATTTTCAGGTAGTCTTTATCATGTCGTTCCACATACAGATTCTTAAGAACATGACAACCTGATAAAAACCTAACAAGAGAATCTTCGTTTTTGTACACAACAGAGATAAGGTAAAGATCTCTTAGGGATGGGAGGCAAACCAAAGGAGGAGGAACCACGAGAATCTTGTCGGAAATTACAAGACGAACAAGCGTATCGCATGTGTAAAGGCTATTAGGCAATATGACAAGCTTTGTAAGCCAACTAAGCTTGAACTGTAAATGGCGCACCTTGCGATCAACCGCATATGCAATCCACTTTCCAACATCAGCATCAAAAGGACATCGTGGACTGAGTTCTATTATCAAACTTTCTAACACAGAAGCCTTATGGAGTTGCAATGACTTGTCAAGAAAGCACCATATGCTTTTTTTCTTTTCTTGTTCATAATTCGTATCCATGTACTCGAGTTGTGTTAGGATCATCCAAATATATCGCCATCGTTTCGACAAAATCATGGTAGACACTGCATTCTCTGTAGGGAGATACGACAATATCTTGGCTAGCAAATCATCGGGTAGTGCACTAACCCTATCTTCAAATCTCCCACTCTCCATCTCCATCTCCATGAATCTTTGGGCATTGAGTATTGATGATATTTGTCCAAACCATATCGAGCCGAGTCTATGTGAAATCCCTCCAAACATCTTTTTTCTTCTCAATGAAGCTACACTAATGTTTTGGGTTCAAGTTTGTATTACTACTATAAATATGGAAAATTTCGGGAAAACAACAAAAGTAAAAGCTTAAATAAATACATAAAAAATCTTCAAAATTATCACAATTGAATTATTTGTTTTTGTTTAAAACGCATAAATCTTCAAAATAAAATAAATTAAATCTTCAAAATTATCACAGTTAAATTTTAAAAATAAAATAAGTCCCAAAATTAACCAAAAAAAAGAATTCAATTTTGATATTTTGAAGATATGGAATTAATTATTGCAAGTCACAAAATAAAATCTTCGAAATATCCTGACAAAAAAAAGAATCTACAAATCTGAATTATTTGTTTTTATTTAAAACGCAACTTCGAAAACTCGTAAAAAAAAAAAAAAAATCTACATTTCTTCCTTCGTCATCATCATCATCAGCTGAAGCGTCATAACCTCCACAAGAAACTCATCCATGGCGATTCTTAGCTATATCTCAGCAACTTCAACTACACCGCCGATTCCTCAGGATCAATCGCCCAATTCTCGACTGCCAACCAAAATCATTCTACCCAGTAAGAAACCTGAGAAATGGTCCACCGGCGTTGCTCCCGGAGAATACGGTGGTCCTCCGACTACAACGAAGCTCAGAAAGTATTGGGGAGGAGAAAAAGAAGATCCCATTACTTCTAAAGACTTAATCTGGAACAGAGATTTTATGGATCAAATGAAGAAATTGTTCGATTCCCCCGATGATTCTTCTCTCGATCCATCTCCTTCAAAGGTTCAATATTTTTCCCCAAATTACTCAGTTTTAGTAACAATGTGATTCAGAGACTAAAATCTGTGTTTTATTAACCTGTAATGTAACAGGAAGAGTCGTCTGGGTTTTTGAGCTTTAGCAGAGTTATGAATCTTGATAGGTTCTCTTCTTTAAACTTTGATAAAAATCAGAACTTTTAATTTCTTGCATTTTGATTAAAAATGGTTGCTTTGTTTGTTTTCCGTGAAAAAAAAACAGTATGGATGTTGATTTAAGCAAAGAGCTTGCATCATCTTCCAAACCTATCTTAAAAAGTCGACGTGACACCTCCAAATCCGAAGCTAAGAAACAGATGGTGAGATTATAGTTATTTTCTTATATGACAAAAGTCACCTTGTTGCTAAATGTTTATGTCTCTGAAGTTTACTCTTTTCTTTGTCAATATGATCAGAGTAAAGCTACTATGGCTCCTAAATGGAAGCTGGCACCAACACGTCGTGAGCAAGAGAAATGGGATAGAGCAGCTAAGGCTGCAACTGATGGTAGTGTAAGTATCACTTGTTCACGTCATTGATTGATTAGTTCCACACATGTTTCATTGGAAACGTTGATCAGAATTGAAAAAAACATAGACCTTATTTGGTTCTTGATTCCTTTCTTTCATTTTGTATTTTGTGTTACAGGAAGTGATGCTTAGGGAGCTGAGACGTCCACGTGGTGACCCACAAGTATTGGCTGCTAAAGACAGGGAAGAATATTTCAAGGTAACTCCTTTTATGACAAATATCATCTATGGTTAATCGGTTTACGGTTTGGGATCTCGTGAATATGTATCTTGTATATGCATTACTCTTTACCGTAATCCTATACTCCTGATACTTTTGAGGCATTCAGTTTATTCTCTCTTGATCTTTGGATTGTTTTCTGCAGATGAAAAATAAGATACAGGTTCTCACACTCGGTATTGGTGGTGTAGGTTTAGTCTCAGCTTATATCTCATACACCCCAGAGATAGCACTTAGGTTTGTCTCATCAAAACCTCTCTCAAGAACTTCAAAATCATCTGATTGAATTTAAATTGTTGAAAATTCCCTTACAGTTTTGGTGCTGGCTTGATGGGTTCATTAGCATATATGAGAATGCTTGGTAACACTGTAGATGCCATGGCAGATGGAGCCAGAGGAGTTTTCAAGTACTATATGTTTCTCTTCAAATTCTCCTATCGGTTATCTATATCGAGATCACACACTCACTTATCTCTTTTTCTCTTTGGCTTCACTGAATTTGATTTGATAGAGGTGCAGCTAACCAGCCGCGGCTACTAATCCCCATTGTGTTGGTTATGATATTCAATAGATGGAACGGGTAAGCGTCTCTATTCTATGCATTGTTGTATCTTTCATCAAAATCATATTTACTTGTGCCTTTCTTATGTATTTGCAGAATACTTGTTCCTGAGTATGGATTTATGCATTTGGAGTTGATCCCAATGTTGGTTGGGTTCTTTACTTACAAAATTGCTACGTTCTTTCAAGCTATAGAAGAAGCTATCTCCATTACTAAAACAACTGAATCACCATCTCCAGACACAAAGGCTAGTGAATTGTAAGGCCAAGTTCAATGATGTAAGAAAAATGTTTAATAATGTGATTAAAAACTAAGAACTCATAAACTTATTCATAGCAGCAAACTACGAAGATGTAAACTAATAAGAACTTAGAAAGCAAATGCAGAAAAGAGTTGAAACATAGAAAGTTTTTATTTTAATTTCGAAATATTCAGACCAAGCAGGGTCCTTGAGTGTATTCTTCGTTAACTCTTCCTTCGTAAACGTAACCGAGCTTCTCACAACACTTCTTGATCTCGTCGACATCTTTCTCCGGGCAAGTATCTTCGGAAACAACAACGGTTGTTTCGTTTTCTCTGGCTTTGTATTTGGCAAGTGCTTGTTGATTCGGAACAGCAATCTTCACGACCTTCTCGTCTCCAAAAGTAGTGCAAGAAATGACTCTAGCTTCCATTGTTTTATTTGTCTGGGTTTATTACTCTGTTTTTTTGTATAGGAACAAGAAAGAGTGTAGGAGTGATGGATGATTTATATAGAGAACAAGCATGTGAAATGTTAATGGTGGAATCACGAAACATGAATGCATGTAAAAAACTGTTAATGGACCACCAGATTTGGTACTTGTTTGAACGTAAAGTTGAATCCAAGAACTTACTTCATTTGGCATGACTCATGTTTTCCACTTCTTTATCTAAGAAAGATAATGCAACAACAGATTAAACCTATCTCATCTATTCAAAAATAATATGCAAATAATGTTAAGGCACAATTTCCTATAGTTTAGTCGATAAAAATATGTGTGGCCCAACACACTTGAATAAATCCTTCACAATTTGGCTAATAATTATATATTCTCTTATGAATAATCCAAGCAAACTTTTTTTCCCCTCGTTGCATTTTACCTTTCTTTAGAGTATATATTTCAACCTAACAAGAATTTCTTTTTTTTTTCCTTTCTAGGGAACTCAAGAAAACTACAAGGAGAAATTCATTATTTTCACCACAAACTCTTTGGTAGAGTAAAAAAATGGCATGTAAAACACATGAAAAAGAAAACACAAGAAACAACAACAAAAAACAAAAATAAAAATATGTAGTGATAAAGATAAATAGAGTTTTTATAATCTGGTTTACTTGATGGATTGGTGGACTTGACCAAAAATGTCAGGACAATCATCCCAACGACCAGAATCTCGAGCTTCCCAATAACCTCCAATGTATCTATAAGTCTCACTTCCTTTCTCTTTTCTAAACCACTTTGGTTTCCAACCTCTCTCTTGCATCTCTCTCGCTTGTCTTTGTCTTTGTTCCAACCTCAACTTCTCTGCATTTCCCATCTCAAACTCTCCCTTCTCCAAATACCTCTGGTCCGGTCTAAGTCTTGAATCTGTTGGTGGCAACTTCTCCTTTAAACCAGGAGTGAGCTCGTTCATTGTGATCCCAAAACGTGTTAGATTATACTTTGTAGGATTTTCGGGAGCTTTGTTTCGTTTCCACAAAAGATGAGATTCATTCACCTTTCCTTGATTGACCATCACATAGTGCATACTCTCATCCCATTTTCCAAACAACTTAGCCACTGTTTTGCCATATTTGTCTTCTACAATACCTTGAACTTGATGAGGATTTCTATCGATTATCGATTGTTCCTTGAATTTAAGTTTACATGAGTATTCACCGTTGCCTTCAATTTGCATTTTTCCATAGTGATCACAATACAATTTACCAAGTATGAGATTGTATATTGATGTTGTCACCTATATTTTGAATAAAGATGGATAAGCATAATCATATCATTCACAAATGGTTTAAAAAAATAATTAAGTTTCATACCTTACTCCACTGGAAACTTTCACCATCATCAAATTGCAAAGTCAACAAACCAATAGGATCAAGCTGAATTGATCGACCCCAAAATTTGCTTTTCAAGTTGCTATCTCCCCAAAATTTCCATCCTGTGCCATCACAATGGCATGCCACAATCATAGGATGATGACTCACCTAACAAAAAAATTCACAAGAGAATGTTATGTATATTAATTCTCTTCGCCAAAATTAATGATTGAAGCTTATAAGTGCCCATATAAAACAAACCTTTTCGGAGAAAAATCGAAGGCCTTTCTCTGGATAGTCAGCTTCGTATGTTTCCCCTAACATTGGATTAAAAGGTTTACAAATTCTTCCTTCAGTTGATGCATAACCAGATACAGCAAAAGCAGCTACATTCAGAATCCTCATGAGGTTATTGCCCTGAAAAATGAAAAATCAAGGGGCTATTATGATACAAGAATCTAAATAACATCAGTAGTTTGCATATTCTTATTACCCTTTTGCCCCATTCAGATGCTTGATCAAGAAGATATGAATACTCCAAATCCTCAAAACATTTCTGAAGAGAAGATAATGGCTCGTTGAAGTAAACAGGAAGACAAACTTTAGTGAGATCTTTGCCAATGTTATCTTTGATCATTGACCAAAGACTCACACTTTTCTCTTTTTCAACAGGATCAGGTAATTTCTTGCGTCGTTTAACATGAGGATAGTTAAATCCAATAGACTTGATGGAAGGATCAAGATCATCGTCTGACTCAAAACCATTAATTAGCCCATCATCATCTGAAGAGAATGATGATGTACGAAAAGCAGAACCAATACTTTTGAATGAACTAGAAGAAAGAGAGTCACATGTATCAATCTCCTCCTCAGCCTCATCAAATTGTTCATTATCATCGTCAGATTCACTTATAGTTTCTTCTGAGATAAGAGGAATCAAGTAAACAACAGCTCTAAATAAAAAGACTTGTAGATAGAAAAAATTAGAGTAAAGAAAAGGTTTCTTGTGTCTTAAGTCACCTGAGTTTTCATTGTCACCTTGTCGTTGAGTCTCATCTACAACCGTATTCTCCAAGTCTACTTTTTCTGTCTAGACAATGGCATAGATTTTCAGTTTCTTATACATTAATTTAACTAAAGAAAATATTAGAAGGTTTTTAAATACCTCTAGTTGTCTAAGTGTATCAATGAGAAGCCATTGCTTCTGTTTAAGAAGCAAAAGCTGGCTTTGAATTGCTGAGAACTCGGACTTCGTGATTTGCTCGCAGTCTTGAATGGCTGATTCACTCACTCCTTCCTCAACCAATCGTAGCCTAAGCTTCTCCATCGAGATGCCTAAGTTGTTAGTTGGTGCCATCAACTCGGAGTTTGACATTCTTGGAAACATGTCTTTGACTGCTTGCAAAGCCTCCATCCAAGCTGCTCTGTCTTCTCTCGTCTCTGCACGTAGGTGTAGCCTCTTTGTGCCAGTGAATATTGAAAATCTCTTATCATCTGAACTACTCTCCCGAATTGATGAAACCTATACCGAGTTGATAATCATCAAACTGAATATGAGTGCACTATTTATTATATCACTCAATCATACTGCATTTAAGGTATGCCAACTGAACAGTGCAACAGCAAAATAATCTAATGACTGAATAGCGGAAATAGACTAAAGCTAACTCCGAACTCAGATAAATTAGAGTTTAGGTCCGAACTTTTAGTATATCTCATTTTGTTGAGAAAATAGTGAAGCAATTAGGTGAGAAAAAATCATGAATGGTATACTACTCTTTAAAATAATCACAAAATGCTAAAAAAAAACGTGATGAATGGTATTTACAACTCTTTCACATAATTTTTTTTAGACGTGATTCCACTATTTTGTTTACCTTTTAAAATATTAATTTGGTTTTTAAGTTTTAACATTTTTGAAAAAACAAAAATTTCTGCTTTTTTTTTATATTTTTATCCAAGTTTTTTTACCTTTTCACGTTTTTTGTTGTGAAAATAGTGAAGCTATTTGGTAGAAATTAAGCATGGAATATACTCCAATATTTTTTTTTTTAAATCATGATTGACAAAAACAAATCGAGATAATAAATGATTTTAAACAAACCTTGAGATGGACTTCACCAAATGGCTTACGGCGGAGCTGGTGGTTGACAATAGTACCGGCGTGACGATTATTCCTAGAGATCATACGCGTGGACTCATCTCCGATAACTCTAGATCCTTTCTCAGTCTCACGAATAACAACAATCTTATCAGGTCCATGAATTTTATAATACGAAACTACTCCATCTTGCAAAACGAACCATCTTGGTCTCCATCCTTTTCCATAGTTTACCCATTTGTATAATATCCCTGCAATCTCATTCCCGGCGATATCATTGATCTTAACATCCACCGGAGGTTCCCTCGCCGCTGCCGGCAAGGCTAGTACTCGCTGATAAGAGAGGACGTCGTTTTGGTTGTTAAACGAGTGACTATGGAGGAGATGATGGTGATTATTGGATTGGCCCGGATGGTTATATCTTTGTGAGGCAGACCGTGTAATAACCGGTTGTGGTGACATGGCGTACGTAGAGAGAGGTGGTTGCTCCGGTTTCTCCGGCAACGGCGTGGAAGGGGAGTGATCGGAGATAGTAGAGACACAACAGAAAGGATGCATGTGAAGAAGAGTGTAGATCAAGAAAGCGCGGTGGTTGATGGCGGTTAGGGTAACAGTTACGGCGGAGGAGAAAAATTCGTATGAAGCAAATAAATACAAAGTTTTAATAGAAGTTTATAGAGAGAATTGAATAAGCAGTTGTTGAGAAGAATAGAAGTTCGGTAGGATTTAACCGGAGAAGCTAAGCCTCATTTTTATGATTTTTCTCATCGTTTAGGACTTTAAACTATATGGTCAACGGTAAACTTTATATTTATTTAATATAAAACGTATCATTTCATTGTTTATTATGTAACAACTGTAATGATATACCAGGAGCAAAGTACTATATAGAAATGTTAATAAGAAAAGGACAACTAATTTACAAAATTTTATCCAACACTAACTAGTTCAATTGAACAAATATGAATACAATATTAATCAACGGTTTAATATACTCACACCTTTAAGCTTAAGTTATTTGAATTTAGTTGGATCCAATCTAAAAAAAAAATAAAAAATGCAATGATCCAAATCAAAAAAATTATATATGGATGACGTTATATATATACTCCCAAGAGACTATTATTATAATAAACGAATACTAGTGATTTTACACCCCGTTGGCCCTAATGATTAAGCATGAGTGTGCATTGGAATTAACTATATAAATCAAATTAATGTGGAACCCATTAAGATTACATTTATT